>QEPC01005117.1:6661535-6703243 GCA_003113815.1 Sphenodon punctatus
CACAGAACCCATGGCACAGCAGAGGCAGAAGAAGCGGACATTGGATTGCGTTCGATGGGCAGCCCTTCTTGGTGGTCAGGGACATGGGGTTAAGGTGCCTGATTGGCTTCCTGGCCCTCCAGTTTAAGCTGCCCTCACGCACCACCCTGAGTTGGCAAGTGGTGCCAGTCCTTTAAAGGAAAGGGTGAAGGAGCAGCTGGCAGGGGCTGGGGGTGCCACCGTCCACTTCACCACAAACCTGTGGTCAAGCAGAAACACGCAGCACGCCTACCTGGCAGTGAGGGTGCACTGGTGCCAGGACCTGGAGGCAGCATTTGGAAGTGGCAGGAGGGGTCCCAAAGCAGGGTATAGGTGGGCCCTGCTTCAGGAAAAAGTCATGGATGGCCCCCACAATTCTTGGAACATCAAGGCAGCCCTTACCGCTATGGTGAGGGAGTGGGTCACTCCAGGTGTGCCCTTCACCAAGGGGTGCGTGATGAGTGACAACATGGCCAACATATTGAGGGCAGTCCACAAGGGGGGCTTCACCAGCATCCCTTGTGCCACACACACCCTTCACCTGGTGGTCAGGGACACTCTGGGCTTGGGGGATAAGGGGATTGGGCCAGGCACCCTTAGTTCCCTGATCAAACGGGGGAGGAAGCTGGCCAGTTTCTTTAACTGGAGCATGAAGGGCAGCGACCTCTTCAGGGCAAAGCAGGCAGAGTAAGGCTCCCCAGTGCACCAGCTGGTGCAGGATATGTCCACCTGGTGGAATTCAACGTTCCTGATGCTCGAGCAGCTTCTCAAGCAGAAAGCCACCTTGAATCAGGTTCAACTGGTGATGGACAGCGGGACACCTCCAGGGTACAATAGGATGGAATGGGAGATACTGGCTCACACTGTCTTTGTTCTCAAACCGTTCCTGGCTGTGAGGGAGACCATCAGCTCCTCCATCAGGCCACCATCAGTCAGGTGACCCCGCTGGTCCAGAGTCTCCTCATAAGGCTGGATGAGATTCTCCAGGGGCAGGATTTTGGCCCTCAGGCCAAGAATCTGATGGCTGAGGTGGTTGCCCTGGTGCAGCAGCTGAAGGCAGGGCTGAAGGTGTGGTTTGATGAGCTCCTGCAGCGGGAGCAATATGTGTTGGCAACCATGCTGGACCCCAGGGTCAAGGGCAGCGTGGAACACCAGACACCACTCTATCTATGGCCACTGGAAGGGTGAGCTGGTTGAGAGGGTCCGGCAGGAAGAGAGGGCTATGGAGAGTGCATGGCAGCAGCAGCAGGATGCCCCTGGGGATGGTGGGAGTGAGCGCAGACACCCCTTTCAGCCGGTGGGGTCTATCCCTGCCCCCAGCCCTAGAAGTAGCAGCACCAGCAGCAGGCTGAGCAGCAGGAGCACCCCTATTGCTTCTGGATGACATGGATGGACAGCCCACCATGCCTGTAACATAGGCCCCAGAACCCTTAGGGTGGGTCCTGGGGCTGGAGTGGTTGCTTCTTGATGTGGTGGAATGACAGCTCCCCATGAGCAGAATGACAGCCCCAGAACCCTGATGGTGGGTCCTGGGACTAGAGTGGCAGCTTCTCAATGAAGTGGAATGACAGCCCCCTGTGCCTGTAACATAGGCCCCAGGACTCTGAGGATGAGTCCTGGGACTGGAGTGGCTGCTTCTTGATGCAGTGGAATGACAGCTCCCTATGAGCGGAATGACGGCCCCAGAACCCTGACGGTGGGTCCTGGAACCAGAGTGGCAGCTTCTCGATGAAGTGGAATGACAGCCCTCCCTGCCTGTAATGTAGGCCCAAAAACCCTGATGGTGGGTCCTGGGACTAGAGTGGTAGCTTCTCGATGAAGTGGAATGACATCCCTCCCTGCCTGTAACGTAGGCCCCAGAACTAGGGATGTGCTGTTTGGACATTTGGCCTAAAAACTTAGTTGGGGTTCATGGGTTCAGTCCCATGGAGTTTGGACCCCCCCAAACACTCAGAAAGTTCAGCCACCTGGAGACTTGGGGCATCCAGGGGTGCCCATGAGGGCATGGCAGGCCATCGGAAACACAGCAGCAGCAGCAGAGACCAGGAAGGCTTGGGGCTTGGAACCCCAGGTTGCCTGGGCAAGCAGGCTCAGTGCTTTGCTCATGGAAGTGCCCGTGGAGGTATGGCTGGCCGTCTGAGACCCAGCAGCAGCAGCAGCAGAAGCCAGGAATGCTTGGGGCTTGGTGGCTGGCCTGGCACCCCTACTTGGCTGGGCATTGCAGGCTGCCAGGCATCGGTGGGGCAGAGGCCTGTCCAGGGCTTGGTGGCTGGCACCACTAATTGGCCAGGCATTGCAGGCTGCCAGGCATTGGTGGAGCAGCAACAGAGGCCCGGCCAGGGCTTGGTGGCTGGTATCCTTACTTGGCCAGGCATTGCAGGCTTGTATCCTACTCACCAGATCTCAACAAGCTCTTCTGAAAAATGGTCAAGCCTTGCCCGGTGGTGAATCACGTGGCCACCCAGTAGCAGACACTGGATTGCCCCAGCACAGTACCCATGGCACAGCAGAGGCAGCATTGGCAGCAGATAGGGATGGGCGAACGCAGTTCGGAAGTTCGGACCAAACTCAACCGGTTCGGTTGACAAACCAAACTTCTGAACTGAACTCGATTTTCAAACCGAACCGAATTTCCGACCTCGGCTCTGTTCACCCATCCCTAAAAGTTAATATTCCATTTAGTTTACTGGGGTTTGAATTTCTGAACTTTGTTCAGAAGTTCGGAGTTCAAACCGAACTCGACTACTTCGGTCAACCGAACCAAACTTCCATACTGAACCAAATTTTTGAACTCGGTTCTCTTCGCCCATCCCTAGAAGCAGAAGCAGACACTGGATTGCCCGGGCACAGTACCCGTGGCACAGAAGAGGTGGCATTGGCAGCAGGAGCAGACATTGGATTTCCAGGGCACAGTACCCGTAGCACAGCAGAGGCAGCATTGGCAGCAGCAGCAGATATTGGATTGCCCGGTAGCAGAACCTATGGCACAGCAGTGGCAGCAGTGGTAGCAGGAGCAGACATTTGATTGCCCAGGCACAGAATCCATTGCACAGCAGAGGCAGCAGTAGCAGACATTGGATTGCTGGACCACAGAACCCATGGTATAGTAGAGGCAGCAGCGGCAGCAGGTGCAGACATTGGACTTCCCAGACACAGTACCAATAGCACAGCAGAGGCAGCAGAAGCAGACATTCGATTGCCAGGGCACAGAACCCATGGAACAGCAGAGGCAGCAGAAGTGCAGCAGCAGACATTTGATTGCCGGGACACATTACCCGTGACACAGCAGAGGCAGCATTCAGTGACAGCAGCAGACATTGGATTGCCAGGGCACAGAACCCGTGGCACAGTAGAGGCAGCATTGGCAGCAACAGCAGACATTGGATGGCCAGGGCACAGTAGCAGACATTAGATTGCATTTCATCCAACTGATCCTATATAATAATCTTTCTTAAAGCAGGTGAAGATTTATTATGCTTTCAGGCTACGGGATCATTTTGGCCAGTCTCTGTGTAACATTTGATTAAGCAGGTCTTTCCAGACTTATCATTAAAATGGCTTCCTATTTTAATTAATTCTCATTTTTCTTATTACTGTACACTTCCTGATTCAGCTTGAATGTTAATTGTCTAGCTGTTCAAGAAATCAATTCTGATCAGAGATTCTAATCTGCGATTACTGTGGCACAGCAGAGGCATTATTCAGCAGTGGCAGTCTGGCAGACATTGGCCGGCCAGGGCTTGGTGGCTGGTACCCCAACTTGGCCCGCTGTTGCAGGCTGGCATCATACTCGACCCATCTCAAGAAGGTCTACTACAAATTGGTCAAGCCTTGCCCGGTGGTGAATCTCATGGACACCCATCCCCTACCTGCCAGTGCACTCATCCGAGCTATCCCCTCTACAAGAGAGAGGAGCAAATTGCTGATGTGCAGTACCAGCAGCAGCAGACATTGGATTGTCAGGGCACAGTAACTGCTGCTAGCATCCCTGCTTGGACAGGCATTGTAGACTGGCTGGCATTGGTGGAGCAGTGGCAGAGGCCCGGCCAGGGCTTGGTGGCTGGCACCCCTACTTGGCCAGACATTGCAGGCTGGCTGGCATTGGTGGAGCAGTGGCAGAGGCCCGACCAGGGCTTGATGACTGGCACCCCTACTTGGCTGGGCATTGCAGACTTGCATCGTACTCGACTGAACTCAAGAAGTTCTACTGCAAATTGGTCCAGCCTTGCCCAGTGGTGAATCACATGACCACCCAGTAGCATACATTGGATTGCCAGAGCACAGTACCCATGGTACAGCAGAGGCAGCAGAAGCAGCAGCAGTGCAAATTGGATTGCCAGGGCACAGAACCCATGGCACAGCAGAGGCAGCATTGGCAGCAGAAGCAGACATTGGATTGCTGGGGCACAGAACCCATGGCACAGCAGAGGCAGCAGAAGCAGACATTGGATTGCCGGGACACAGAACCCATGGCACAGCAGAGGCAGCATTGGCAGCAGCAGCAGACATTGGATTGCCCGGGCACAGAACCCATGGCATAGCAGAGGCAGCAGAAGTGGACATTGGATTGCCAGGACACAGAACCCATGGCACAGACAGCAGAGGCAGCATTGGCAGCAGCAGCAGACACTGGATTCCCCAGTAGCAGAACCCATGGCACAAACAGCAGAGGCAGCAGCAGCAGACATTGGATTTCCCGGTAGCAGAACCCATGGCACAGACAGCAGAGGCAGCATTGGCAGCAGCAGCAGACATTGGATTGCCCAGTAGCAGAACCCATGGCACAGACAGCAAGGGCAGCATTGGCAGCAGTAAGCTGCCTTGAGCCTTTGAGGATGGGGAGGGGTAGAAATCCAAATAAATAATTAATAAGTAAATAATTCCACAAATAATGCTCAGAACTTTCCAAGATGGTGCCTGCAGCATGCTGACACTACCAGCACCATCTTGGAAAAGTCTGAGCATGCTCAGAAGGTGCCATTTTCTTCTTATCATGCTATGGTTTTTTTGTTTTTTGTTTTTTTAAAAACTTACCCATTCATTGCTGGACCCACTCTGGAGGTCCAGTACTCTACCCCTGAGACCCTGCTAGACCCCTATCTCTTCTTCCCTGGCCCATTCCCTCCTGTCCCCTCCTTGCCCCCCACCTTCAGAATTCACGAGTATTTTCCAAGGGTTCTCAGACCAACCTGAACACTCAGGACCAGTCCTTGGACCCTTGGAAATACAATTTTAAAAAAAAAGTGCAGCTATACAGCAAACTCACATGGTCAAATTCCAGGGGGCATAGTTAGGTGGGAATGGGCCTTGGTGCAGAACAATTTTTTGAAACAATCCCACCTTGGCAGTGGTATTAGATGAGATGGATGTTACTCAGATGACAAGAGACTTGTGTGCCGCATGTATGATACCCCAGATGCAAAAACCATTGATCATGTCAGACTTCAGCGCTTTACCAAGAGCAAGAGGGATCTGCAGATGTTACGCTCAACAGAGGATGCTTTTGAGCTCCATGTTGCACATACTAATTGTTACCCCAAGATTCTCCCAGGAATTAGCTCCAACATGGGGTCAGGGATCCTCGTAGGAAAGCTTAAGCTTTCTTACCAAAAAGTCACAATAGATTATTATTATGACTAAAAATACTACGATTTATTGCCCTGCCAAACTGGCTTACACACTACTATAAAAGCACTATGGAAGCACACAAAAAGGTTATTGATTACAAAATATATATTCTTGGAGAATATATCTCACTAAACAGATATCGCAGGTCCCATAAAAGTTGCTCAGGGTCTGTGAGGTCCTGCTGAGGAAGAGAAGATGTTAACTTGCTGCCATGCTGGAGACTTGGTAAGAATTAAAGTAAAAATAGTAAAAAAAAATAAAAGATAGAAAAGATAAAGAAAATTATAACACAAAATTTGTCCAGAGGTTGAGGAATGGCCCTTCAACAGGCAAGGAGCATTAAAGCTCCAAAAAGGGAGGGGAAAGACAGTGAAGCACTTGCGGAACTCTGCCCACAAGGCTGAGTAAAAGAATTTAAAGGAAACAGTCCCATCTGAGAGTAATACAGTGCTTCTCTAAAGAAAAGTAAAGTTGGCAAGTAAGGACAAAAATTAGAGAAAAGTAGGAATTGCCCTTTTCTTGGGCAAATTATTAGAAAATTCCAACTGGGAATTAAAACAACTTTAAAAAGAATAAAGAAAACGAAAAGAAAAGAAAAGAAAAGAGAAATTAAAACAAAAATGACTTGGAAACAGAGAAAATTAATAAAAAAAATAAAATTAAAATTAAATTAAAGAGAAAAATAAAAGCTTAAGAAGCTTAAAAATAACTTTAAAAATGGAAAAGAAAAGACTTAAGAAAAACACATGAAATGTAAAGATTTAAAGCAAAGAAAAAAACTAAGTCCCTTCAGGCCTATTCAGGCCTTTGCCTTTCAGCAAGTCTCCATAGTAAGCAAGATCTTCCCTTCTTTGTCAACAATATCTTGCCAGTTTTATAGGATTTCTGAGTGTCTTTCAATATGGCTGCCATGTGTTCCTCCAGTCAGTGGCCAGTAGGTCATGGGTCTGCCAATAAAAATGAAGTTTGCTTCTTGCCAAGTGGTCTAATGCTAAAAAAAGATGTTTTTGGTTTCCATGTCTCCACTGTTCTTGATTATTTTGACTTTACCCCTCCTTACTTCTATGAACCAAGACCATGGTAACCTTTTACCGGTCTTGATCTTTGTTCCACTTCAATAGAATCTTTCCGTTTCACTGGAGCTCTGTGAAACCCAATGTAGTCTATTAACCTCTGTCACGAAGGGACATGAGGTCACACAGGAGAGATACTGAACTATAGGTCTAGCATATATGTAACATTAAAGCTTAAACATGTATGCAATGTGAAAGTTGAGAACTCAAAACTCGAAACTCATGTAATCATGTAAGGTAAAACTGAGAACCCAAAACTCCAGGAAATGGAGACAGATAAAGAATGTGGTTTCAGGGAGATGCCAGATAGAATCCTATGGGGATGCAAATGGATCTTCCTGTTTACCTTTCTGCGGACGTGACAAACATCAGATTTCCCTGAGCGGGAAGAACTAACAAAGACTTTGAAAAGGCTATTTAAGCCAGGAGCCAAGACAAAAAGTAAGCCATCTTCTGCTATCTCTTGGAGAGAACTCTTTCGCATCCTGCATGCCAGCAAGCAAGACTGCTGGAGCTATGGATTGAGAGAACTTTGCTTTCTACCAGCTAAGAGATCAGTGCCCAGTCTTTTACATTGCTGACTGAGAAACCTCAAGCTTATGGACTTTCTATAGGGTAAGATTTATATAGGAATTCATCCAGTATAGAATAGGAATGCGTATGTTACTTTTCCTTTAATTAGCCACTCTGTAGCAACTGTTCTAGCTTATGTTATTAATAAACTTTCTTCTTATCTTTATTATGAAGAAGTGTCTGTGGTCTAACATTGGGAACACAAGCAAGCCACTTGAGTTTTTCAAGTTCTTGTGAACCCAGAGAGAAAGAGTCTGTGAACAGGAAGCTTTCTGGACCTTGGGTGGAAAAAGGATTCTCCCCTTTGCAGGACTGGACCAGCCAGAGAGAGAACTGGTTCAGGTGGGCTGCAAGTGAGGGAAATTTATTTATTTATTTTATTTTTCAGACTTATATCCCGCCCCCTCCTGCAATGCAGCTCTGGGCGGCTTACAACAAGTCACCCAACCCAGGAAAGTGGGGGTATTGGACCCACAAACCTGTGACAGCCTCACTGAAGTTTTATTAAATTCTATTAATTCTACATAGTTTCATATATGAATTCTTTTCAGGAAGTTGTTGAAAAACAGAGGTTAGATCTGCCTTGGTTCTACCTAATTTAGAAAGGAAATTTTAGAGCAACATTGATTTATAAGATTGTGAGTAATTAAGACACAATTCAAAAGAACAATTACTTATTTATCTGAAGATAATTTGGTATATTTAGGTATAATTTGAATTCAAACTTTAGGTTGAAATAAACTTTAGTTTACTAATTAAATACATCACTCTCAATGTCTTTAGTCTCCCTTATTTAGCTTTAAAAAATTAAACCTATTTCAACATTAAGATATGACTGAAACAATAAAACACCTTTCTGCAGGGTGGCGGTGTTTCTCTATTATCAATATTACTGCCTAATTATAAGCTAAAAACATGTTATGAGTAATGTAATTGTTTTGGCCCACAAGATGTGACAAAGGCCATCTTACAAAAGAACGCTGGGTCCCAAACAAACATGTTATCAGTGTCTCTTCACATTCCTTTGTGCCAATTATCCTGAAAGTCAGACTAAGAAGCAAACTGCTTTCTAGGCCAAATTAAATCCCTATAGTCCTTGTCTCCCCAATAAAACCAGACCCCAACTTAAAGACTGCTATTGCTTATTTTGATACTCCTACCTAATATCAATGGAAACCCATTACAGTTCAAATGTAGACAATTCAAAGTTACATTATTAACAAAATGTTAACAGAAGTTAAAATACAATGTCAATGGATGGTGAACAGATCAAAAGTCTATGCTGAAGAGAGAGATGAAGAAACCAACATAAGCAAGTAAATTGCAACAAATTATAATCAAATGGCAAGTAAGTTATTAAACAGCAAGTTCATATTATATCCAAAAAGGTGAACAGAGTCATTTTAGAAAACCAGTGTTTATGCTGTGACATACCGCTAGGAGACCCCATTATGATATTGTAATTATAATTAACTTCTAATCAACATCTTCTAACAACTATATTGTTTACTGCATTCCAGACCTCCTAATATCGTCAAAACAACCTAGCTGGAGCAAGGTCTTTTGCATAACCACAACAAGGTAACATTTAGTGAAATGCCAGTTGTACAGCGTGGCATAGGTCACAAGAAAGGAAAAGAACAGAAAGGAAAATGGATTCCATGGCCTATTCTGAAACATGAACACTTTAAATCTATGATGGATTTTATCCACAGTTAGGATGGAAAAGTAAATCTTAGACCTGAGTATACCCTATAAGGAATCCTTCTCTCTCAGCTGGGTATTTCCTGGGCAGTCCATTTGATCCAGTATTGCTTTCAGCAAACACAGAAAACAATATATCTAAAATATATCACCTTTTTAAAGGCTATGGCATCTTTTGCCATACCATTACCCACTTAACAAAACACCCACTACTTGGGGTCAAAGAACCCACCTATATATGTTAAAAGTAAATAGTTTTAAAGCATTGATAGAACCAAGTTTTCCAGGTGTACAGCCAACAAATAGATAAGAAAGATCATGTTTAATAAACATCTTTTGTCACAGAACCAAAAACTGACAATTTTAAACTGACCTGTCTTTTAGCAATTCAAAGGCTGAAATGGGCCTACTTTCCAGAATTTTTCAGACCTAAATTTCTTAGCTACATAATTACCAGGCAAAGATTTGGCTGGAACCAGATGAAATGTAATGTTTATAGACGCTGTTCCTCCAGAACATACCTCTGCCTGGAAGAAGGAGCCTGGGGTCTTATCAGTTGTCTCGACAAGGTTACCCCCGTGTCTGCTGCCTGTCTGGAACTAGTGACATGTGGGTGCAAAACAAAATTCAGCACAGCATGATGCACCTGTTTCAAGAATGATTTTAAATGTACGGCTGCCTGCGACTGCAATGCTGTCAACTGTTCCAATACTGTTGCTTAACAATTTCTTTATACTCATTATGGAAGTGATAACCAGATGCTTATTTATTCTGTAAACCTTGTACCTTCACATGATTAAACATGATTATCTGTACACAACCCCTATTTCTGTTTGTCTATTTGTATCTTCATGCTATTCATAGCATGTGCTTTTCATCTTGTACCTGCTTTAACGGGTATGGCTGTCTCTCCTATTTACGGACATAACTTTGTAAGTATCAATCCAATTTGGACATTCAAGGTATGTAATTAAAGGAAATAAGATGGGCTATAAAATATGTAATAGGCTTAAAATGGCTATGAGCGATGTTTAAAATGCTGCTGTAGTCCAAAGTAATGTTTTTGTCATAATTTCATGTGTTTTAGTCATTCGAGCCATTATAGCAATTTACCTGTCAAAGACAGATGCTCCACTGCTATTATATGTTTGGTAGCACAGCTCCCTACCTTCATTTTGGTGCATAGTCTGTCCAAATTGATTTATTACTTTCAGAGCTGCGACAATTTCCCCGAAAAGTAGCCTTACCCATGCCATCTGGTGATATCTGACCTTGAAAATGACCCTCAGGTCACATGTGAGGATCGCAACCACCCACATCTTCATTGTCATCCTATGTACAATTGATCTGGCATGGGTGCCTGCTTTTAACACACTGATGCCGGTACACATAAAAAATTACACAGTGGCTGGCATACTAGTAACTAAGTTAAGTATGTGCACCTGCAATTTCTCAACCTCATGAATATAGCCTTCTCTCTCCTGATGTTCACCTTTCCCTTGTCTATCTTAGCTTGTAAGCCCCCTGGAGTAAGGACCTGAATATAGCTATTGATTATACAGTGCCAGGTACACTGCTTGTGCTATATAAATATGATAATAATATGAATAGATGTCTACAAAATCATGAGTGATGTGGAACTAGTAAACAATGAGCAGTTCTTTACCCTCTCAGCTAGTACTAGAACTAGTGGACACTCCATGAAACACATGGGTAGCAAGTTTAAAACAAATAAAAGAAAATATTTTTTCACTCAGCGTATAATTGGGTTGTGGAATCTACTGCCAGAGGCTGTGGTAAGGGCCAGTACTATAGCTGAGTTTAAGAGAGGTTTGGACAAGTTTCTGGAAGATTAGTCCATTAGCAGCTATTAGCTCAGACAGGGATCAGGGAACATGACGGGAGCTGGGGGAAAACAACAGGGAATGGATCCCCCCATTGTGACCTGTTGGGTGCTTCTCCCAAGCCACTGTGACTGGCCACTGTCGGAGACAGGATGCTAGGCTAGATGGAGCATTGGTCTGACCCAGTATGGCACTTCTTAAGTTCTTATTTCCAGCATAGTGAAAGAGGGGAGAAAAAAGGAAAATTAGCACCTCACCACAAGAATGATTTCAGATTTCCATTACTGTTCAGGGTACAGTCAGCATTCAGTATCATATTGATAGATAAGAAATTGTGCCCAGAAAAAGTCCTCTGGCATCTTCCAGGAGCTGCTGACGCTTTTTCCCCCCAAGTGGAAACATTTCTGAGACTTCCAATTCTGTTGTATCTTTGTGGAGGGGATTCTCCTCTCCTGTTTATTTGGGGAGGTGGGGGTTGGCAATCAATAAAGTTATTTTGTACAAAATTCCCTTTTGTATTTGTCTAGTCTGTTGTTTTCATTTAGGTGAAGTAAACAATAGCTGGGACATAAGGAAGAATTTTCACATCAGCTATTCTAGAAGTAGTATGAATCACATAGGAGACGATAATACCGCAGGAGTATTTATTATTATTATTTATATAGTTCCAGCAGGTCTGGCCTTAGGTCCAGGCAACAAAGGTTGGTACTGCTCCCTGTTGCATGCAGTTTGTGGATCAGGGCTACTATCTTCAAAAAACCTAACCTTCAAAGAGCTAGCTTTGTTTAAGGAACATTGGGTGATTTCAGATGTTTCGCGGTCCCAATTCACCACAGTGAATTCCCAGTGGGGTAGAACCGAACAGCTATCCCCTGTGGTCAAAAAAAGCCCTGAACAGACATGATGGGACAGGGACCACAGGAGGGAATCAGGCCACCAGATCACAGCCCGGGGCAGCGCAACAGATGTTGCGCCGATCCCAGGCCGGGCTGTGGTCAAAGCACCTTGAAGGCGCTGGGGTGGCTCGGCCCGGCTGCTGCTGTGTGCCCTTTAAATCTCCCTCCCCGGTCTGTGTTGTTGCTGGTTGCCTGGCAGCAATGCTGCGTGCTTTGTCCCCAGCTGGGAATCATTTCCTTTGATTCCGGCCAGTGGTTGCCAGCCAGATGTTACTTTTTGTTGGTTCCCGTCGGGAATCTCTTTGACCACGCTTTCTGAGATGGTCCAGGGGGGAGCTCCGGAAGCGTGGTTGATTTTGACCCCATCTGGGTATTGACCGTGGTGAACATCTGGCGCCCATGAAACAAACGTTCAGGGCGTTTTGGCCCCACAGCGAGATTGACCATGGTTCACTGTGGTTGAACATGATCTCGTAACGTCTGAAAATACCTATTATTGTTTTTATTTTCCAAGGTACTTAAAAATGAAAGTGCACTCATGTTTATTATTTATTTTGGATTTCTAAGGTTCCCCTTGTCCTAGAAAGAACTCAGGGTAGCATAAGGCATAAAAATACAATGTAAAATACAAAGAGATTCCTAACACCCTTCAAAGTCTGTCCCACCCCACTCTCACAGGGGCCTTGGGCATTATCCCCCCTGCCCATATCCCCCTCTCACAGGGAGACAGTGGCATTAACACCACTCTCCCCCACCCCAAATCCACAAGACTTCCATATACCCTTCACCCCTTAAAATGTCAACAAAATAAAATAGCATGCATGATAAGGAGAAGAAAAAAAAAGCACAGGTATGAATGATGTCATCTATCATGGCATGAGTAACAGCAGCACATGCAACTCCTCCAGCCCCGCATCCCAAATGCAGCTGAATGGCTGCCCTTTGACAGCCGCCTACAGTTGCCAGCAGTGACTGCAACCCTCTAAGTACCTTCCTACGAGGAGAGAACACACACAGCAAAGGGGCGGGGCTTCTCCAGCTACAACATATTCCATCTTCTCTCTTCCTCCATACCTATGCTTTGCACTTACCATAAATTAGCTTGTTACCCCCCAGACTGTGCTCATTTATGCTTCTCCTTATGCCATCTTATCCTCCATCTTTTCTTTCTCTTTTTTTGTATTTTAGACATTTACATTATTTTGATGATTATAAAATTATATAATATATAACTATGTTATACACTTTTTCTCATGTAAAAGTGAAGTGTGCCATCAATTTTAATCCACAAAAAAAGGATGCCCCAAGTATCAAAAGTTTGGGAACCAGTGTCCTGGATCTTACTTCCATTAAGGACAATGGCAGTTTTTCTACTGATCTTAGGGGTAGGGATGTAGTGACCATGGAGTGAGGGGGCTTACATTGAACCAAGACCCTGGACTCTAGGGGAGTCCTCTGCAAGCTGCTAGGACACCGCTAGGATATTTTCAGAGTGGGTGGGGGAGGGAGATGGGCCCAACACTCTGCCCCCACCCACCCTAAAATGTTTCTGTCAGTGCTCAGGCCACTTGCAAATAGCCCTGCAAAGAAGAAAGTTTTCAGAGTGGGCTGGGATGGAGTGCTCGCCTTGCCAACTCTTAACTTCATAGGAGCTAGGGCAGCACCACAGTCTTTGCATGCGGAGGCTGAGGTTGGCTGAGAGCCTTGGAAGGGCCACTAATTAGGGAGACCTCACCCCTCCTTCCCTTAGAAGGGTCTGTAACTGGGACATGAGCTTGGGCCCACAACAGTCTTATTACTCCACAGCTTAGAGCGATTACAACAGCTTTTACTGTTTGTTTTGCAGAAATAGAACATGCACCTACACAACAGTTTCTTGTCTCTTTCTCTCTCTGAAGGACTCAAAGGATTTCACTTCATAACCTTTTTAGGGAAGGTTATTGAGCGGGTGGTGGCTCAGCAGCTTCAGGAGCACTGGATCGGATCAGTTTTCTTGATCCCTCGCAGTCCAGCTTTCATCCTGGGTTTGGCACAGAGACTGCACTTGTGGCTTTGGTTGACGACCTGCACTGTGAATTAGATCAGGACAGATCTTCTATGGTAATTTTATTAGATCTGTTGACTTCATTTGATACCGTTGACCACAAGATGTTGGTGGCTCGGCTGTGGGACTGGGCTGGGGTGGACGGAATTGTTCTTGAATGTTCCTGTTCCTGACTGGAAGAACTCAACGCATGGTTCTCAGGGAACGTACTTCATCTCCCCAGGACCTCACATGTGGAGTCTTGCAGGGTTCTATTCTGCTCCCCCCCCCCCTCGGTTCAATGTGTATATGCAGCCTTTGGGCGAGGTCGTGAGAGGATTTGGTGTGCATTGTCATCAGTACACCGATGACACACAACTCTACCTCTCTTTTTCTGCAGACCTAGACCCAGCAGTCTCAGTGCTCACCCGGTCCCTGGCGGCTGTGGGGGACTCGATGAGGGCGAGTCGTCTGAAGTTCAATCCCGACAAGACGGAGGTGATGTTGGTGGGTAGGGCTGGGTGTGTGTGGCTCCCATCATTGATGGGGTTTGTCCCCCTTTGGCCACACAGGTACATAGCCTAGGGGTGCTCCTCAACCCACAGCTCCGCCTGGATCTCCAGGTGGAGACTGGGGCGAAGGGAGCATTTCCCCAGTTACATCTGGTACGATGGCTGCGGCCGTATGTTTCGGACTCAGATCTGGTCACCATCATCCATGCCTTTATTATCTCTCAATTAGACTACTGTAATATACTCTATGTGGGGCTACCTTTGAGGACGGTCTGGAGGTTGCAGCTGTTGCAGAATGCGGCAGCCCGTCTCTTAATGGGGATGGGTCACTGCGAGCACATTACACCAGTGCTCCGTTCTCTGCACTGGCTACCTATTCTCTTCTGGGCCCAATTCAAGGTGTTGGTAATGACCTACAAAGTCCTAAACAGCCTGGGCCCGGATTACCTGCAGGACCGCCTCAGGCCCCGGATCGTATTGCGGACCCTGCAGCCAGCTGGGGATGCCTGACTCAAAGTCCCCCGGGTTTCCCAGGTGGCGACAATGGGGAGGGTGTTCTCGGTGGCCGCTCCCTGGCTATGGAATTCCCTCCCAAGGGAGGCCTGCTTGGCCCCGGACCTCCCCTCTTTCTGAAGACAGTGTAAGACCTGATTGTTCTTCCAGGCATTCAGAGAGGGAGATGGGTAGGGTGGGTGGGTGGGGGAGGGTTCTGCATTTTTAATATTTTTAGCATTTTATTGAATTTAAATTGTATATGCTGTGTTTCTTTTATTATTGTTGTTGTTGTTGTTACTGTTGTAAGCCACCCTGAGCTGCTCTGTGAGAGGGAGGGTGCGGGGTAAAAGAGCAGTGAAATAAATAAATAAATAAATAAATACTGATAGCAAAAGTGAGTTAAATCTCGGTAGCTGGCTTTAGGTAATTAGCTCATGACATGAACTACACAGCTTGAATTATCTAGTTGGGTTTTGCAATGGTTTATAGCGGTATTTGGATTCTTGACCAATTAATTATCTGATTGATAATGACTTATCAATGCAAACAGCAATAAAATGGAAGGCATGGGGTGGTTTTAATTAATGTGCATAGTAAAGTGGAGAAAAAATGCTTTCATGGCCACTATTCTCTACAAGAATAATTGGCTCATTAACCTTAACTGTATCAACCTTTTCTCATTATCAAGGTCAAATAAATGAATGAACATATTTCTGGGGAGCACACAGTTCTGCACAAAAGACTGGAATTGCCACTTTATTTAAATCCAACGTTTAAAAAGATTGTTTGAAATCACGTAGGAGTAAAACTCCTGCAGTTTCCTATTTATTATGAATTATTATTTATATAGTGCCAGGAGGTCTCAACTTAGGGACAGGCAACAGGGAGGGATTGTTTTTTATTTATTTGTTTATTTATAAATATTTTTTAGACGCCCCCTCATGCCTACGGCATCTCGGGGCGGCTTACAATAACAACAACAATAATATTCATAAAACAATATTTAAAAAATAACATCATCAAAGAATTAAAAAACAGTCCCCATATCCACCCCCACATCCCCCGTACCAACAACTACCCAACCTTCCCCTCCAAAGGCCTGGGCAAACAGTCAGGTCTTGAAGGCTCGAAGAAACACCAGCAGACCTGGGGCCAGGCAGGCTTCCTCCGGGAGGGAGTTCCAAAGTCGTGGCCCGGCCACAGAGAATGCCCTCTCCATTGTAGCCCCCCGTCTCACCTGGGGGACCTCCAAGAATGCACTCCCAGTGGACTGAAGGGTTCGCTCTGAGGCACGTAGGGTGAGGCGGTCCCTGAGGTATGAGGAGCCCAGACCGTGCAGGGCTTTATAGATCAATACCAACACCTTGAATCTGGCTCAGTATACTATAGTCAGCCGGTGCAGAGCACGGAGCTATAGGCAGCCAGCGCAGAGCACGGAGCCAGTGCAGAGCATGGTGTTATGTGCTCCCATTGCCCAGTCCCCATAAGGAGACAGACCACCACATTCTGCATCAGCTGCAGCCTCTGAACCAGAAACAAGGGAAGCCCCACATAGAGCGCATTGTCGTAGTCCAGCCTTGAGGTGATGAAGGCATGGATAAGAATGGCCAGGTCGGGCCTGGAAATGTATGAACACAGCCTCCGCACCAGATACAGCTGACGGAAGGTGGTCTTAGCCACCACCTCCAACTGCTGATCCAGACAGAGACCCGAGTCCAACACCGCCTCCAGACTCCGAACCTGCTAGGCAACAGGACAGACCCCCCCCCTAAAAGGGGGGCCAGAACCTCCCCCACCCTCCCCACCACCTATCACCTCCATCTTATCAGGATTTAGTTTCAGTCTGCTCTGCCTCATCCAATCCGCCACGGCCTCCAAACATTGGGAAAGCAATGAGACGGCAGGACCTGGGTCAGTTGAAAACGAGAGGTACAGCTGAGTATCATCAGCATATTGGTGACATCACACCCCGAACCCTCTCACAATCTCCCCCAGGGGCTGCATATACACATTAAACAATAATGGAGATAGACTTGAACCTTGAGGAATGCCGCGGGATAAGGCCCGGGCCCCGGGGGCTTGATGTTTCAGCCCCCAACACCACCCACTGGCTTCTCCCCGAGAGGAATGAGCGGAACTACCCAAGGACAGTCCTGTCCAGACCCCCAGGTCTGGCAACTGTCTCAACAGCAGCCCATGGTCCACGGTATCAAAAGCGGCCAAGCGATCTAGCAGGATCAGAAATGTCAAACATCCTGCATCCATCTCCCGGCGGAGATCGTCCACCAATGCCGTCTCAGTACCATATCCTGGGCAGAACCCAGATTGAAAAGGGTCAAGGAAACCGATGTTGTCCAAATGTGCCTGGAGCTGCAGTGCCACTGCCCGTTCAATAACCTTCCCTAAAAAGGGAAGATTAGAGACTGATCGGTATCTGGTGAGTGCATCCACATCCAAAGATGGCTTCTTAAGAAGGGGGTACACCACAGCCTCCTTGAGACTGGGCGACAGCCTTCCCTGCCGAAGGGACGCGTTCACTACCCTCGCCCGCACCGTCCCCAAGGTCTCCCTGGAGGCTTTCACCAACCAGGATGGGCAAAGATCTAATTCACAACTGGTGGCCCTAACAGACCCCAGGACATTCACCGCATCGGTTGGCATCACTTCCTGAAACTCATCCCAGAAAGATCAACCGGATGACACCTCCATAACCTCCTGCTCCTCCTGCTTCCAATCTTGTGTCAAAGTTACTCTGGCTCTGAGTGATCTTCTCTGCAAAGTAGGTGGCAAACTCCTCACAGTGGGCCTGGGACAAGTCCCCGCCCAGGCGGAGGGAGACCGGACTGACCAGCCCCCGCACCACCCGGAACAGCTCCGCTGGATGTGACTTTGCAGATGCTATGAGGGCAGCAAAGAATTCTTTCTTTGCTGTCCTCACAGCCTCAACATAGGACCGCAAATGGGTCCTATGGAGAAGGCGATCAGATTCAAAGCGAGTCCGACACCAGCATCGCTCTAGCCTCATACCTACCTGTTTCATACCCCACAGCCCCTCAGTAAACCAAGGGGCCCTGTGGTGAAGAGACGGAGGGAGAAGATGTCTTGGAGCCACTCTGTCAATAGCCCCCTCCAGCCAAATGTTCCAATGCCAGACAAGCTTATCGACAGAGTGGCCGTCCGGGTCTAACGTTTGATTTACAATGTAAAATAAAGAGAATCCTAATGCCCTTAAAAGTCTTTCCTGCCCCCACAATGGGATGTGACCGACTGTGGGGGGGAGTGATCTGGGATCATGGCCCTCATAGTGTGCAGACATGTAAGTGAAGGGCTGTCTGTTAGACCTGAACTTGGTCCCTGTTTTTATTTGGAATTCACTGGGGATTACGGTCCCTGGTTCTGAATTTCTGAATTCTGAATTCCAGGTACCAAGGCCAGTCCCCGGAAAACTTAAGAACTCTTCAGAACCCTTGATCTAGTGATGGAGGCACCATTGCGTGCGTGGCCAGAGTGACCCAGACAGTTGACCCTAGCTTCTCTCAGCCAGGAAACAAAACTTTGTTCCACATTTGGTGGGCAGGGGGGTATGGGAGGGGACAGGTGAGTGATGAACAAGCCATAGGACAGTTTTTTATTGGCTGGCAGGGGCAAAATAAAAGTGGCCGTAGGGCCATTTTCCATTTTCTTTGGTGAATTTGGCTGTGTACTACACTGCTGATCTGTAAGTATTTCGGCTTGGGGAAGGAAGGGGTGCCTGGCCTGGGGCAATGCTTGGGGTTACTTAGCCACCATGCCATGATTTAAATATAATAATAATAATAATAATAATAATAATAATAATAATAATAATAATAATAATGTGGGTGCCACACTGCTGCCTGCTGCCTGCACTGCTTTACACCATGGAGGCTAGAGGGATCAGCTTGCTCCCCTCCTCCTGGCCTGGGCTGCCCATAGGGGCAATGCTGGGGGTTGTCAGTGGCACCATGCTTAATATAATTGAAAATGGGTGCTGGTTGCAGTGCTTGTTGACACCACAGAGGCCAGAGAGGCTCTGTACTTTGGCTCTGGGTTCAACTTTGCCAAGATGTGCCCAGTTGGGGCACAGGGGGGATACTTTTTTCCTGGTTAATGTATGGTGTGTGGAGAGGGGTCTTGCCTTGCATAGAGCATAATGGAGCAATGGAGGCCTTTCTGGGGTGGTGCATATCTGGTTTCTTGCTGATATTATGCTTGCTGGGCTAGGATAATTATTTTAAAGTGGGTGCACTGCTGCTGGGCAATGCTGTGTGTACTGCTGGCTTTTTGAAATTGCACTTTTGGGGTTTGTCTTGAGATTGTCTTACTTTTGCTAGTCCACTTTTTGGGGCACTGTACTTTGTGGGTTCTACCTTTCCAAGATGTGACCAACTGGGGCATGGGGGAGGGGGGATACTTTCTGGTTAATTTATGGCGTGTGAGGAGGGGGCTTGCCTTGCATTGGTGACCATAGAGCAGTGGAATGGAGGCTTTGGGGAATAGAGCAAGGAAGGCTTTTTAAAAGTATTAATGAGGTTACAAGTTCCAAGGATTTCCGAGGTCCAGAGTTCCAAGGTCTGATTTCTGGGTACATGGAAAAGTTATGACCAAGAACCCAGTCCCAGTCCTCAGAACCTCAGAAATCCTCATGAGTACTCGATCACTTATTTGGTGCAGCCCTAATGTCGGTCCTTGTCCCAAAGAGTTTGTAATAGGTGTACATTTGGGATTTAATAAAACACAAACACAAAAAAGTCCCTCTTGCCTTCCATATTCAAAACACAAATACTAGTGCTGTGTATTGTGTCTTGAAATTGTTTGTTCTTTTGGATCAGTACAGTGAAAGCTCAAACAATATGGTGCCAAGAAAGCTATTTTATTTCATATACAGTATAAAAAATAAAAGTACATAACATAAAAGATATACAAAGCATCTCACATCCCTTTCTGCAAGCCAGAGAACTCCAACAACAGCTGCGGGATGATTCCCAGGTGGGCCCCAGGTTCTGCTGCACCTACTCAACACGTGTGCGGAGTGGCCAACAGTGAAGTTCTTTCTGCCTGCATCATTCTTAGCTTCCCAAATAGGCTCACTACTGATAAGGGCTTCCCATAACATTTAGTTACATGGCCTTGACATTCTAAACAACAACTTATACAATACAAGAAAGTTGCGAAAGAGGCTTACATAAAACACATCCAGTGCATGAAATGAGTTCCCAGTTCTCAATGTATATGTTTTTACACACGTCAATCAAAATGGATTCTACAGCATATACAGGCCAAAATAAGATATATAAACGCTCACTAGTCTGGCTCCACCGGTGCACAAAGGTCTTCTCGCAATCTTTTCACTACAATTGACATTATGAGGGAAAAGGGTAATCATCATACGTTCATGGAACCTCACAAAAATTAACTGAAGGCAGTGTTAGAACTTAGAAAAGAGCACAATTTAAGCAGATATAGACAGACTTGTAATACTACAAATGGCAGGGGTAGGGGGGATATTTTTTAAATTAAATATATAGATGATTTTTCAGATATTGTAATCTCAAATCTGTTACTGCATAAAGCATCTGGAAAAGGTCATCTGGTGTGTGAAGGTCATAGCAAACTTACTAGGGCTGAAATGAGATCTTGCAAAAGTAAGAAATCTCATTGAAATCCTAGTTTTTGGTTCGTCTTGAAACAAATCAAGAACCTCAGGATGCCCAACCATATTTCACAATGGTGTCACTGCCATAGTTGCCATGCACTGCCATTTTACACATTCATTTCTCGCTGAGAATTCATCACAGGCTCAGGCAATTACCGGGAAATCAATCCCGGTGCCCGAACTCATGAGAAAAAAAAATGGCACTTATTCAGTCCTACGACATACACTATTCTGGCTGCTTATTATTTGAAGTAGCTAGAAGCCCCTGGGAGGGATCAGGTTCACAGTAGATGAGAAGTTGTTTCCAGGGATGCAAACCAGAGGAGAAATGTAAAAGGGGGCATGAGCACCTCCTCCATTGAAGGTCATGACCTTCAGCCCCCAAGAATGTACATCCAATTTCCCCCCCATCTGTCTCCCTTCCTCTTGTACCTCTCCAGGCTCTCTTTGCCTTGTGGAGTGGATGGTATGTTAGATGTCCATGTAGCACTGCCTCCTGCTCGCACCTCATACTCCCTGTTCCTTCCCTCATGACATACAATGCCCCTTCCAGGCAGGGCCCAAGCCTCATTTCTCTAGGCCTGCAGTAGAATGCTTGCAGTCTTTGATGCGTGCTAGCTTCTGAAACTTCTTTCAGCTTCTGCCAGAGTCACTAGCAATGTGTAAAAAAAATCCTTAGGACTATACATACATCACTGAAAATTAGTTGTAGGTTGTGTTTTTTTTGGTAAGTCTCATTTAATAAGATAAGTGGGGGCAGTTCAAGCTCTTTTCCAAATTGAATATTTTCTTCATATGCAACATTTCACAAGGAAAATCCTCAGGAAGATTGGTAGGATACTTGTGAAGTAGACATTTAGATGCTTCTTTCAGTTCCTCAGGGTCTACTGTGAAATGTTTTTTTTAGGACTGAACAGATTAAGCAAATATTATTGGTTGCTTCGAATTGGTGCTCTAATTCACAGATAATGTTGTTCAAAGTTCCATAGAACACATTCCTTATGAATAAAGAGTCTGGTTCATCTTCAGAGATGACACAGCATGATTCCTCAGATGTCTCATCATGAAATCTTTTTCCGTTTCTTACCTCTCTTCTGTGGTAAGTGTGCCAAAATTTCCATGCCTTCTGCTACAAGGCATGCTGTGCACAGGAAATGCCAGAAACTAAGGGACTCTGGGACTTGTAGCTCTTTAGAGAGCATGTCACATAGGGAGGCACACATCTCTGTGCCTCTCAAACTACAAGTCCTGAAGTTTCCTGTACCTCTTTCTCCAGACTAGAGGAGGACCTCGGCAAATCTCAAAAGATCTGGGCACCTTCTCCCCACCCCTTATGCTTGGGTCCTGCATCCCATAGATACATAGATACAGAGAAATAAGTTTGCATACATTTCCTCAAGCCTGATCTTCAATTTAGTCTCAGTTTTTTCCTAATGGTAACGGGCTTGCAGCCCAGGCTGGGCCACCCTGGAACACCAGGCCCTGGTAAAATGTACCCTTCTTCCCACCCCCCACCCCTTCATGCTTGGGCTCTGCTTCCAGGAGGCAAGGAGAGCCTGGATATGGGGGAATAAAGAGAAAGGGAGCATGTTTTATGAGGGAGGAACATGGGGTGTGACTGTGGGGGAGTGACCAGAGATCATGGCTCTCATATAGTGCACAGACATGTAAGTAAAGGACTGTCAATTCTTGCACAGGAGTGTTTATAATAGATGTGCATTTGGTTTTTGATAAAACACAAACACAAAAAAGTCCCTTTCGGCTTCCATATTCAAAAGACAAAACTCTACAGTTGTGTTTTCAGGTTATGAGTGAACCCAACATTTCCTAGAAATGTAGTATTCGAAGTCTGAACTGGACCCCCAAAACTGCAGCACATATCCAGCTTGAAGCTGTGCTGCTCTCTGACTCTGCTTTTAAATTAGGCGCTCAAAAGTGCCTCCTGAACCCCACATTGAGAGAAAAGCCACGCGGGGAGTGTTTACATGCTCCCCGCGCTGCCAGAAGTGACGTGCTCCTTGTTGCCGGCACTGGAGGCTGGAGATGCGGTGCTTTGAAGAGGCACATTCTGAAAGCCTGAAAGGTGAGACTTTCAGAACGTGCCTCTTCAAAGCACTGCATCTCCAGCCACTGCCACTGCCAGCAACAGGGAGCATGTCATTTCTGGCAGTGCGGGGAGTGCGTAAACACTCCCAGCGTGGCTTTTCTCTCAATGCAGGGCTCAGGAGGCACTTTTGAGCACCTCATTTAAAAGCAGTGTTGGGGCCTTTTTAAAAGTGTGTGATTTCTCCCGCAGTTTAAAAATCTGACTCGGGATTTTTGACCCATGGAGATGGCTTTAAACACTTCTTGTTGGACCGGATGTTGCCTGGGCATCATTGGAAACAGCGGCACTGGGTGACTCCCAGAAGTTTTGAGACGCGGCTTAGATACGACCCCGATAGCAGAGGTCTTACGTAGCCTAGGCCACGCCTCAAAACACCTGGGAGTCGCCCGGACTGTTTCTAGTAGTGCCTGGGCAACTTCCGGTTTGCAAAGGAGCATCTAACATACACACACCCTGCTGGGGTTTCCCTAAGCCACAGTTTTAAACTGCGGGAGAAACAGGTCCACATGATTAGGGAGCCTGTAGTGAGTCCACCCTGCCAGCAGGGACCACTGGTGCTTGAGAACTGCAATCCCCAACACAAAAGGCAGACTCTGCGTGCTCAGTGGAGCCCAGCGCAGCAAGGGATAAATGGCAAGTCCCTGGAAGCCTTGTTCTCACTTCCCACAAGCCAGTGGACCCCTGAGTTAGCCCCATGCCATCCTCCCTAGAGATCCCACCTCCTACAAACTAGTGACTCCCCAACGAGTCAAAAACCACTCCCCACAAGCCAGATCTATGCCTCATTCCCCCTCTCTAAGTCAGTGACCCCTCCCTAAGCCAGCCCCATGTCCCATTCCCCCTTCCCAAGCCAGCAAACTTCCCTGAGCCTGGTTCCATGTCTCATTCCCTTTTCCTCAAACCAGCAATCCCTTCCCTTAGCCAATAACTCTCCTGAGCCAGGCCCATACCCTCACCCCAAGCCAGGGACACCCCCTGAGCCAGACCCATGCCTCAATACCCAAGCCAGCAACCCCTACATGAGCCAGCCTCATATCCCATACTCCCCATCCCAAGCCAGTCACATGCCTATCTCTCGGTCAAGCGAGAAATCCCCTGAGCCAGATCCATGCACCATTTCTTTCTCTCCAAGTGAGTGACTCCCTCTGAGACAGACTTATGCACCATTTCTCAAATTCTCTCTTTCCAAACTAACAACCTTCCCACCAAACCAACCATATTCTTCACTTTCTCCCAAACCAGTGCCCCCCCTTTTGAATTGGTAGAAGACTTAGCAACAGTTTCAACTACATGTTCATTGTCTTTAGATTGTAAGCTCTCAGGCAGGGACCCGTGTCTATCTTATTTTCTGTAAAGCACCAGGTACATCACTGGTGTTTTATAACTACTACTACTACTACTACTACTACTACTACTACTACTACTAATAATAATAATAATAATAATAATAATAATAATAGGCCTGTCAAACTGGCAGAGCCTCACTGCACTTCTGCACCAAACACCACATTCTCAGGGACCATCTTCACTGCGTTTTCCCCATTAATGACGATGGGGGAAATGCAGCTAACACGGACAACATACAAATAAACACAAATACTAAACCACAAATACAGCTACATACAACTACTACTTTGTAGTTTTACCTCTGGGCAAGAGACAAACAGAAGTGAGGGAACAGTGAAGCTGATAAGGTAATCTGTGAACCAATCACATATTGTAGAGCAGATTTTAATTATCACCAGCATAACTGTGATTAAGGAGGAGACATAGCTCGACTGACTTTGGGATCTCCCCTGCATAACATGGGAGAGGAGTTCATGTAGTGGCACACAGACAGCAGCATGGGAGTGTCTTGCTGGATATACACATCTATGCAATTGCCACTAGAAATCAGGCCTCCTACTAGGGGTGGGAAACCGGTAGAATCCGGTATCCGATAATGCCGGTATCGGGCGTACCGGCATTATCGGATTCGGCCCGGTAATCCGGACCCGGTACCGGATTTCGGGGTACCGGGTTTTTTGCATTGCAGCCATTTAAAAATGGCTGCAATGTAAAAAAAATTAAAGCCCCAGCTAAAAAGTTTTTTTAAAAAAAACCCTCCCCGAGTCCAGGCTGCGCGGGTGGAAGGGGGGACACCCCCCACCCACCCTGCCCAGCCTGGCTTTTTGTTTAAAAAAAGAGTAAGCGCGACCCCGAGGCGAGGCGAGCCCACCCCCCAGCACCAGCGGCCGCGGCGTCCCCGCAGCCGCCGGTAAGTATGACCCTGACCCGATCCCGGGGGGGGGTGTTTAACACCCCCACCCCCTCCAGGGATCACCCCTACTAAAGGCTCAGTGCGCTTGCCGCTCTTACCTTTGGGAGCTCCGGCGGCGGCGGGCGGTCCGGCGGCCTCAGCGCCGGCTGTGGCTGCCGGCGTCAGGACGCTGTAGGCCTTCCGGGGAACTTCCGGGTTTCACCGGAAGGCCTAGAGCGTCCTGACGCCGGCAGCCACAGCCGGCGCTGAGGCCGCCGGACCGCCCGCCGCCGCCGGAGCTCCCAAAGGTAAGAGCGGCAAGCGCACTGAGCCTTTAGTAGGGGTGATCCCTGGAGGGGGTGGGGGTGTTAAACCCCCCCCCCAGGGATCGGGTCAGGGTCATACTTACCGGCGGCTGCGGGGACGCCGCGGCCGCTGGTGCTGGGGGGTGGGCTCGCCTCGCCTCGGGGTCGCGCTTACTCTTTTTTTAAACAAAAAGCCAGGCTGGGCAGGGTGGGTGGGGGGTGTCCCCCCTTCCACCCGCGCAGCCGGGGAGGGGAAGGGGGAGGGAATTTAATTTATTTCATTGGTTTCAATGGGGACACAGCGCCCCATTGAAACCAATGAAATAAATCCGGTACCGGTATACCGGATTTAAACCAGGAATCTGGTTTTCGGGGAACCGGTAACCGGTAAATCCGGTAACCGGTAATGGGCCCGGGGTCCCACCACTACCTCCTATTGATCCTAGTAGTACTTTATGGTGCTACCTATTCCTTCAGCTCTCAGAGTGTGAAAGATGTTGAAAGCTCAGACACACTAAGTGAGATGAAGATTGTAGACTTATCTTGTGTCTCAAGGTTGCTCTAACCTGTTCTATTGGCTGAACTGAATCCTGTCAACTCCAGTTTGGTGAGGCATACAGGTTCACCTTCAGTTACACAGTAGACCCCACACTGTAGCCAAAAGGAATTCAGGAAGTCCCCCAATGTTATTGAGGACATTATATTTAAGCTATAGTTTCTCCAGTGCATGTAGGAATACAAAGATATGAGCATGAGTGAAAAAGCTATGGGAAAACTTGCACAATAGTTATGTAAGTTCAGCAAGTGTTGATGAACAGCAAAACCCTCAGCCAAAAATAATTTGCCTTCCTGGTACTCTTAAGCATTAAGGCAAAATCCATTCCTCAGCTTGGTTTCCACTTTCCCCAAATTGGCCCTTTGCCTCAGGAAAAAAAAAATGGAACAAAGAACACTCAAAATGTAGTTTGTTGGTTGTCTGTACCCTTTATTTCTCCAACAGTAACAAGAAAGGTCATTGATACTACTGTGTTTTTCAAAAAAAACAAAACAAAAAAAAACCCTGACTAACAAACATGTCTGCAGACACAGAGCTCATCCATATACAAGAGGATATACATCCTCTTGATATCTTTGAAATGTGCCTGAATTTTTCTTTTGTTTATGTGTACAGTGCCTTCTATTTGTGCTCATGGGGATCCTTATTTTTTGTGTTCTTTTTACAACCTGTTTTTGCAGATAACTGGCATAGGGCTTTGTTTGAAAGGCTTCCTACTAATATTTTACCTTGGCTGGCTGTGGGATTATCCTGCTGTTCAAAGTATTGATTCCCATGGGAGATTGCCTGTGTAAGGAACAAATGGGAGACTGCCTCACTAAAAGGTGAATGAGGGACTCGGGATTTGATTTTGCTTTATACGAGACATGGAAGAAGTTACGTATTATAAAGCCCTAGTCTATTCAGACAAAGGAAATTATAACAAGTTGCATAACAGACGGTATAGGTAAATTGCGACTTGATAGAAGACAACCCACTCAGAAAGCTGGATGTTTCTATTGTTCTGGCCTAAAGCTAGTTTCAAGTGAAAGTCTCTCATTTGTACAACTGTGGCAGTAGAGACCAGTACTGTCTTCTCCCACTGCTACCACTAGTACTATAAATCCCCTAAGACTTTGGAGGCTCCCCGTAAAGTGATTTACACTCTTGAAACAATTTTTGGTTCTCTCCTTGTCCCCTTGCCACAGTTTGTCACACTGATACAGGCTCGAGCTGTGCATTCAGGTTTCGATAAAATGCAAATAAACACAAACAAATTTCTGATTTCCATATCCAAAACACAAATACCACAGTTTTCAGATATGTGCTTGTGTGCTTTGTCCCTCTCAATTTCCACTTCTATTTGATGTTTTTAATTGTTGGTTTAGCAGTCTGGCCATCTTTACCTTGAAACATCTTTCAAGTTTAATGGTATATTGTGCTGACTAGGGGGAATTTAGCCCCAACAATAATGATCTATAAGAGTGGATTGTGTTTTGAGTTACGTTTAATTTACTTTTGATCTTTGAGTGTTTTGTGGCTCTGGAGGCTTGGCCTGCTTCCACAGGAAGCTAGAAGCGGAACTGCACCAAAGAAATCCAATATCCACGTTGAGTGAATGACACTACCAAGTGAAATACTCCTGCCTGGGATAGGATGAGGGTGCAAAATCTTCCATCTAATACTCTAGAGCTCTTCAAATTGGATTCTTTAATTAAGTCCTTGAAACAAACACTACCATTAAGTTCAGGAAAGACCTCAAACCAAGTCAAATGCAAAAATACTAATTTATCCAGTACTTCAAGAGTCTGGCTACTCCAGTGGTTACAAACCATTGGCTCAGACCCCAAGTGAGGTCACAGAATCTGCGGATGGGTCCATGACCTCAGTCAGTATGGATATATTTTGCATGTCTTTATTGCTTTCTAAGATGGTGGGTTTAAATATTTAACTGTTTGTTTACCCCCAAAATGCATCTGGGTTTGTTTGATTCACTATATTCTGAGCTAGCATTGGTTCATTATTTTTCTTGATGGTTTATGTGATCTTTTGAAAACAATTATATGTTTTAAACATTATATACCATTTGGATCATCATTGCATTTTATCTATTTTATCATTTGCATGATTTGTACATTGTTGTATTAATAAATATCTGTTGTATTGTGGATGGATTATCCCTCCCACTTCTCCTTTTTGGTGTTGGGTAAGAGTGGATGTAGTCCTTAGAGAAGGGGGATCCCTCTGTGCACTAGGATCATTTTCAGTTACAAGTTAAGTATTTAAGTCTCAAAAAGAGGTCATGCAGGCAAAAACTTGGGAACCACTTCAGCTCTTTGGGGTTTAAGTAGCTTCAGAGCCAAACTCTACCTTATTCTGTATGCTACAGGAATTTCCTAGTCCTTACTTTCCTAGACCTGTGGCTCAGTGTTCTGCTTTATTTATCCAGCAGTGTCTGAGGGGAGTCATGCCTTGGCTCCCAGCCTCTGGGACCCCAGCTTACTGCTAAGTCAATTCCTCCTTCCTGGAGCTTCCCTGGAATCACAGGAATTTTCAAAGCAACAGAGGTCTGAATATTTAGATTTCTATAGCGAGGACAAAAGCTGGACTAATGTGGATCCAAGAATCTCATAGTGTCAAGAATCAAGATGTCTGAAGCTGGTGGGTGACAAACCACCCATTCAATTTCTTTCTATAAAATAGAGAAAGAGTGATAACTTTCTAGAGGGTCAGCACAATGGCAGCTGGTGTTTTTTGAGGCTGATGGGGACAGTGGGCAGGTTTAACCTCTCTCGGGCGGCTTTGCTGCCAGCAGGCCAGTGGGCCTAGGGGCAGAGCCAGGCTGGCAGGCCTAGGGGTGGAGCCTGGCCAACAGTTAGGCCAATGGCATGGCGTAACCCAGCAACAAGGAGTTCCCACGGTTAACATTGGATGGATATTACATTAGTTAATGCTGGGAACTCCTTGCTGCTGCATGAAACACTGCCAATGGGGGATAGAGAGCCCTCTTACTGGGGTCCCGTCCAGTCTCTCTCACTGAGTCCAAATTAACCATAGCAGGTTAAAAAAAATAGATCACATTGCCATTACCTACCTTTATCCTGAACCCTCAAATCCTTAATTTTCATGCCCTCCTTGACCACCTGTAGTCTTCTGAAGGTGTAGACTTTGGGACAAGCCCTCCTTCTGGCTTGGAAAACTGGGAGGACTGAATTAGTTCCCTGTCCTGTGACAAGCCGAATCAGAAGAGAATGAAAGGGAAGAGAAGGACAGGACAGAGGAGAAGTAGGAGGGAAAAGGTTTGGTTTTGGTGACTGAGAAGAGGAAGGGGAAGAGATGGGTTCAGTGGGGGACACGGGAAAGGGGTCTTCTTTTTATCTGCAGCCTTCTCTTCTGCCATGCTCCTACCTACTTTCTCCTGTGTTCACAAGGAGAGAAGTTGCAGGCCTGTATTGCAACCAAACAATCCCCATCCAAAGCAGCATCCCTAGTACATACACTGTATCCCCGGCAACCAAATGCCTGTACAAAAAGGGTTTTAAAAAAAAAGTTTGGGCAGTTGCAGGCCTGAAATGCAACCAAACAAGCCCCATCAAAACAGCATCCTAGACATGCAGCAAGATGAGATCAGGGGGTATCTTATTCACCCTGCCTGGGCCCGGGGCTGAATAAACCAACTTTACACAATGTATTTCTGTTTCTCCACAAAACCCTAGGCAAGATGCTCAAAAGCACACAGTCACAAGCATAGAGTCAAGGAACTACTTTCCAGCAGGGGGAAGCAGTGAAATAGCAAAGGGACCATTTAAAACAAGAGTAGCCATGACCAGTGGATCCACAAATTTACAAAACAGCCTCTCTACTCATGCTTGGGAGGGGAGAAGGAAAGAAGCAATGCATCATGCAAATGCAGAGCAAGCAAAGCAAATGAGTTTAAGACAACAATATTATGTGCAGTATGTGGCAAAAAGCCTTTTGCCCCTGCCCTTGTCTCTGGAGGGACCCTAGAAGGACAGTGTTGCATTCCTGATTAGGGTGGAAACTGCCCTCCTTTCTCTTGTGAGCACATTGCAACCTAGCCACATTCCTAACAACATTCCTGAACCAAGTGACTGGTTTGTCACCACATGGCTGAGCAGAGACCTCCCTGCCTTGGACTGGGTCACAGACTAGGTGACCTCCCATGGACCAATCTCAGCAGAGAGGGATAGGACCTTAAAAGGGATAGACCACCCCTTCTTTGCTCTCTTGCCTCTTCCTGCCTGCTTTGACATCTGCAAGATCTGAGCTTCTGCAAGATCGGAACTTAGGACTGCGTCCCATGTAAGTTTTCTGTACATGGAGTTATATGCAACCAGACTGCCTGCCTGAACAAGTACAGTTTATGTAGTTGCAGATTCAAAAAGGGTCCTTGTACCCCTCAAACTGGACTCTGGGACTTGCTCACTGACTTATCTTATTTTCTTACCCTTTTGTGCCTTTTTAACCCTATAAGTAAAGTCTAAGCTTTTTCTATTCTTAACTCCACTGGGCATGTGTGTGTTTGCTTGCAAAGAATGCCTCCCTTTGCCTGGAAGGCATAGCTACCAAAGAGGGAGAAAGGAATTCCCCTCTGGCTCTTTTAGCCAAGACAGCTTTTGACCAAGATAAGCACCTCTGGGTTGCTTCAAGGGTTCTGCCTCCTGGAAGGGCAAGAACTCCAGATAAGGGGGAATAAGGTGCCCTGGGAAGCTGTGGTCCTATATCTTTCTGGGGTTCATATATCCTGGGTTGTGTGGATTCCCTCTGATTTCTGTAACTCAGGTGGTGGCAGCAAAAACTAGGTTTTTCTGGGGTTTGCCAGCTGTGGGGGACCCCAGGTTAGAGATTTGGATAAATTCAGTGAGGTGGGTGGCTCAGCTGAATAGCGTCTCCTTGCTGCATTTTGCCACACAGTCCTTAACACACCATAAAAGCAGCAGCAAGGATTTCCACTTGTCCCCCAAAACATGCTAAACAGCTGTTGCAATGTAAGAGGCAGCTTCTGCTGCAACCAAACAGGGAGCTTTCGTGCAAGGACTAGCCATTAGTGAAAAAGGCAAAGCCTGCCACAATATCCCACCAAACTGCAAAGGGCAGGGTCATTTTAAAATGCAAGGAACATTCTAGCAAAGATTGGATTGGAAACCCTTCCATCCAAGCCCCTAGGTCCCCCACCCAAAAAACAGAAAGCAGACAGTTTACATGGAAAACAGCCAAGAAAGGGACCAATTTTAACCAAGAGTAGCCATGGTCAGGGGGGGGGCAGAAAATGCCCATGGCCTTTGCACGTACTTGGGGGGCTTGGGAGTGGAGGAGGGAAGGAAACCAGCAGTGCATGTGCAAATACACAATGAGCAAAAGCAAACCAGATCTTAAGCCAACTATCCTTAGCACACCACAAAAACAGCAGCAAGAAGTTTCACTTGTCTCTCATAACATGCTTCACAGCTCTGTTGCAGTCCCATGTCTCCCAGCCCCATTCCTCCCTTACCCCCACCCCCATTTCCCCCAGTGTCTCCCAGCCATCCCCACTCCCCCCTTACCCTCTCAGCCCCATTTTCCCAAATAGCCCCATTTTCCTCCTTACCTCCCCAGCCCAATTCCCCAATGTCTCCCTGTCCTCCCCCTCACAGCCCCATTAATCTCCCAGTCCCCCTCACAGCCCATTAATTCCCCAGTGTCTCCCAGTCCTAGTCCTCCCCCCCTCTACATCCCCATTCCCAGTGTGTCTCCCAGTCCCATTCCTCCACTCCAATTCCCCAGTGTCTGTCAGTCCCCCCGCCCCGGGCTCCAGCCCCACTCCCCAGTGTCTCTCAACCCCATCCTCCCAGTCCTCCTCCGCTCCCCTACTCCCCCCAGCCCCATGATTTCCACATGACTCACCCCCGTAGCAGACTCTGGATGTGGATGCTGGTTCTTCTTCAGCTTCTAACTCAGCAACAGCACTAGTAGTCCACGTGGCAGCTCCCTAGCTCCCTCTCCCACTTCACAGAGTCCCAGAAAGCCCACCCCAGGGCAGTTGCTTAATAGTGATGGCAATGCCTGTGCAGCTGCACACGGCCTGGGTGTTCAGGTTGGGCCCCCAGACCGCTTTTAAAACAGAAGCCCATAGGGTTCTGTAAAACTCTGCCCCCAGCAATGGAAAAGCTAATTGCTTTTCTGATGTGGCATGCCTGGGCACTTAGCCCAGGCACCCAAATCACAAAAACAAATGAAATGTCCATTAAGAGACTTGCTCACCAGCCGGTAGAAATTCACTGGCCCTGCCCCCCACAGTGCCAGTGGCGCACTCGGCTCCTCCTCAGCAATTGTTTGCTTATTCATTCATTTTCAGAATATTTGTTACTAAAATGAATGGGGTTCTATTTTAGTAACTTAAAAAATGAAAATGAATTGCACACCCCTATGTTTGAGTAAAAATCTAGCCATAAAGATACTCCAAACATGTCTGTTATGCCAGGATATTGTCCCCCACCCAACGCTCTGTTCTCTTATTTCTAAATGCTAATTTCCTTAACTTATTCTAGGTTCTTAACCATTTGTGTGTGATGACTATTGGATAAGCAGCAGCAGCAATGGGGTTCCATTTATTTATTTTTAATTCCAGTCTTTACAACACTAAAATCCCCCTCCCCCACAATGAAAGTTGTCAGTCTGGTCATGTTTTTCATTTTGACTGCTTCTTAACTACTCACTTTCCAGTTGTCTTCTTCTATCAGCAGAAATCAAAAAGGCCAAAAGCCTCTGGTAGCCATTACAACAGGCATAGAAGAGTGACCTTTTCATTTACTGCTCTCAAGGCATTTGACCATAACCTGCAGAAAGATAAATTGACTAGCTCTTCTGTTCCTAACCTTGTTTTACTTATACTTGTGTATTGTTAGTTATCTTGTACAATTCTCCCTTGTCCTAGCCATTTCTTTGTGTTACATTAGTCAGCTATTGATCATGATCAAGTTGTTACTATGCTCTGCTACTCTATATATTTCTTTGGCAAAGTGTTGTGCCCTTTCCCTATTTTTCATTGTTATAGATTGCAGTAATTTTTATCCTAGATAAAGTTGTTTCAACTCATCTCTGCGTTTATGGTTCCCTCTCCTCAGATGAAGTGTATCTGCTCAGTTTCTCTTCCTTCCTAGTCTCTCTGCAGCAGCATCTGCCGACCACAAGGGATTAACTGTTTCTGGAATTCCACTTTGTTACATGGCTCAACAAGGCCTTTGTACTTCAGACAAAGGCACTGTCTTCCAAATCCTGCTATTTATACTGTTCTGGTATAAGACTTATTGACAGCAGGAAGACAATGCCTACAGGTATCGCAAGAGCATAAAAACAGTGTAAGCAGCCATAGATTTTCAGATGGCTTATTCTCATTCCACTAGAAAACCATATCATACAAGAGAATTCCATTTCAAGGTTTTCATGTTTGTAATTAGATTGCCAGAGGAGAGAGAAATAAATTATACAGTTCATTGTCTACACTTACGCTAGACACCAAATTTTATTCTGTAAGGCAGACGTAACATGATAACTCTCTGCACTATTGATAAATAATAGCTATGCAGCACACGAGCATTTTATAAATCATACCCTCCACCTGAGCATCAATATAACAATGTACCTGCCCACAAACCTGCTCATTCATACAGTGATTTCAAAGTAATTTACTTACAGTTGGAAGGAAAGTGTTGCTGCGCAACACACAGACACAGCCAGCATTTTACAATGCCAGTATCCAACAAGACCTGTGAATGGAATTATTTATTTATTTATTTATTTCAAGCATTTTTAACCCACCCATCCTGCCACAGGCAGCTCTTGGCTGCGCACAATATAAAACATTAACATTGAAAACAAGTTTTAAAATAGACAACAATGGGAGGTATAAAAAATCCCCAACCACCCTAACCCATTCTCTCCATCCTACCCATTCTTCCCCCCGAAAGCCAGGCAAAATAGTCACGTCTTGCAACAGCATCGAAGCGAGGGGAGATCCGGGGCCAAACAGGCCTCCACCGGCAGGGAGTTCCACAGCCGTGGGGCGGTCCTCGAGAAGGCCCTCTCCATCATGATCCCTCAGCAGACTCGGGGGACCTCCAGGAGATCACCCCCCGATGACTGCAGGGGGCAATCCAGAACCCGGGGGGTGAGGCGGTCCTGCAAATAGGTTGGGCCGAGGCCATTTAAGGCTTTATAGGTAAGCACCAACACCTTGAATTGGGCCCGGAAGACTACAGGCAACCAGTGCAGAGACCAAAGAACCAGTGTAATATGTTCCTGGTGGCCCAATCCCACCAGGAGATGGACTGCCGCATTCTACACCAACTGCAGTCTCCGTATCATCACCAAAGGTAGCCCCAAGTAGAGCGCGTTACAGTAGTCAAGCCTAGAGGTGATGAAGGCGTGGATGATGGTGGCCAGGTCAGAGTTCGAAACATACAGCTGAATCCGACGCACCAAATATAATTGGCGGAAGGCACTCCTTGCCACAGCCTCCACCTGAGCATCCAAATGGAGTTGCGAGTCAAGGAGCACCCCTAGATTCCATACCTGGGGAACCAGCGGAGGGAAGACCCCATCAATGATGGGGACTTTTACCCCCACTGCCTTACCCACCAACATCACCTCCATCTTGTCGGGATTCAGCTTCAGTCAGTTTGCCCTCATCCAATCCCCCACAGCTTCAAGGCACCCGTTAAGCAGTGAATGCTGCCGGGCCTGGATCTGATGAAAAAGAGAGGTAGAGCTGGTAGTCCATCAATATGTTGATGACACCACATGCCAAACCTCCTGACCACCTCACCAAGCAGCTGCATATACACATTGAACAAGAGAGGGGACAGAACAGAACCCTGCGGGACTCCACACAAGAGGTTTCGGTGTGATGAAAAATAATCACCGAGTACCACTCGCTCAACTCTGGTTTCTTCCGGCCAGGAAGGAGTGGAACCAGCCAAGAACCGTACTGCCCACCCCTGCATGGTGCCCACAGGCACATCACCAACATCTAATGCTCAACGAATTCAAACGCCACCCACAGATCTAATAGAATCAGCAGGGCCGAATGGCCCTGGTCTAATTCTCGACAAAGATCGTCAACCAACGCCACAAGTGCAGTCTCGGTGTCATATCCCGGGCAAAACCCCGACTGCAAGAAATCAAGAAAACCGACATGATCCAGATGCTCCTGCAACTGCCGGGCCACCACCCACTCAATAACATTCCCTAAAAAGGGAAGGTTAGAGACCGGCCGATAACTGGCAAGGGAGTCAATGTCAAGCAATGGTTTCTTGAGCAGGGGTCGCACCATCGCCTCTTTAAGGCAGCCGGGCACCCTGTCGTCCCTAAGGGAGGCATTGACCACCCCCTCCAGCAACGACCCCATCGTCTCCTGGCAGGCCTTAACCAGCCAGGATGGGCAAGGGTCCAGTTCACAACAGGTGGCCCTGACAGCCCCAAGAACATCCTCCACATTGGCAGGGGTCATCAGCTAAAACTGATCCCACAAACAAGGACAAGGCGGGGCCTCCATAACCTCCAATTGCCCTAGTACAGAAAATGCAGCATCAAAACCATGATGAATCCGAGCAATTTTATCCGCAAAATAATCCACAAACAAATCACAGTGGGTACTAGATGACTCCATTCCAAGGTGGAGGGAGGCCGGACTGACCAGACCCCACACTACCCGGAACAGCTCCGCTGGATGAAATTCAGCGGACACTATAAGAGCAGCAAAGAACTCTTTCTTTGCTGTTTGCATAGCAACGGCATAGGCTCATAAACTTGCTCTATGCCGCAACCTGTCGGCTTCAGCATGCGAATGATGCCACCGTCGTTCCAACCGCCTTCCCTCCTGCTTCAGCACCCTCAGCCCCTCCAAAAACCAGGGAGGCCTGCAGTGCTGCTGTCTGGGAAGTGGACGCCTCAGAGCTATCCAATCAATGACCTCAGTCAGCAAGACCTTCCACAGCTCGACGAGGCCATTAATGGCACAGCCGTCCTGATCAGAGGGAATATCCCTCAAAGCCTCCCGGAACCGCTCCAGTTCCATCTGTCTATGGGGGCGGACCATTCAAATAGGTTCTACGCCCCTCCGGGAGCAAATGTGCACCAGGAGAGGGGCCTGCAGGAGGTAATGGTCCATCCATGACAAGGACACAGTTGATATCTCCCCCACCAACGGACCCCCCGCCTCAAGGCTGGTGCAAAATACAAGGTCTAAGGTATGTCCCCCCGGTGTGTCGGGCCACTGACCCCCTGGGACAGGCCCATGGTTGCCATGGCAGCCATGAACTCACATTCTGCACCCCCAAGTTTGGCGTCGATGTGGAAGTCCCCCAAGACTATCATCTTTGGGAATCGCAACACCAGTCCTGACACCAGATCTGCTAGAGAATGCAGGGAGGCCGCCATACAGGTGGGCATACGGTATACAAGCAGCACTCCCAAACTGTCCCTTGCCACATCAAACACCAGATGGAGACCCTCAACCCCCATTATGGATTGCACTGGAAAACTCCGAACAGCCCCCCCCTCCCTAAAAAGCATGGCTACACTACCCCCCTCCCCCCGTCCCTCTGACCATGGATGATGCTGCATGGAATACCCAGCTGGTACAAGGTCAGCCAAAATAGGCCCTGACTCCATGTCCAGCCAGGTTTCCGTGATGCACACGAGGTCGGCCGCATGGTCCAGGATCAATTCCTGGACTGTTGTTGCTTTATTTGCTACTGACCTCGCATTCACCAGTATCAGCACATGGTCAGGGGCCCTGTGATTCAGAACCACCTGCCCAATTGCTAGAGGGGTGGTGCGGGGAACAGATGTTAAACACCTGTCCCGCCGCCCAGCTCGAACATACCCCCCATATGGACCATACCGCCCACGTTCCATCACAACCCCAATGGCTGTGTCCCCTCCCCCACCCAGCCCCAGCCCCAGATCCCCTCTGTCTGTCCCACCTCAAATGAGGGGAGGATCCACACCCACCCACCCATTCTCAAATTGGACCCTCATCCCCTCCCTAATCCAAATCCCCTTTATCTCTTTAAAAACAGGATTCAAGAGTAACTAAACATGGCAATGAACAGCAGGCAATGAAAATGGTTTGTCCAGCTTGAAATATGACTGTGCAACTCACTGATGTTTGTCCAGCATCAAATATATAATCTATACATAACTGAGCTTTTAGATGTTCAGTTAGAGTGCGCTGGCAATGACTCCATTAATACTTTCATGCAGAAAAGCTACATCACTTCATAAAGATGAAGATGGAATTGAACTGATAAAAAGCTAGCCCTTGCACATTGTGGTGCAATGTTTGCTTCCTGAGACTTCAAGGTCATGAGTTCTCCTAAGATCACAGTAAGATGTTAGCCAATCTATTGACACTTTATTCAAGTGGATATTCATAGAAAAACATGCTTACCATGTTCCAGTACCTAGAGCAAATAATGTACAACTGGGATAAATTGTCATTAACTCTAGGAAGTATTATCTGCATCATCAGGCTGTAAGCAGTGGACCAGCTCTTTCACACTGATGACAGAATTCTCGGGGATCAATACTACTAAAACCTAGACAGTAACATAGAAAACTGATGGCCTGTCAACCTCTTGTGACATTATGATTGATTTAGGAATTTCTTAAAGCCTAAAGCACAATAAGTATCATACATTCATTTATTTATTTTATTTTATTTTATTTTAAAGTAAGTTTCTAGCCCTTATGGTTATGGACAAAAAAAAATACAGTGTAGCGTACAGACTCAGAAACAAAAATAAAAATTATTAAATGGCATGAATTTTAAGTCAATGTCATGATTTATTAAAATCCCCCATGCAACTCAGTGCCTTCTGCCCTATGCTCCATCATGGCTTCTGAAGTCAGATGAGAGTGCTCTCATGTACCACATTCACAGCAAGAGTACGCAGAGAAGTATTCTTAGTAGCTGCTCCAAAGCTATGGAATTTCCATCCCTTGTAGGTTTGCCAAAACTAGTGCTGAAACCTGGTCCTCAGAAAACTTCAGAATTCACCAGAAATTCCATTCCCTTTTTCCGAATTTCCCAGTACCAAGGGTGGTATTTCTGAGTGCCAAGGACAGTCTCCGGAAAACTTTGGAAACCTCAATTGAATACTGGTGCCATTGTGCGAATGGCTGGAGTGACCCAGATGGTTGACCCTAGCTTCTCTGAGCTAGGAAATTAAACTTAGGGTATTTTCAGATGTTACAAGATCACAGTCAACCACAGTGAACCATGGTCAATCCCGCAGCAGGGCCAAAGCGCCCTGAACATCTGTTTCGCGGGTGTCAGATGTTCACCACAGTCAATCCCCACCAGCGGTCAAAAATAACCACACTTCTGGAGCTCCGGCCCAGACCATCTCGGAAAGCGTGGTCAAAGCAATTCCCACCAGGGGTGGGTGGGGGAAAGGAACGACTGAACGGCAACCACCGGCCGGAATCAAGCAAAATGATTCCCAGCCGGGGACAAAGCATGCAGTGTCGCTGCCAGGAAACGAGCAACAACACAGGCCAGGGAGGGAGATTTAAAGGGCACACAGCAGCAGGGGGACATGGAGGGATGGAGCGAGGAAGAAGGGAGAGGAGAGCAGAGGGAGAGAGAGCAAGGCAAGAGGAGGAGGAGGAGGAGGAGGTGGAGGAGGTGCAGGCGGAGGAGGCGGTGGTCATGCTGCACATGGAGGTGGTGGAGGGGCAGCAGCAGCAGCAGAAACCGGGACAAGCCGCCCCGGTGCCTTCAGGGTGCTTTGACCACGGCCCGGGATCAGCGTAACGTCTGTTGCGCTGCCCCGGGCCGTGGTCTGCCGGTCTGATTCCCTGCCGTGGTCCCACTCCCATCACATCTGTTTGGGGCCTCTCTTGCCCAAGGGGGTTGTGGTTAGCTGGTTCGCCACTGCTGGAAATCCACTGTGATGAATCGGGCACCCGTAACATCTGAAATCACCCTTAGTGCCATGTTTGGTATGAGGGGGGTATGGGAGAGGACAGCTGAGTGATGGAGAAGCCATAGGACTGGTTTTGATTGGCTGGCAGGGGAAAAATAAAAGTGGCTGTACAGTCATTTTCCATTCTCTTTGGTGAATTTGGCTGTGTGCTACACTGCTGATCTGTAAGTAGTTGGATTTGGGGGGAGGGGTGCCTGGCCAGGCCTGGTATGGACATAGGGGCAATGCTGGGGGACAGGCATTACTTTTTTCTACCATGCCATGATTTAAAAAAAAATAATAAGCGAGTACCACACTGCTACTGCCTGCTGCTTGGCACCATGAGGCCAGAGGGCTCTCTGCCTTACTCTACTTCCCCTGGCCTGGGCTGTCCAAGTTACCAGTGCCACACCAATGCCAGGCCTTTTAAAAAAATAAGCAGGTGCCACTGCTGCCTGCTGCTTGCACTACTTGGCACCATGGTGGCCAGAGGGATCTGCCTAGGTCCACTTCCCCTGGCCTAGGCTGTCAATTGAAGATACTAGGGGCAATGCTGGTGGTTGCCACCAGTGCTAAATATACTTAAAGTTTAAAGTGGTGCTGTTGCTGCTTACACTGCTTGTTGGCAAGTTGGCGCCAGAGAGGGATCACATTTGCTGTGGTTTTTGTGGGTACTTTGTCTTTGGGTTTGCCAAGATTTGACTGACCACTGAGCAGGGGTACAGGGGAGATGTAATTTCTTTCTGGTTAAAATAATATGGTGTGTGGGGAGAGAGCTTGCCTTGTATAGGTGAGCTCTGGGAAAGCACAATGGGGGATTTTTGTATGTGGGGGGTTATGTCTGGTTTCTTTCTTGTGGGTGTTATAATTATGTCTGCTGGGCTGGCCTTTTTTTAGCTTTGTGCACACAATTGTTGTTGCACTTTTGTGGGTTTGTATTCTTGAGTGTTTGTTCCAGTCTTGCTAGCCTGCTTTTCTGGGTAGTGCTTTGGCTGTGGGTTCAAGAACTTTGCCAAGATGTGACCAGATGGAGCACTGGGGGAATACTTTCTTACTGCTTAATTAATTTATGGTGTGTGGGGAGCAGGCTTGTCTTGCACAGGTGGGCACAATGGAGGCATATCTGTTTTCTTGTGTGTTGCACTTAGTTCTGGTTTCCGGGATTACGAAGTTCTTAGTTGCTGGGACTTTTGAGGTCTGGAGTTCCGAGCTCCGAATTCTGGGTCCTCAGAAAAAGTTCAGAAGTTCAGCCGAGTACCCGGTCCAGGTACTCTGAACTTTGGAACTCAATCCAGGTACTTGGAAGGCCTATTCAAGTGCAGCCCTAGCTAAAACTTAAAGCTGAACGTTTTCCAACTTTCTTATTTGGTCACTCATTTGGCAGATGAGGATAGGATTTGTAATGATTTTATTGATATATATCTTGTATATCTAGTTACAACATAATAAAGAGCATGTTTGCACACACTCACACATTTATATTATATATATGATATATATAATATAAATGTGTGTGTACACACAAACATACTCTTTATTATGTTGTAATTAGAACTAAAATGGGTTCTTAATTTAATCCTCATAATTAATATGGAAAGGGAGCTTGGAAAGAGGTGGGGTGGGTTGTTGGCTTCCAGTTGGCCGAGGCCCTTGGAATCTCCCCCACCTGTGACCACTCTTCTATCCCTCTCCCAGGTAACCATCTTAAAGGGGGCTGCTGCCCAAGGGGCATGGCTGGCCTGGAAAGGGTTGGGTGAGGTGTTGGCTTCCAGTTGGCCGAGGCCCTTGGAATTCCCCCCCCCCACATGTGACCACTTTTCTATCCCTCCCCAGGTAACCATCTTAAAAGGGGCTGCTGCCCAGGGGACGGCAGCCTCTGAGTGGTGGCCGAAGAGCATCAGCCCGTTGGCGTAGCGTTAGCAGGCCAGAGTGGTGGTGGCAGCCAGACGTTGTTCGCCAGCTCCCTGGTCTGTCACAGTTATTCACCAGCTCACCTGGTGCTGCTGCCACCACTCCTGCAACTGCTACCACAGTCGCTGACACCACTGACACTGCCTGGACCTGTCATCGCTTCCCAGAGCCATGCTGTCCGGCCCCACAGATACCAACTCCCCCCTCCACCTTCCAGAGGAGGGGGGTGGGGTCAGGGCGCATGGCCAGGACTTCATGATCCCGACGCAGCCAAATGTGACCGGCTACCTGGCGCTGTCGCAGGCGCGTGCTGAAGACAGCGCACTCGAGGGGGCCGGGGGGGGCCTTTAGCTTTGTATTTTAAGGAGGGATTGGGGTGGGAATGGAGTATTTCCTTTATGGGGGAGGGGGACAAGGGGACTGGGTTAGGGAGGGGAGGGCTGACCCCCTCGGTGTGAGGGAGGGGTGCAGCCCTCTGAGAGGGAGAGATCCTCTAGTGGCAGAAGAGGATGGGGGGTGTTTTGAGGGATGGGGATCTCTCTCGGGGGGCTGGTGGGGCGGCCTTCAGGGGGGGTCTGCAGCCATAGAGGTTGTTCTGTGTCAGGGAAATTATGGTTCTTCTGGGAGGCGGGTTCGATCTGTGAGATGGGACAGATGGTGTGTTTCTGTCCCGCACACTGGCCCCGAGGCAGGTGGTGAGGTGATTAGGGATCAGAGGACCCCTAGTCTCAGCTTGATGCTGATAAATGCAAGGTCGGTAACGAATAAGTCAACTGCGGTCCGGGAGTTAATCCTGGACCAGGTGGCCAACCTCGCATGTATCACGGAGACCTGGCTGAATTGGGGCCTATACTGGCTGATCTTGTTCCAGCCAGGTATTCTGTGCAGCATGAGCCGTGGCTGGAGGGACAGGGTGTGTGTGTGTGTGGTGTAGCCATTATTTTTAAGGATGCCTGGTCCATGAGGAGATTTCCAGTGCAATCTATCATGGGTATAGAGTGTCTCCATCTGAGTTTGGATTTGGCCAGAGACAGGGTAGGGATACAGCTGATATATCATGCACCCACCTGTACAGCAGCCTCCCTACATGCACTGACGGAGCTGGTGTCGGAGGTGATCTTGCAGTCCCCAAGGATGATAGTTCTGGGGGACTTCAATATCCATGCCGATGCCAGTCTTGGAGGGTGTCACCGGGGGGGG
>QEPC01005117.1:6708940-6760955 GCA_003113815.1 Sphenodon punctatus
GGGGCGCGGGCAGGGCACACTCACACACACACCGACTCACGTCTCACGCGCACCACCACTCACCAGGGATTCAGGGGGAAGGATCACTCAGACTCTCGGGGCTCCACACGCACTTCGCACTCCAGGCTCAGTCTCGCACACTCTTTCTCTCTCTACAGAATTGCTCGGCCGGTTTCCCAAATCACCAGCGCCGACTGTCTGGCGGCGCTGGCTTATAACCCTAAGGCCCCGCCCCCGTGCGCGCACGCAGCCGCTCCGAGCGGCGTACCAGGGGCGGGGGTAGCCCTATGCTAGGCGCGAGGTGCGGGGGTGTGGCTCCCCGCCCTGGGACGCCCGCAGAGCGCGCGTGCGTCATCAGGGGCGGGGCCTGAGTTGCCGGTGAGAGCGGGGCCTGTATTGGTGGGCCCGGCAGCTGAGCCTGCCCGGCGGGGTCTCTACCGGGGCGGTGCCGCAGCGCCCTTCTCCCTCGTGTGCCCCCCAACTGCCCCCGAGCCCTGACAGAGGGGCAGAGCGTGAGTTCATGCCCACCGGGCCTGTCTCAGAGAGTAGTGGGCCCCACACATGTTTGAGGACATACCCTAGACATGATATTTGCACAGGGCTTGAGGCGGGGGATCCATTGGTGGGGGAGGTATCAACGGTGCCCTTGTCATGGACGGATCATTCTCTCCTCCAGGCGGATATCCTAGTGCATGTCAGCCCTTGGGAGGGTGTGGAACCAGTTAGGTTGGTTCACCCCCGAAGGCTTATGGAACCTGAAAGGTTCCAGATAGCTCATGGGGATGTTTCCTCTGACTTCGATGGCCGCTCACACAATGACCTCATGTCTAGGTAGAACATCAGGCTGACGGAGGCCATCCACTCCCAAATTGCCAACAACGCAGCTCCCCATAGTATACGGGTGAGCTGCAGTGGATGAAGCAGGAAGGGTGGTGGTTAGAGCGATGGTGGTGTCACTCACGTACTGAAGTGGACCGGTTGCGGCATAGAGTCTAGTTACGTACCTATGCTGTAGCAGTGCGGATAGCAAAGACGGTTGTCTTTGCTGCCTGCATTGCATCCGCTAGGTCCTACCTGGATGAGCTCTTTCGGGTGGTGAGGGGGCTGGTCAGTCCGACCTCCCTCCTCCTGGATATGGAACCATCAAATGCTCGCTTTGGTATCTTTGTGGACTTTTTTGCAGATGCGACTTTTTTAGCAGAGAATGGGTCTGAGGCAGTGGAAGCCTCATCTGGTCCTGTTTTGTGGGATGAGTTTCAGATGGTGTTGCCCTCAGATGTGGGGGATGTTCTTGGGACGTTCGAACCCCCAATTCTGAATTAGATCCATGCCTGTCCTGACTGGTTAAGGCTAGTCGGGAGACATTGGGACTGTTGCTGGGGAGGATAGTCAACATCTCCCTTGGGGAGGGCAGGGTGCCGGGCTGTTTCAAGGAGGTGGTGGTGTGGTCCCTGCTCAAGAAGCCATCTTTGGACATTGATGTCCTTGCCCGTTGCCAGTCTCTAACCTTCCCTTTTTAGGGACGGTTATTGAACAGGTGGTGGCTCAGCAACTTCAGGGGCATTTGGACCGGATTTATTTTCTTGATCCCTCACAGTTGGGCTTTCGTCCAGGTTATGGCATGTAGACTGCACTTGTGGTCTTGGTCGACGACCTCTCCCATGAGTTAGACCAGGGTTGTTCTACCCTATTGATTTTTTTAGATCTCTTGGCTGCATGTGATACCGTTGATCATGAGTTGTTGGTGACTCAGTTGCAGGACCGGGCAGGGATTGGCAGGACTGTTCTTGAATGGTTCTGCTCATTCCTGGCTGGGAGAACCCAGCGTGTGGTGCTGGGGGAGTTTTCATCTTCCCCCCGGGGCCTCACATATGGAGTACCGCAGGGTTCCATTCTATCCCCTCTCCTGTTCAACGTGTACATGCAGCCTTTGTTGGTTGTTAGAGAGTATGGAGTGAGTTGTCATCAATATGCTGATGACATCCAGCTATATATTTCATTTTCCTGTGACTCAGGCCCTGCAGTCTCGGTGCTTACCCAGTGTTTGTCCGCTGTAGGGGATTAAGAACATAAGAAGTGCCATACTGGGTCAGACCAATGATCCATCTAGCCCAGCATCCTGTCTTAGACAGCAGCCAATCAGGGTGACTTGGGAGAAGCACCCAACAGGTCACAATAGGGGATCCAGTCCCTCTTGTTTCCCCTCAGCTCCCATCGTGTTCCCTTATCTTGTCTGGCTAATAGCTGCTAATGGACCTATGTTATAGGAACTTGTCCAAACCTCTTTTAAACTCAGCTATAGTACTGGCCCTTACCACAGCCTCTGGCAGTAGATTCCACAACCCAATTATATGCTGAGTGAAAAAATATTTTCTTTTATTTGTTTTAAACTTGCCACCCATGAGTTTCATGGAGTGTCCCCTAGTTCTAGTACTAGCTGAGAGGGTAAATAACTGCTCCTTGTTTATTAGTTCCACACCACTCATGATTTTATAGACCTCTATCATATCTCCTCTCAGTCGTCTCTTCTCCAAACTGAAGAGCCCCAACCTACCAAGCCTCTCCTCATACGGGAGCCCTTCCATGCCCTTGATCATTTTTGTTGCCCTTCTCTGTACCTTTTCTAGTTCAGCTATGTCTTTTTTGAGATGGGGCGACCAGAACTGCACACAATATTCGAGGTGCGGTCGCACCATTGATTTGTATAGAGGCATTATGACATCCTCAGTTTTATTCTCTATCCCCTTCCGAATAATTCCTAACATTCTGTTTGCTTTTTTGACTGCTGCTGCGCACTGCGCTGTGGATTTCATTGTATTGTCCACAACCACCCCCAGATCCTTTTCCTGAGTGGTAACTCCTAGCTTAGTACCCAGCATTGTGTACGCATAGTTTGGATTATTTTTCCCTACGTGCATCACTTTGCACTTGTCCACATTAAATCTCATTTGCCATTTAGATGCACAGGCACCCAGTGTCATGAGATCCAGTTGCAGTTCCTCATAGTCTGCTCGTGTTTTAACTACCTTGAATAACGTAGTGTCGTCTGCAAATTTGATCACCTCACTCCTAACACCCTTTTCCAAATCATTAATAAATACATTAAACAGCACCGGTCCCAATAGAGATCCTTGCGGCACACCACTTTTTACATCTCTCCATTCTGAAAACTGACGATTTAATCCTACCCTTTGCTTTCCATCTTTCAACCAGTTTCTGATCCATAGTAAGACACTACCACCTATCCCATGACTTTTAAATTTTCTCAAGAGTCTCTCATGAGGGACCTTATCAAATGCTTCCTGGAAATCCAGGTACACTATATCTACTGGGTCTCCCTTGTCCACATGCTTATTTACACCCTCAAACAATTCCAACAGGTTAGTGAGGCAAGACTTACCGTTACTAAATCCGTGTTGACTCTTCCCCATTAAGCCATGTTTGTCAACACACCCTGTAATTCTGTCCTTAAGGATGGTTTCCACCATTTTGCCGGGACAGACATCAAGCTCACCGGTCTGTAGTTTCCAGGAGCACCTCTGGATCCCTTTTTAAATATCGGGGTTACATTTGCCACCCTCCAGTCCTGTGGTACAGTGACAGATTTTAGTGACAGGTTACAAATTACTAACAGTAGGTCTGCGATTTAATATTTGAGTTCCTTCAGAACTCTGGGGTGAATGCCATCTGGCCCTGGTGACTTGTTAGTATTCAGTTTGTCAATTTGCCCTAGAACATTCTCCAACATCACATTGATTTGTAACAGCTCTTCCAATTCCTCACCCACAAAGCAAGGATCCGGCGTGGGTACCTCTCCAAAATCCTCTGTAGTGAAGATCGACGCAAAGAACTCATTCAGCTTCTCTGCAATGTCCTTATCCTCCCTGAGTGTCCCTTTTACTCCCTTGTCATCTAATGGCCCAACTGACTCCCTAGCAGGCTTCTTATGTATTTGAAAATGTTTTTGTTGTTTGTTTTTGCCTCTTTAGCAAGTCTCCCATCAAAATCTCTCTTGGCCTGCCTTATTATCATTTTTATGACAACAGTGTAAGGAGTGCCTTAGCCACTGGAACTGCCTTTACCTGTAGAGATGACATCTGTGACTAATGGGAACAGAAACAAGAGTACGACCAAGAACACCTCCCCAGAGACACTGAGAAGGCACCCGGAGGACCAGGAAGATGAGGCGGCAGCCATGGAATAGCAAAAATGTGATGTTGCATGGAGGAGAATGAAAGGGACAAGGCAGAGCCATTTACCATCTGCCGCTGTTGCTCCCACCGGGCTGGAATCGTGCCGCCGCCGCCACTGCTCTTCCGGGTCCCCCGCTGACCATCTGTGGGGAAAGAAAGAAAGGAAGAACAGTGAATGCAGGGGCTGGGGGACCTATTGAACTGGCACTGGTTTCCTCCATCCCCCTTCCCCCTGCCCGCATCTGGAAGTAGCCTGGGAGGCATAAATGGGAGACGCCTGCAGCTCTGCTGCAGGCCGTGAGCTGGCGGCCACGGCCAAAGGGCCGCGGCCAAAGGGTGTGGCCCTTTGGGGCCCTTCAGGGATGTAGGGGTTGTTGGGATTGTGAGCTGTTTTGTGTTGGGGCAGTGTTGGGAGGGGTTGAGGGGGTGGCGCCAGACCCTGGTGGCAGCAGGGAAGGGTGCTGGGAGAGGTGGGGTTGTGATATTGTTTAATATTTTTGATATGGCTCCATTGTAACTGTTATTATTTTGATATTCTGTATTATGACTGTGTTATTGTTTGGTTTGTGGATGATGGCTCCTCCCCTCCTGGTGAAAGCAGGAAGATGCAGGGGGGGGGGAATTGATGGGTTCCTTCCCTGGTGGCAGCAGGGAGGGAGCATATGGATGGGATACTGTGGATGTGGATAGGGTAGATTTGGTTATTGCTGTATTGGGCTGTGGGGGGAGGGGGAGTTTTGGGTAAAGGGGGAGACTATGTTATAAGTTTTGATATATGTTAGGTATTGTGTTAAAAAATATTGTATTATTGAAATATTTGTAATTGATATTTTTGGCCAACGTGCCTGGTATTGAATTTATAATTGTGTGCTTTGTATGTTTCTCTCTTTTTTTGTCAGCTGCCTCGAGTCGCCGTAGGCGAGAGAGTGTGGGGTACAAATAAAAGGTGAAATGAAATGAAATGAACACTTTACATTTACGTTGCCAGCATTTATGCTCTTTCATATTATTTTCATTGAGAATAGCCTTCCATTTCTTAAAGGACACCTCTTTGGCTCTAATAGCCTCCTTCACTTCCCCATTTAACCACGGTGGAAGACGTTTGGTCTTCCCGCTTCCTTTTTTAACTTGTGGGATGCATTTAATCTGGGCTTCCAGAAGGGTGCTTTTAAACAGTCTCCACGCCTCTTGCAAATTTGTAGCCCTTGCAACTGGGCCTTTTAGTTTCTTTTTAACTAGTTTCCTCATTTTGTCATAGTCTCCCTTTTTAAAGTTAAATGCTATTGCTGTACTTTTGTTTATCTTTCTCCCTACAGAAATTATGTCAAATGTGATCATATTATGATCGCTATTGTCTAGTGGCTCCACCACAGTTACTCCTTGCACCAGGTCCTGCGTGCCATTCTGAACTAGAACTAGAATAGCCCCTCCTCTCTTTGGTTCCAGAACCAGCTGTTCTAGGAAGCAGTCATTTAGGGCATCCAAAAAATTGACTTCTACGTCCCGCTGCAAGGAAACATTCCCGCAGTCAATATTAGGGTAATTGAAGTCACCCATTATTATGATGTTGCTCTTTTAGCATTGCTTTATAAGTCTCTCTGTCCTGGTCAGGGGGATGATAGTATAGCCCTACTGCAATAATCTTCCCCTTTCTACCTGGAATTTCTATCCATAGAGATTCTAGGGAACAGTATGCATCCTTTAAAATTTTAATTGTACTTGACTCAGTGTTGTCTTTTACATATAGAGACACCCCACCACCAACTCTATCTACTCTGTCATTCGGATATATTTTGTACCCTGGTATTACAGTGTCCCATTGGTTATCCTCGTTCCACCATGTCTCTGTGATACCTATAATGTCTAGATCTTCATTTAGCACTAATTCTCCCATCTTACTTTTGAGGCTTCTAGCATTTGCATATAGACATTTATGTGTATTCTTTTTATTCTTCTTACTGTGCACATTATAGGGGACTGTATCAGGCACCCTGGAATTGTTATTTCTCCAGCGAATTCCACCTGAAGTCTCTTAATTTTTATCCCTTTCTCAGTCTTAAGCAACTCTAAATCCCCTAAGTTAACATCATCCTGCATAGATGCCACAGTATGAACTGTGCACTCCACAGTGTCCATCAGCTTTCCCACAGGTTCTAGTTTAAAAACTGCTCTATCGCATTTTTAATTTTTAGTGCCAGCAGCAGTCGGGTTCCATTCTGGTTAAGGTGGAGCCCATTCCATCTGTATAGGCTCCCCCCTCCACAGAAAGCTACCCAGTTCCTGATAAATCTAAAGCCTTCTTCCTTGCACCATTGTCTCATCCACGCATTGAGATGTTGGACCTCTGCCTGCCTCTGGGGTCCTGTGCGTGGAACAAGCAGCACTTCTGAGGAGGCTACCCTGGAGGTTCTGGACTTGAGTCTACTACCTAGAAGTCTAAATATTGGCCTCCATCTATCTACCTATGTCATTGGTACCAACATGGACCACAACAACAGGTTCCTCCCCAGCACTCTCTAGGATTCTATCTGTGTGCCATGTAAGGTCCGCTACCTTCGCACCAGGCAGGCAAGTTACCATGCAGTCCTCACGACTACCAGCAACCCAGCTATCTACATTCCTAATAATTGAATCCCCAACTACCACAGCTGTCCTACTCCCATCCTTCTGGGAACACACCCCTGGAGAAATACCCTTGGTGCGAGAGGATAACATATCACCTGGCCGGATGAGGGTGAGCCGCCTGAGACTAAATCCTGGCAAGATGGAGGTGATGGTTGTGGGGAAGGTCGGGGTGTGTGTGTGTGGCTGCCATCATTGATGGGGTCCACCTGCCCGGTTTCTCAGGTCTGGAGTCTGGGGGTGCTCCTTGACCCACAGCTCCGACTGGATGCTCAGGTGATGGATTTGGCAAAAGGAGCATTTCGCCAGTTACATCTGGTGCGTCAGCTTAGACCCTGTATGTCTCAGACTCCGATCTGCCATGGTCATCCATGCTTTTATTACCTCAAGACTGGATTACTGCAACACGCTCTACATGGGGCTATCCTTGGTATTGGTCTGGAAGCTGCAGCTGGTGCAGAATGCAGAGGCCCATCTCTTAATGGGGACGGGTCGATGCGAGCATATAACACTGGTGCTTCGCTCTCTGCGCTGGCTGGTAGGTTTCCACACCCAATTCAAGGTGTTCATGCTGACCTTTAAAGCCCTAAATGGCTTGGGTCCTTCCTATCTGCAGGACCACCTCACCCTCTGGGTCCTGGAGTGGCCCCTGCGGCCAGCTGGGGGCGTCCTCCTTGGGGTTTCCCGGGTGTCTACTATGAGGAGGACATTCTCCGTGACTGCGCCGTGGCTGTGGAACTCCCTCCCATTGGAGATCCACTTGGCTGCCGACCCTCCACCTCTTTCCGCAGACAATGTAAGACCTGGCTGTTCCCCCAGGCCTTTCCCGAGGGAGATGGGGTGGTTGGGTTGTGGGGGGGCTACATTTTTAAAATTGAAATTATTGTGATTTGTTTTAATGTTTTAATGTTTTGAAATGTTTGAATATATTGTGAGTCGCCCTGAGATGCCTGAGGCAGGAGGGGGCGGCATATAAATTGTAAAAATAAATAAATATCCACATTTTTAGCACTGCATTAGATATTTGACAGACTTCCCAGGTACCAATAGGATACCCAGATACTTGAAAAACTGGTACCAATTGGCATATCGGGACCAAAAAAATGGAAAACCGGTACAGGAAAAAGAAATAGGGACCAGAAGTAAAAAGAAAATCAGGACCAGAAGCTGAATTTCTGGGATCAGAAGTTGACTTTCTGGAACAGAAAATCCCAAACTAGATGTCAGTAGTTGAAAAATCAGGACCAAAGTCAAGAAATTGGTACTGGAAGTTTACATTCTGAGACATCAGGTACTGGAATCAGGTCCTCATTATTGCATTGTTGCATTGATTTGGGTACTGAAAATTCATTGGGTATACCCATTTTTCCCAGGTATTTGTTTCATTTCTAGTTGTAACTTTGAGCCCACAGGATGGGCAGAATAGAAATTTAAACAAACAGAGAGGGAGGGGATGGTCTCACAGTAGCAGTTTGTGGCTTGGGACAGACTTTAGGCTACTGACTGTGCCCAAGGCTCATCACCTGAGTTTTGATAATTGAAATTTCTGTCGCCCAAAAGGAATTCTGGGGAATGCAGTGTGAAGGGTGGCTGGAGTTGGTAGCCTTCCATAGCAAAGTATGCTGGGAAGAGGACATAAATGTAGCAGTCATTTCCATAATAAAAGAGGAAATTATGGAGAAAGCCAGAGACCTGGGAGAACTCTTCCTGTTGCTTTTACTGTTGCAAGAATGTTGGGAGGAAGAGACTCCTGACAGCAAAAGACAAACTTTAATAGAAGATTTTTGTTTGTTTGTTTGTTTAGTGTGTTTGGAGTAGGGTTGTGCAAGGGGGAACAAGTCTTGTATTTCTGGTTTCTATTCTGGTTTCAGTGCCAATTGTGTGTTTTTTGTGGTTTCTATCTCAAAAGCTTGAGGCCTTTTTAAAAGAAAAAATCTGCTAAAGTTTTTTGGGAAGCGAGCAAGCAAGAATGCAGTCCTGTGTGCGTGTGCGCGTATGCGCATGTGTGTGTGTTTGTGTGTGCATGTATGTGTGTGTGTGTATGCACAGGTGGTGAACCTATAATAAACAGTAAAAGGCCACTATCAGTGAGCTCCAAAGTGTCAGGTAGGGGAATCCCGCATCCTCGCCCCATCCCAGGCAAAGTGAGCTTGTCCAGTATTGCGATTCACTCAACCCAACCAAAGGAATAGCTGTCATAGGAACAGGTGGTGGACTCGCACTGGTGCCTGCAGCCCTTGGGGGCCCACATTCCCTCATGCAACATATGCATCCCCCTGCTGCTGGGAGGGAAGTTGGGGGTGGGGTGGGGTGGGGACATTCCATCTTCTGCATCAGGGCTCATTCCATCTGGATCCCCTGAAACAAAGGATCCAGTTTCCTGGGCACAGTTCTGCCTCCAGTTGCCTGTGGAAGCTGACCAGGTTCCTGAACCACAAAGCATTCAAACATCAAAAGTAAACCTAAATCACAACACGTCACCTGCTATAAATCACCACTGGTGGCGCTAAACTTCCCCCTGACTGTGACCAGCATGAAACTTGAAAAATGCTCAAATTGCTAGACCGACTATTAAAAATATCAAATCAGAAACAGAATTTGAGAAGGAACAAAGCACACTAGCATATACCTGAAAACTTCAGCGCAGAATTTGTGTTTCAAATACAGAAGTCAAAAGGGGGTTTGTTTGCTTGTTTTGCATTTATCTGTGTTTTATCCAAACCAGAATGCACAGACCTGGTTTGGAGTTTTCCATCAGATCTCCAGGGAGAGGGTGGGCTTACTAGAGAAATAAAGTCTATAGAGAGGGACTGTGTGCTTACTTTTTTACAAGAGGAAGGCAGAGAATTCCATGCAGCCCTTCTGCAAACATTCACCTTTCACAATCACTTAAAATATTTTCCGAAATGGTGTAACATACTCTCAAAACAAATTTCATTTGTAATGCTGGTTTAGAACTTGTATAGTATCAACAATTAACCATGTTGGATACTAAACACACATACACCTAAAATCTACAAGACTAGTTTGGCCTTTTGAAAGATCCCAGTTCTTTAGTTGCTCTTGAAGAAGATACTCCTTATTGACTTAACAAAATAATTAAAACCGGAAGTACTGTAGATAAGGGCAGTAGAAAAATAAATAGAGGCCTTATCTAGATGAGGAAAAATAAAGCATCTTCAGGAAACATTTCACTTAACACATGCTAACGAAATACCCCTTGCCATCTAGTGTAGACATTGACAAAGTTCATAGCAATTGGTTCTGGTTGACATTGGGAGGATGTATTTTTAAATAACATGTAATTCTAACCAATATTGAAAACATGTTAATTAGCACTTGTCAGATTAGACACCTCATTATGCTAGATTAAGGAGGGCCAGTGAAAAAGTTTAAAATCAGGTTAAAAAAATTACTTAATTAAGAGTACACATCAAGTAAATCATCATTTATCTAGGTATTACCTCTGTCTTGTCAAGACAAAGCTCCTACTAGGAGAATCATTTCTGACCCAATTTAAAATACATGCTCTCTCACCTTCATTGTGCACTTATAGTTTTATGCAAATATAAATACCCCGAGGATATTCCACATTGAAACAAATTACTTATAAAATATTAATAACATTTTGACCTTGCTTTGATATTCTAGTAAACACTTGGAGCATTTTACAGTATATTACCTTTCAGTCACTCCCAATAAATGTAATTTTTATAAGCATCTAGTTCAGATACTAAGTACTTCAATCTGTCTTCCTTTATCACATCACCTACATCCCAAGTGTCAGCTCACTATGAAAGGCTTTCCTTTGATTTCTTTGAATGGAGAAATCATAAAATATACATTGAAAGTGCTATAGGTTGCACATTTGTTGCAACTACATCCTATGTTCTGATACATCAGAAAAGACAGAGACTTTAAAGCATGCTATGAAATTTGTAAACAAAGCAGATATTTTAAACAAGTGCTGTATATCCTATGGAGGCAATTTATTTGCTTAACGGGACAAAAGAATTTAAAATTGGTATGTTGAAGCAGAAGATTTACAGCATAGTGCAGCCTTTGCTGCAAGTCATGAACTTACAGGAAGCAATTATGAGGAAACGCTAAGAAGGCTTCTAATCCTTATAAACATAGCAATGCATTCTAAATCCATAGAAGCATATGAAAGTACTTTAAATAATTATCAAAAAATGGTTTATGTCAGAGTCATGGGTATGTAGGGAATATTATAAAACTTCCCATAAACATGATCATGTAATGTGTAAGGCAGAAGTTCCCAAAATTTTATCTGTGACACCTCATTTTGAGATTAAAATATAATCCTGACACACACACCCAAGACAGTAACATAGGCATATAAAACATATCAAATATTGTGATTGTGACCTCATCCACAAATGACACAAAATTTCTGTCTAAGAGAATTTAGCACTGCTAGTTTTCAAATTCCATTAATATTGTTCAACTTTGTGATTTTAAAAAACAAGTTTTGTCACATACACAGAGGGTATTTTCAGACGTTATGAGATCACAGTGAACCACAGTGAACCACGGTCAATCCTGCGGCGGGGCCAAAGCGCCCTGAACATCTGTTCAGCGGCCACCAGATGTCACCACAGTCAATACCCAACAGGGGTCAAAATCAACCATGCTTCCGGAACTCCGGCCTGGACCATCTTCGAAAGCATGGTCAAAGCGATTCCCAATGGGAACCAAAAAAAAGTAACGTCTGAATGGCAACCACCAGCCAGAAGCAAACAAAATGATTCCCAGCCGGGAACAAAGCACGCAACGTCGCTGCCAGGCAACCAGCAACAACACAGACCGGGGAGGGAGATTTAAAGGGCACACAGCATCAGGGAAACGTGGCGGGATGGAGCGAGGTGGAAGGGAGAGGAGAGCGGTGGGTGAGAGAGCAAGGGAGGAGGAGGAGGTGGAGGCAGCGTAGGCAGAGGAGGAGGAGGTGGTTGTGCTGCACATGGAGGAGATGGAGGGACAGCAGCAGCAGCAACAGCAGCAGCAGCCGGGACGGACCACTCCGGGAACAATGACCGGGCCGGGGGAGGAGGCACCCCGGAAACAGGTAAGAGGACCGAAGGGGAGGGGACCCAGTGGCACAGGGGCACCCAGGGAGGAGGTACGGCCAGCTGGCAGGATGGGGGGGAGGGGTAGAGGCAGGCCACGGGAGAGGGGCAGAACAGCAACCAACAACCCCCCCTATATCCCGCAGACACAGAAATGGGCCTGGGAACCCGAGCCCCCGAGGAGACGGGCACAGCCCAGGTGGAGCAGGAGGAGGAGGAGGAAGAACTGGAGGGACCACTGGGGAGATGGCCCTACTACAGAGGGGGGCAACGGGGGCTCAGGGAGACCCAGGAGTTCATCCGCATCTGGGGGACCCTGGAGCATCAACAGGAGCTCGTGTTCAATCAGTGCAACTAACACGTATTCCAGGAGATTGTGCAGGAAATGGAGGCAGCGTGACATCACAGGACTGTGGCACAGTGCCGATCGAGGGCCAAGGAACTCAAGAGGTGGTACCTACAAGACCATTCGGGAAAACAACCGGCAGTCCAGGCACAGAGCCTGGACTGCCCCCTACTATGATGCCTTGGATCGCATACTGCACATGAAGGGCTCCATAGTAGCCCCATGCCTCATGGGGAGCACCGTGATCCAGGGCAGGGAGCAGGTCAATGTAACCCCTCCCCTCGCTGCCCCCCGAGAAGGCACCAGCTCCAGGGCCCCCGACCCCCAGGAGGAATGCCCAGGGACCTCGGGGACTGGAAGCCTCCCCCCAGCACCAGCCCGGAGAGCCCCCACCCCCTGGCAGGACAGGACAACTCCAAGGACGGCACACTGGTCACCCTCAGCCAGTGGTCAATGGGGGACCCCAGCTACACAGAGGCTGGCCTCGGAGGGATCGGAGACAGACATCGAGGGTAAGCGAGCAGGTGGGAGGGGAGATGGACCAGAGGTGGGGGGGGAGGGAGGCCTGGCCAGGAGGCAGGCCCTGTCCACCCCAGACACCCAAGACCACAGAATGGGGGTCCGGGGGGTCGCCCGGGCACACCTACAGCCCTCCACCACACACACACACCCCATATTCCCACAGGGCACGGCCTGGCCCAGCAACAGAGACAAGAGGGCAAGGAGACTGGCGGGGAACAGCCCCGTCAGCAGCCGGAGGGCCCAGGTGAGGCACACTGGCAAGGTGGGGGGGTCAGGGAGTCCGGAAGGGGGACCCGGGTCGGGCGGGGTGCTAGGGAAAGACAGGGGGGCTGTCCACCAACCCAGGGGTGCACACACTCCCAGCCATGGCCCCGGCCAGGGGGCGGCCAGCCAGGGCAGCTAACCACCACCATCTGTGTACTCTACAGGACAGTCTGAGGGGCCCAAGCAACCCGGGACCGTGCCCCCAGCACAACAAATGAGGGAACACCAGGCATGGGTACGGCACCAGAGGAAGGACCAGGCAGTGGGCATAGTCTGCTCCACCACAGAACAGGGGGAGCAGATGATAGTGGCTGTGGATTGCATGGAGGCGGCCACAGAGCGATCCCTGCAACAGGTGGAGGCAAGGGACCGGAGGCTCCAGGTGGAGGTGCACCTGGAATGGAGGTGGGAGTGCTGGGACCACATCAGGCAGGTTGAGGTGTTTGGATGTCTGGAACAGGCCATCAAGGGGATGGTGTGAGAGCATTCCGCAAAAATGGATAGGTCCCATGACATCAGGACCTCGCTGCTCCTGCACGCTGGCACCATGAGTGCTTATGTGATGGCAGCCACCCCACCAGGAACCCTGCCTGCCTGGGCCCTGATGCCCAGCCCACCACCCATCTGCCTCCTGGTCCCTGTAGGCCTCCGGAGGGAGCAGACACCCAGGGGGGGGCCTCACGCCCTGGGTCCTCCCTCCCACCACCGCCTGTCCCTCCGGACACAGAGGCCTCCCAGGACACTGCTGGGGACACGGAAAGTGGTGGGGAGGGGAGCTCCCAGAGCTCAGTGGCGCCCACAGGGCGGGGAAGGGCCCAGAGATGCAGGGGACAGGGGGAAGGGGGAGGGCAGTCTGAGGGGGGCACGGAACCTGTGCAGTGGTGGTGGGGAGTGTAGGGGGCCCAGGGGGCACGGGGGGTACTTGAGTGAGAGAATAAATGTCAGGGCACCACTACTGCCTCCTTCGGTCTGTTCATGGGCCCAGGGGTGGGGGTGGACCGATGACCAAAGAGGGGCTCGCCCAAGGAGCTGGTGGGGGCCCCAGGGTGGTGGGGTCGGGGTTTAGCACCCTCAAGCCTCAGCCTCCCAGCTGATATGTCTGACCAGGGTGGCACGGATGCACTTGGCATACCGGTACACCCTCGGGTTGTCCACGTTCATGTACAGAGGCACAGGTCTGGGAGGGCGACGAGGCACGGGGTATTTGAGGGCTGCTCCATCGATCTCACACATGTTGTACAGCACACAGCAGGCACCTATCACCAGGGTCGAGGTCTCCACCATGTAGTCCAGATGGCCAGCGAGGCTCCTCCAGCACTGCTTGAGGGCCCCGAAAGCTCGCTCGACCACGGTCCTGCTTGCACACAGGCAGGAATTGTACAGCGCCAGCACCGGGGACCTGGCGACTGGGTACACCTTCATCAGCCACCGGGTGAGGGGATAGGCCAGATCCCCAAGGATACAGGGGGGGATTAGCACCCCCTTGATCTGGGTAATCCCCATGTCTGCAAAGTCCCCGCGGTACATCCAGGCATAGAAGGGGGTGATGGTCATGATCCGGACATCATGACTGCACCCAGGGATGCCCATGAAGGTGTCTATGAGCCACCCCCGGTGGTCCACAACAGCCTGCAGCTGCAGGGAGTGGTAATCATGGCTGTTAACATACTCAGCGGCCTCTCCAGCGGAGGGACGGAGGATCTCTATGTGGGTGCCGTCCACGGCACCCATGCAGTTGTGGAACCCTCCAGCCATGAAGCTGGCCATCACGGCCTCCTGGTCAACCAGCTGGATAGTTTGGTCCAGGAGAACACCCTCCACAGCCTCACATACATCCCGGAGGATACCGGCAATGGTGCTCATCCCGACACTGAAGTGCTGCAAGACAGACCAACAGGAGTCGGGCATTAAGAGGGCCCAGACCCTGATGGCCACCCGCTGGACCATGGGGATGGGGGTCCTCATGGGGGTGTGCTGTCGCTCCAGCCAGGGCGTGAGCAGCTCCACAAGCCACAGTAGGGTGAGCCTGTCCATCCGAGAGTGCACCCTCCAGGCGGCCTCATCCCACTGAGTCAGCGCCCGGGACCACCACCCCTGTGCCCGCTCCGTGACCCATACCTGCCGGGCAATGGGCATCGTGAGCTGGGTGGCACATCCCATGGTCTCCCTCCACCATTGGAGGTTCCTGGCCACCATGCAGAGCACAGCGGCCCTGTTCCGGCCACGGATCAGGGCCTGCATGTCTTCCGGACACCCGCTGATCCCTGAACTGGGCCAGGAAGCACCTGCGGCTGTGGTGGGCTCTCTGGGCCCTGGCTGCACTCCAGGCCATGCCAATCCGCAGGTGGGTGCCCAGGTGCACCTCTGCGGTCAGGAGACGCAGCTCACTGGTGTGCGAGTGGTACCACTTGGCACAGAGCGCTAGGTGCATCCCGCAGGCACCCAACCGGCCTCGCTCCATGGTGCTGGCTGGCCTGGGTGCGGTGCAGCTGGCCCCATTATAGCCTGGCACACGTGTAGGCCCACCCCCAGGTTGCGACCTGGTGACTGGGCGGGGGTACCTGTGTCGGAACGGGGCACACACACTTGGCTGGCCCGAGCTTCTCCTGGTGGGTGGGCCCATTGGGCGCACCTGCTGTCCCTGCATGGGGCCTTGCGCATGGACTAGCATGCGCACGGGCGTGCTGGCAGCAGCTGCATTCCTGCTGTCATCACCTCCCGCTTCTGTGTTGGCAACATTGTGTCCTTGTTGGCCTGATTAGTGTGTCGGCTGTCCTGTCTGTGTGCTTGGTTCCTGCAGCTGTGCTTGGTCTGCACCCCACACCTCGCTTGTTTGCCATGCCTTGTTGCGGCCTGTGGCCTTATTGCTTGTTCTAGGGGCTTCCCTGCATCCCCTCCCGCCCCTCCAGGGAATGTGGGGCCCCCTTTCCGTGGTGTCAGTCCCCCTAGCTTGCTGGATCATGGCTGGCTGCACTTCCACCGGGCTCCCGGCCCCCACGGGGCCCCCCATACGTGGACTTTCCGCGAGACCATGGCCCTGTGCGACCTGTGGCATACCCCAGCCGTGCAATTGCTCCTGAGCTGCCCGGACAGCCTGCTGGGTGCCTATGCAAGCCTGAGCTCTGGCCTTCATTACTTTGGCTATGAGGCATGCGCCCGCAATTGCCAGCTGCATGCTGAGACTCTGGGGCTGGTTCCCTTTCCCGATGGGCGCATTCCAGATATGAGGTGCTCGCATGTGGGGTGGTCTGCAGCGGAGATCGTTTCCACCCTCTCCGTGTGCAGCCTGGACACCTACACGGTCTGTCTGGTGGAGGGGGGCCCTGCCTTGGCTGTGTCCTACTTAGGCTGCATTCACGGGGCCCATGGGTACCAGTGCTCTCGTGGGGCAGTCTATCACCAGCTGTTGGAGCTAGGTCACCTTCCATTGCCCCCCGCTGCTGACTTCTGCTTGTCAGAGCCCACCACAGCGGAGCTGGCAGCACTGTCAGGCACGTGGTCCCATTCCGATGTGCAGTTGGGGCTCTCCATGCAGGATCCGTTCAAGGCGTACTACCTAGTCACCCACCACATGTTCATGCAGGGGTACCTCCGGGGCATGCTTCATTGGCCACACTTCGTTCACCTGGCGGGCCTCCCGACCCCTGGCCCCCACGTGGCCTCCTGCAGCTGTCTGTGAGTCCCCCTGTGCCTTCCAGGCCCCGGTTGCTGGTCCCACTGTGAGCTCCCGTCTCCGCCCTGCTGTCGTGCTGCCCCACTGTCTGCCTCTGCAACTGTTGTTCTCCTCCGTGACTGCCTTCTCCAGTGTCTGGGTCCAGCTCTCTGAAGCGCCCTCCGGCTCCCCTGGGTGCTGCTGACCATCCTCATCCGCCTGCACTCCCTCATGCGCCCCAGCCCGCCCCAGGTACCTGTGTGACCTCGGGGTTCTGAGGCCCCCAGACTGCACCTCCCGGCTACCTCCCGGGAGGGGGGGTTGTGCCTTTGGACTGGCTGCACGTCTCCGGCTCTCCTGCCTCCCCTTCATGGCACCATTGCCGGTGTTTGGGGTCCATGTGTGCCTCCTGGACCATGCTCGGGTCGCTGCCTGTTCCATGTGGCCTCCCCCTGTGCCTGTATCCTAACCTTTTGGGGTCCCTCCATTCTGGGACTGACTGTGTAGCTGTGGGGGTGCCCATGTGGGCTGTGCTGGTGTTGGGGGTCTGCCTGCTATTCCCCGTGTCCGGCCTTGCCCCTGGGACATTCCCCCCATCTTCCCTGTCCCGCTGCCCCCCCTTCCCCGTGTGCCCATTGTGCCATGCGTGTTGTCTGTCCCACTGTGTCCCCCCTTCCCTTCCTTTCCCGAATGGGTGTGTATGGGCCCGGGCGTGTGTGTGCGCTGTGTGTTCCACTGTGCCCTTGTTGTCTCTGTGCCTGTTGTGTGTGGTACCTCAGCGGCTCTTCTCCCTCTTCCCCCTCCCTCCCTGTTTCTCTTGTGTGGGCATTCCCTTTTGGCGCTTTTGGCCTTGTTTGCCCTCCGCCGGCCATATCTGTGTCTCGCCCCTCCCTGGTACCTTCTGGGTGTTTTGACCATGGTTGGGAATCGGCATCACGTCTGTTGCACTGCCCCAGGCCATGGTCTGGCAGCCCGATTCCCTGCCATGGTCCCGATTCCATCACGTCTGTTCGGGACTCTCCTTGACCACGGGGGGTGGTTGTTCGGTTCCCCACCACTGGGAATCCACTGTAGTGAATTGGGACCGCGTAACGTCTGAAAACACCCCATGTAAGATCCGTGTTAAATATCACTATTAATTTTTATTGGGCAGGGTCAATAACATCTGTAATGCAGCTAATGATAATCCTTTGTAAATGCCATTGGTGGGCAGAAAAACTGGATCCAAGGAACATGTTATCCTGTAACTAAGGGATAAACATTAAAATCATTAATCTGGTTTAAAGGGGAAGAAAAGGAAGTATTGTGGGCACAGCTGGCTTTCAACGTTTTCTTGTCCTTAGGACAAATTTGTCCTCTAAGAGATTACAGTAAGCTGTAAGAAGTGTAAGATGTCAAGGAACAGCAAGAAATCCTTTATGAAAGTGGACAGGGAGACAGTGAGGACTGGCAAGAAGTCAAGACAGCTAAAGCGATGAGGATATTTGTAAAAGATTTTCCTGCTCTCGCACTGTGTCTCTTGTGACTACACAGTCTGGCTTTATAATGAGCAAGGCTCTGGTTTCAAATTTCCAAACCTGATCAATGCGGTTTCAGATTGCTAGTGTTTTATCTGTTGTTCTAAATGCTTTTTAAAAATCTCATTGAATGCAGCTCGTAATTATAAAAATTCCCTAAAGGCTCAGCACCTACCAACAATCATGTTCTACTCCCAAGTTAAAATATTTCTCCCAAAACATGTTAGACAGCCTGTGTAGCTAAAATAAGTTATCTCTGACGTAGGAAAAGTAAGGAGCATGTTGGAGGGAACATTTTTGTTCTGTTTCTGCTGTACTATTAGTGTTGTCTGTGCAGCATTTCTTCTGAGGAGTCTGTTCTAAGACTATTTCACAACATACTTGTTTGCTGTGTGTTCTTTATTATAAGGAGCTGTTTCATTCACAAATACTCTTGCTTTCACTATATCCCAGTTAATCCGTTTTTGCACCACAGATGCCTCATGCTCTACACAACAGGTTCCCAAACTGTGCTGGGGTTGCACCAACAGCACATGGGGTGTGTGATCATGACTGATATTTACATACTTTGCATGTGTTTGTTGCATCTGGGGTCATGGGATTATACTTACATTTCAAAAGGGGATCACACAAACAAAAAATCTAGAAGCCCATGTTCTACATGAAAACAGGTGGTCCTGTTCTTCAAGACAAGGTGTCACAACATATTTAAGTGCTCACTGAGGCACTCCCAAATTCATTTTCTGCACCTGAAAACTATTATGGTTTTAACTACCCCATTGTGGAATTGCAGGTCTCAGGTTAAACCAGAAATTGGCTGCCAGTTAAATGGATTCCTGTGCCAATAGGATGCCTGTCATGAATCTGACAGTGGTGAAAATCATAGTGGCACCTGTTTCCTTTAAATAACTACCTGACAACTTATTATTTTATTCTGACTGCTCGCATACTTTTCCATACCTATGAATGGCACCCAGTAGGGTGCCACCATACCAGCAGTTTGAATCCTAACAGAGCAGGTGCTCCCAGTGGTGCAGCTGTCGAAAACCTTAGGTGAAAGGCCAGTGAAAGTGTGCGGCAGTGCAAGGACAACTTTGTGGGCTTTACAAAGTGCCACTCTGAGGCCATTTCCTTCTACATATGAGAAAAATCTGGTGAAGGAGTGTTTTGAAAAGTCTGGGGACTGGCCAGAAGAAAAAAAAAAGAGGCAGTAAGGAATCCAGCAAACGGGGTACAATCTTGAACTGTTTCCAGAAGCCAAAAGTCAAGGAAGTCTGCTCTCAAGGGCTAATTCCATGGCTCTTGCTCATCTCCTTTTTGCACACCTTGTACTGAAAACATCTTCCCACAGAAAGTGTTTCACTTGTTGGAAGCTCTGTCTTACAAAGACAGGACTGCCTTTTAGGCTGTTGTCTCTTTAACAAAGAGCTGGGAACCTTTTTCCTGGGTTTTATTATCTCTCTAAACACTGGGTACTGTTTTCAGATGAGCAAGTTGGCCAGAGGAGTGGGGATTCATGGTCGCTGCATGACTCCGCCATGGACCATCCACACACGTGGACTGCGTGGGGAGCAAAACAAAGGGGGAGCTCATTTGGGCAAATGGGCAGCCAAGCACGTAGTCTGGCTGGGACACGATCACCCATGGGGACACTCCAGACTTCAGGTCCATGGCCCTCTTGCAATTGTTTTCAACCTGTGGACTTTGGCAGGTGGGTGGGTGTCTGCAAACTATGTCTAAAAGGGGTCCACAAAAGAAGTTGACTATGAAAGTAAAGTTTTAAGTTCTCAGAAAAGGAATCATCTCCTCCCAAGCATTCCCAGCCAGCACTTGTCACTTTCAAAGGCCACTTCCCTGCCACAGCACCTTTCAGCTGATAGTCACAAGGGGGTGGGAAGGGAAGCTCCCGGCCAGCCTTTTTGATAGTGAAAACCCCTGGCCGGGTGCGCTGCAGAACCTGGGCTCCCCAGTGCTCCCGGTCAGCTCTTGTCAGTTGCAAAGACTGCTTCCCTCACATACCATGTGTCAGCTGAAAAGCGACACACAATAGAGTTCCAAAAGGGTGCTCATCTCCATTTGAAATGTTTTAGGAGACCACAAACGAAGAAAGGTTGTAAGCCTCCTGGCAGTTGTAAACCTTCAGGTTCTGGCAGACCTGTCTTCTGGCATGGCTGGCCGCAGTTGTTCAAACAGGCAGGGGCCACATGGCCATCCATTGACCCAGATCTATTTGGCCTGCCCTGCACGGTGCACTCCGTGTTTCCCAGCATGCCACTGAGAGTGGGTGCTCTGTGGCTCATGGGGGCACACATCTGGCTGTGCCTCCTTTAGATGGGCAGTTAGATGTGAGGCTAATGGGTGCACACGTGGGACAACGCCTTATCTGAAAGCCCCCACTGACTAATTCCTGGGGAGTCATCCCAACATTCAGCCGATAGCTGTTAATGGAAGTGCCTCAATAGCAAAGGTATAATTATAGTGAGGGCACTGTGCATGTGTCCCCCCACAAATTTCTTCCCCTCGCAATTCCAGGATCATGGGGGCGAGGCTTCTGTGGGACAAGGGGTTCCAGCATTCCCTCACAACTTTTAGTCCAAAGTTTCACTACTGCTCAGTAGACTATTGCCTTGAAGGTTTTATTGTTATATCACAGAACGTACACCATACTCTGGCCCTTTCTAACTGTGCTTCTTCCTCACCTTTTGGCCATCTCTCATCAATTTTGTTTACCTAACTGTGGTTCACTTTCCCAGATGGCCTGTAGGCCTGAACTTCTACCAATGAAATCAATGTAAGGTTTAACACTGAGTTTAGTGTCCCATGATCTGCACGTGCTACACACAAACTGTGCGTACATCCATTACAAGTACATTGTGGAGGATCCGCAAGAGGGTTTGGGATTACAGCCATTCTAAATACCCAGTGCTAACCCGGTGTTTGACAGCTGTGGGGGGGACTGGATAAGGGCGAACCGTCTGAAGCTGAATCCTGACAAGACGGAGGTGATGCTGGTGGGAAGGACTGAGGGGGTGGTGGCACCCATCATTGATGGGGTCAACCCTCTTTTGGTCCCTCAGGTTCGGAGGCTGGGGGTGCTCCGCCCAGGTGGCAGCTGTGGAAAGTGGAGCATTTTGCCAATTACATCTGGTACAACGGCTTTGGTCGTACGCCTTCCTCTCCAACCTACCTACTCTCAGCCATGCGTTCATCACCTCCAGAATGGACTACTGCAATGCACTTTATGTGGGGCTACCCTTGGTGACAGTCCTAAGATTTCAGCTGGTGCAGAACATGGAGGCCCACCTCTCTACGGGGACGGGTTGCCGTGAGCACATTACACGAGTTCTCTGGTCTCTACAGTGACTGCATATAGTCTTCTGGTCCCAATTCAAGGTGTTGGTTTTGATCTATAAAGCCCTATACGGCCTGGGTCCTGCTTATCTGCAGGATTGCTTCATCTCCCAGGTCCTGGATCGGCCCCTGTGGTCGACTGGGAGCTCCCTCCTTGGGGTGGCGACGATGAGGAGGGCGTTCTCTGTGGCCACACCTAGGCTGTGGAACTCCCTCCCGATGTCGGTCTGCTTGACCCCGGACCTTCACTCTTTCTGTAGACAGTGTACAGCATACAGACCTGACTGTTCCGCCGGGCTTTCAGCGAGGGAGTTGAGTGATGGGTGGGCAGTCAAGAAGGGGGGAGAGAGGGGTTTTATCTCCACCGCGGGGGTATTTTATTGTACTTTTTTAGTGTCATTTGTATTTTTGTTTTTATTGATTTTCTATATTTTTATGTTTTTAATATGTGTGAGCCACCCTGAGCTACAGTAGCAGGAGGAGGTGGCCTATAAATCTAATAGGGGTGGGCAGGACTGTTCTCAAATGGTTCCGCTTGTTCCTGGCTGGGAGAACTCAGTGAGTGGTGCTCGGGGACCACTTTTCATGTCCCCGGGACACCTCGTGTGGAGTCCCGCAGGGTTCCATTCTGTCCCCTCTCCTGTTCAACGTGTATATGCAGCTGCTGCTCTGGAGTTCATTGTCAGTAATATGCTGATGACACTCAACTCTCTCTCTCTCTTTTTCACCTAACCCAGACCCCACAGTCTCAGAGCTTACACAATGTCTGTGGCTGTGGGGGACTGCATGAGGGCGAGCCAACTGTAGTTGAATCCTGACAAGACGAAGGTGGTGCTAGTGAGAAAGGTGGTGGGTGTGGTGTCCCCTGTCATAAACGGGGTTCTCCTCCCACTGGTTCCCCAGGTTTGGAGTCTGGGAGTGCTCTTTGATGCCCAGCTTCATCTAGATGCCCAGGTTGGAGCTGTGGCGAAGAGCGCGTTCCGCCAATTAAACCTGGTGTGATGGCTTTGGCCATACATCACGGACTCCGACCTGGCCATTATCATCCATGCTTTCATCACCTCAAGACTGGACTATTGTAACACACTAGTGCTGGTTCTTACCTATAAATCCCTATATGGCTTGGGCCCCATATCTCTGCAGGATCGCCTCACCTCCCGTGCTCTGGATCGGCCCCTGCGATTGACCAGGAGCATCCTTCTTGAAGTCCCTCAGGTATCCCGGGGGGCGACTATGGAGGGAGTGTTCTTGGTGGCCACATCGAGACTGTGGAACTCCCTCCGGGCAGAGGCCCAGGTGGCCCCAGACCTCTCCACTTGTTGACGTCAATGGAAGACCTGGCTGTTCCGCCAGGCTTTTGGCAAGGGAGATGTGTGAGGGTCAGTTTTTATTTTTATGGGAGTGGTAAGGGTGGGGTATTTTTTCCTCTCCCTCCTCTTTTCCCAGTGGGATGTTTTCCCCTTTTCCCCCTATTTTAAATATTTTATGTTGCTGTTTGTATATTTTTATGTTTGTTTTTATACTTTTATATATTGTAAACCACCCCGAGCTGCCTTTGACAGGAGGGGTAGGATATCAAACATTTTGATCAAATAAAATAAATAAATAAATAAATAAACTATAAGTTTGAATTGCCCTTCTGTGAACTTTTCTTCAGTTTTTACCTAAAGTTGAGACATGCCTAACCAGCATTTTCAAAGGCACCCAAATGTAGACTGTCAGATGGAACCACTGTCAAAGGAGAAAGCATTTAGTCTCTTATACCAGAGCAGTCTCAAGAAAGTCAAAGACCTGCGTAAATATATATGGGAGGGGAATTTGGCCTTATTTTCTTATAAAAGACAAGTCGGGGCGGGGGAGCCTTAGATAAGATTATCTGGTACAATTTTAAACTGATAGTAGAACCCAAACCCCATTTCTGGACACCTTAGGGGGACATACGTTTTGTCTGTATTAGAGGGGGTCTGGATATGGGAGGGTCAGAAAACATTGCAATTCAAAGCCTCCTATATCCATAGAGTAAAGAAGGATCTGGATATAGGAGGCTTTGAAGAGCAATGGAATTGGAACAGTGTAGTGATCAGAGTGCAGTAAGATGATAGACAAAATTCTATAGACAAGAGTCATCTCTTGCCTATAGAATTTTGGAGACTGATGCAGAAAAATTCATGAAAAATGAAGAGCTACTAGCATTGGTTAGATTCAGTCAGAGAGGGCAGGCACTGTGACTCTCCAATGTCAGAAAGACCTATTTAATAGAGTATGAATAACCAACAATAAATAAGTATTGCACACCAAATTAAAATATTGTTAAGGTTTTCAAAGTACATATCACTAAGCATATTACCAGGCACCTATAGGAAGCCACTATCCCTAATTTTTTTCTGTTGGTTGTACATGGCTCTAATGTGATGTTATAATAGGTAGCATCAGCAGAACTGAGAGAACACTGGAGACCTAGGGGTATTTATGCTTGGTTTCTCTCCAGCCTACCACTGATTCAAGTTGATATTCAAGTTCAGAGACTAAGAATAGAGCAAAAGTAGACTTTTCTCTGATTTCTACAATAAAATGTAATTGTCTGTGCATTGCTTTGCATTGTTGCCGATTCACAGAGGCCTGGCTACTGGGTAGCTTACTAGTTTTATGAGCAATTAGGACAAAGGGAAAATTTTAGTTTCCTTTGCCCTTTCAATTTTGACACCATTTCAAAATTTGATAGTAGGATTGCCTTCTAATTACATCTTCTGAAGGGAGGGAGGATGGGAAAATATTCAGGATTCCCGTGGCTGCTACCTGACAGCGTTTGAAGTTAAGACAGCTGCATATGTCTCCCTCAAGCATTAGAGCAGAAGAACAAGTTGACTTCTGTATCTTCTCTGGATGCAAATGTCATCCTTATCACCAAAGAGGATATGGCAACAGGTTCTGGATGCAGAGTCCTACTTCATAATGTATTCAGATCTCCTGCTGAGATTAGAACTCAGAGCACCAAAAGTCAGAGGTCAGCACACAGAGCAGAGAAGATCAGTGCACCTGCCAGTTGCTGTCCCGTTCTGACAAAATCGCTTTCTTCAAGCTTTTCTCTAAATTGCTATTAAAGAAATGTCCCTAAGGGTTGGATAAAACACCACTAGTTTCAGGAAAACCTTTGCAGGCTATAACTTCTATTCACCATGGGATAGGTTTTTCTGGCAGTTTTTTCTTTCACAATATTTTGAGTATGAGAATGGAGTTCTAGCTCTGAGAATAACAATGTCTAGTTTATACACATATGGCTCCAGGTATGAGTAGTGTGCTACTGGGCTGTACTCATTGCAGATTACTGCTTCCTTTGGGCAGGTGGGTTGGCTGGGGAATGTTACCTCCACTTATGTGTACCACACTTGTCTTTTCACCCTGTGATTATTTGCATTGAATAGGAATGGACCCTGATACAAACAGTGTCTTCTATGCTCCCTAACTCTTCCTACCAATGTGAGCAGCAGGTAGCTCATACAGAGGAGCAAAAGGGCACCTACACCCTTTGACTGCATACTGTCCTAATCATAGGTGACAGTCCTGATCTTCATCAATTTTATACTTACTGTACTTATTAATTCTACTCAAATATTGGGTGTTTTTAAATGGATGGGCTGCCCCCATCAGTCTAAAGGCCCCAGATGACCCACCTTTCTAAATGCAGCCCGCCAGATGTTCAAGCAGAGCAGGGAGGCTGTGCCTACTCCTGTGCAGCCCCACCAGTGGTGCCCCGGAACATCCTGGAGCACCGACAGAGCACTAGCGGTGTGTGAACACCCAGGGGTTTGGGGTTTGGCCCATTTGGGGTTCAGCCCCCCTGAAACCATTTGGGGTTCAGCCCCCCTGAAACCATTTGAGGTTCGGGGCCCTCAAAACTGTTTGAGGTTCAGGGGGCCAAACCCATTTAGACAGTGGGTGGGGGGCAGGGGAGGACCCGGTTTCGCCTCCCTCCAGGCTGCATGGGTGGAATGGGTGCTGGAGCTCACCTCCCCTGCCCACCCTGCACAGCCTACTAAAAATTATTTTTTTGTTAAAAACCACCCCAGGTACACCCCTACCTAGTGGCGCCAGGGCTCCGGCCCGGCTCCCACAGCAGCGGCAGGTCCGGCTCCAGCGGCACGCTTCAGGCCTCTACTAGGCCTTCTGGGTCAGGTGACCCAGAAGGCCTAGTAGAGGCCTGAAGTGGTCCGCTGCTGCCGTCGGACCCGGGGCTGGAGCCTGACCTACCTGGTGGTTCTAGGGCTCCAGGGCCGGCGGCGGCAGCGGGGCTGGCTCCAGCAGTTGCAGCAGAGCACTTCAGGCCTCTACTAGACCTTCCGGGTCACCTGACCCGGACACTTGATCTAGAAGGCTTAGTAGAGGCCTGAAGCACTTCGCAGCACCACGGAACCCGCTGCCACCACCACGGGACCCAGAGCCCTGGCACCACTAGGAAGGGGGGTCCCTGGGGTGGGGGGTTTAAAAAAATAAAATAATTTTTAGTAGGTTGTGCAGGGTAGGAGGGGGGAGGTGAGCTTCAGCGCCCCTTCCACCCATGCAGCCTGGAGGGAGGGGAAACCAGGTTTCCCCCTGCCCCGCACCCAAAAGGGTTCAGAACCCAAACTTTGTTTAGACAGTTCGGGCAGGGGCCGTTCGGGTTCGGGAGGTTTGTGGATGGGCCGAACACCCCGAGTTCACCCTGAGTTTGCCCTGAACCGCATTCTCACATCCCTACAGAGCACGGGGGCATTAGCCCAAAGCAGAGAAGCTGTCTGATGGACCCATACTGCTGCTCTTCTTCCAGCCAGTGATTGCCTCCAGACAACACCATAGATTTGCGGGCACTCTAGAGCGTCAGGCAATTTCCCATGACTCTGCAGTGTGGAGGGTACTGTGCAGGTAGACTGCAGGCCAGGGAACCCGCCAGGTCCATCTGAACCTGATCCAGGCAGGACTGGGAGCGGGCGAGGGCATGGGCGTACCTCCAGTGTTAGGCACCCCCATGTCTGTCTGAACACACCCATTCTATTAGCCCATAAAGCTTTGAAGAACAATGCAATAGTTCTCTACCAGGTTTGGAAACCATCAAGATTTCAGTGCCAGAATCAAAAATTCTGAGTGTGAAGGAAACAGGAAAGGGAGAAGAGCTGGGGGGACAGGCCTGCGATCCATACCAAGGCTAAAGGGAGCCAACTGGTCCCTTCAAACCTGGGCCACTCTCTACCCAAACCCCTCAAGCTCAGATCAGGCCTCACTGCGGGAGGACCCTCCCACTATAGATTGCCATGGAACTGAGTGCTTTTAGATGAGGCTGTGCCTGCTCCAGAGTGCTCCCACCAGCAGCACTCCAGAACATCCCAAAGCATCGCTGGCAGATAGGGCTGGCCAAACCTGGGGCACCAAGCAAAAGCAGAGCTTCTGTCTATCTGATGGGCAGACCTGTCACAAAGTTCCTCAGTTTCCCCAAACAGAAAAGTACTTAGTGGTCCAAACCAAACATAGTCTGGTCTGAATATAGGGTAACTATTTCCAATTTGTGGATTTCACTGAGATTACACCTTACTATGTGGGTAAGATATTCTTAAGTAAGTAATGACAATATATTTATAAGGAGGAACACGAGACGAAAGAACATATAAAAAGCATATACGTTTACTAGAATTTAAAAAGAAGCATCAAATGCTTCAAAAAGAAGAACAAGTTTAGTTACCAATTGAACTGTATGGTACAAAAGACATTCATTAAACAACATTCATAGCTTCAGTTTTTAGTCTAAGTCAAAACTTTAAAGACAAAAGAGATGCTTTTATTTCTGGCTCAGTGTTTTATATTTACCAGATTCCAGTCCCAGCCAGCCTGTATGAGAAGGCCTCCAGAGATCCAGAGAGCTTTCTGAATTTCTCTTGCTAGAAAGTCATGTTTTAATCACCAGCTTCTGAGAGACCAAGCCCATTTCACATGCTGGCTAAGTTAATGAGTATTTTCAGCCAAAGCTGAGGAGGAAAGCTCCAGTTTTTGTTAGTTTCAGGCTAAGACAATGGAATGGCTGACTTATTTACCATCTTCTGCTGACCAATATCATTTTTAATCAACATAGGTCATCTCCAGAGAATTTATCTTCTTTGCCTCCATGTCTTTCTGAGCTGCACAGGTTTATCTATTTCCTACATGAGCTAACCAATTAACTCTGACAGTATTCTCAAGTCACATGTCACATTCTAAGACAGAAATTTGGAACAATAGTTTTGCCATGATCAAATTATTCAAAAATACATCAAAAATACATCCCAATACATGACAGACCCACACTGCGGCTCCACTCCTGGCTGACTTTGCCCCGGACAACAGCATAGTGTTGTGGGCACCAGCCTAGAGCGTTGTACTATTTATTTGTTTATTTTTATTTTACAAGTTTATACCCCACCCCTCGTGCCAAAGCAGCTTGAGGCGGCTAACAATAATAAACAATAAAAACACAATACTAATGTAATAAATACAAATATATAAAAACATAAAACAATACAGTCCACAGTGGGAGATGTCAGAGAATAAACAAAAGAAACCCCACCACCCTAGCCCTCAAACCCCCCCCCGCCCTATCCATCTCCCTCACCAAAGGAAGTGAGTTCCACAGCTTAGGTGCGGCCATCAAGAATGCCCTCTCCATAGTCTCCCCCCGAGCCACCACTTGGACTTCGAGAATGGTGCTCCCGGCGGACTGCAGGGGCCGATCCAGAACTCAGGGGGCGAGGCGGTCCCACAGATAGGGATTTATAGGTAAGCACCAACACCCTGAATCGGGCCCAGAAGACTATTGGCAGCCAGTGCAGAGCTTGGAGCACTGGTGTAATGTGCTCATGGCAATCCGTCCCCGTTTGGAGACAGGCCGCCGCATTCTGCACCAGCTGCAGTCTCCAAGCATGTTACAATAGTCAAGTTTTGAAGTGATGAAAGCATGAATGATAGTGGTCAGGTTGGAGTCTGAGACAAATGGCCAAAGCTGCCATCCCAGATGTAATTGGCGAAACGCAAGCACTCCTCTCCACAGCCCCCACCTGACTATCCAGGTGGAGCAGGGAATCGAGGATCACTCCCAGACTGCAAACCTGGGGGACCAGTGGAGGGAGAACACTATCAATGACAGGGGATGCCACACCCACTACCTTACCCGCTATCACCACTGTCTTGTCGGGATTCAACTTCAGACAGCTCGCCTTCATCCAATCCCCGACAGCCACCAAATACAGAGAAAGCACTGAGACTGCTGGGTCTGGGTCAGATGAAAAAGAGAGGTAGAGTTGGGTGTCATCAGCATATTAATGACACCGAACCCCAAACTGTCTAACAACCTCACCCAGTAGCTGCATATACATGTTGAACAGGAGAGGGGACAAGATAGATCCCTGTGGGACTACACACAAGAGGTCTTGGGGAGATGAAGAACAGTCTCTGAGCATCACCCTGCTGAGTTATCCCGGCCAGGAAAGAGTAGAACCATTCAAGAACAATGCCACCCACCCTGGCTCAGTCCAACAGGTGAGTCACCAACATCTCATGGTCAACGGTATCAAAAACAGCCAACAGATCTAATAGAATCAGCAGGGTCAACCGACCCGGATCTAATTCTTGGCAAAGGTCGTCGACGAAAGCCACAAGTGCAGTCTCAGTGTCATAACCCAGACGAAAGCCAGACTGTAAGGGATCCAGAAAACTGAAGTGGTCCAGATGCCCCTGCAGCTGCCGAGTTACTACCTGTTCAATAAGCTTCCCTAAAAAGGGAAGGCTAGAGACAAGCCAAGGGGAGGGGAGTCAATGCCAAGTGATGTCAACTATCACCCGCAACTCTATGGTGTGTGGGAGGGGGAGGTGCCAAATGTGTAGGGAACCGACTGAGTCCATCTAAAACCAACCCAGGTGGGACTGGAAGTAGGCAGACAGAGAGGTGTACCCCTGGAGCAGCCCCAGGAGCAGGCTGCCTCCCATGTCCATCTAAAAGCACCCACTGTATCATTCAGTAGCGAGCGTGGCTATGTTGGAAAATCATGCAAGGATACTTGAGCCCTGGCACATTCCTGATTTAGCACTGCCCCTTAAGAAGCACTATGATGTCACAGCAATCTTTAGGGGCAGGGCTACCCTGACATATTGGGCCAGCGCTGATTAGAGACCAGTTTTATCAGTCCTGGGCTTGGGTTCGTCACAACTAGTAAGACCCAGACCCAACTTTGGTCCAAATTCGTGACCCAAGCAAGCCTCTAAGCTAGTTATAATAATAAATAACTTTATTATGTGCAGCCACATGACCGATACATCCATTAGATTGCACAAATTCATACATATAAAACATCATATAAATATCCTATATTATACATACCATACACAACCTCAACCCCCAATCTCCTCACATTGCATACACTTTAACCGCACAATGGCACATCTTTCAGCAAAGATGGCCACCTGTTTAGTCCTGTGGGGGTTCTGGTCACCAAGCAGGAAAATAAGCTGTCTGTTTGTTGTCCAACCTTCCCCTATCCCTATACTCAACCATAGTCCAGAACGGAGATGGTCATACAGTGGGCACCTTAGGAGATAGTGATCAAGATCCTCTATCTCTCTCCCACAAGGACAACACCTCTCCTCCACTGGGGTCCCCTGATAACGCCCTGTGCGTACTGCCGTTTTTAACATATGCAACCTAAGGGTACTGAACCTGTATTTCAGACTGGGCTCCATATGGGAGTATAGGTCGATATGAGACTCTGGTCCAGGGAGGCACAATGTATTTATAAACTAGTTGTAAATTGTGTGGAGTATTTTCTCGTGCTGTGAATTTTTCTCCTGTGAATTTTGTGAGGCATTCTAGTTCTCTAAGGAAACTTTAAAGGAGCTGTACTTTCTTGTTATTGTTCATGCCCGCTGTACAAGGACAACCAGTCAGTCAACAACGAGTTCACAAGGGCTTACACATATTGCTTGTATTTACATCTCTTTGTTCCTTTTATCAATTAAATTAATGGGTGCATTCAGTGTGATTTTGTTCTCAGACTTTCCAAAACTATAGTCTTATTGGATTGAACACAAACTGAACATGAGTCAGCACTGAGATGTGGCTGGGGGGGCGCCAGAAAGACTAATGCAATTTTAGGCTGCATTAGAAGAAGTATTGTTTCAAGTCATGGGAAGAAGTAATTCCCCTCTTTTTTGCACTGGTGAGAGTTCACCTGGAGTACTGTGCCAAGTTTTGGGCAATTCATTTTAAGAAGGACATTGAGGGCAACAAATCAGTTCAAGATTCAGGTGCCTGGTGTGTCTCAGAATCAGCATCATTGTAATTCCTGTTACAATATATATTTTTAAAGCTTTTCCTTGTTTGTGAGCACAAATAAATACAATGAACTGCACCAGTGATTTTTTGCAAGCACAAAAATGGAAACCCAATTAATGTCAGACTGAAAAATTAATGTAAATAGCTCTTTTTGCTTACTTTTCTCTCTTTACAATGACCTCATTAATTATAATGAGGCAAGGGTCCAGCTTTGGGGAACAATTACTTAACAGAGCAATAGAGGGTGCTTGTGTAGCCTTCTCAACATTATGGATATTGGTGTGACATGGTTGAATTAATACAACAAAGTCAACCATTAGGTAAAGTATGTATGGTATCCTCCACCAATTCAAAGCTGATTAAATCCTGAGCAGCTGCCAAGAGCTGCAACTATCAACTTACTGAGTCCATAAAAGCTGCAGCTACTTAACAAATGCTCAGTTCCCTCTCAGGATCTGACCCAACACGGTGTCCTGCATGAGTTCATTTTGAGACTTAAATATAATTTTTTGACCCCCAGACAGCAACAAAGACTTACAAAATAAATGCAATGTGAGTGAAGATCATGACCCCATTTGCAGATAGTATGATCCCAGTTGGTATCTGTGATGTATTTGCTACTCGGTTAGGGAAAGTTTGTGCAGAATTCTTCTCACAATCACTTACTTAGGCAGGGTGTTTTGAGATGGTTGGGGAACATGCCAGCCCCCGGAGGTGCTCCAGAGGTCCACCCGCATGTCCGCCCATTCTACCTGGGTCTGCAACAGATGGACTGACAGTGTCTCTGGACCACAGGCTGCCCACACAGTGCCCTCCTTGCACCACAGAGTTGCAGAGGCTCACTCAATGCTCTAGGCTAGTGCCCGTAACTCTATGGGGATGACTAGGGCAATGGCCGGCTGGGTGCGGAGCTTCAGTGTACATCCACCCAACACTGAGCAGCAGCTCCACATTTTGCCATTGTCCCAAGTTTGACTAGCCAGACCTCTCTGCACAGCATATTCTGGGATGTTCTGGAGCACTGCTGGTGGGGCTTCCCCAAAGCAGCCACATCTTGCCCCACTTGCAACATCTGGTGGGCAGCATTTGGATGGACTAGCTAACCTGGGGTTCACGAGGGCACCCCCAGATCTGCAATCAATCTGTTTACACCCACTGTTCCATGAGACTTTATATTCAGTTACTTGTACCTCATAGGCGTGAGCCCTTTTCTCCCAGCTCGCAGTGCCTTAAAGGGTACCAACCCTTTTGGTCTGGGATTCAGGACCCTAGCTACCTCTCAGATTCTGCTGCTTCCCAGGGAGATCCTGCCTCTGAAGTGACTCTCTTAAGACTTCCCCTGCTCTTCAGCCATCCCCTGTTATATCCCTCACAGGAGTGGTGGGAGCCTTACTCGTCTGGGTGCTCCTACCCAACTTATGGATGTATGTCTGACTAACATCCTTGTAGTCATCCAGTGTACAAGAACTTTGGCAGGGATGTATACCACACTTTCACAATAATCTCTGCCAAACATCAGAAAGATGTGATAAAGGGTCCCAATTTTATATGCCTGCACAGCATATGCAGAGAAGAATCCTATGCCAGGGATTCTCTTACGTATCACTGTGGTATAAGATCAGTTTGTGATGCCAATTGGCCAACAGAAATGTCAACCAAATATACTCATTCTGAGCTGTGACCATCCCAGCATCTCTTCCCCACTTGTTACTCGGAAGTCAAAAGCATCTGTTTAGGGAAGAGCCAATAGAGATTCTCTTATGTCCTCTGTCACAGTGCTGTAGGATGTGGATGTGATTGTGATTATAACTGGCCAGCCTGGATGTGTAAACTATGTCTCCTGATTGCTGGGATGCTATCCTCAAAGTCCCAGTTATGTCCCTTTTTTGCCTGCCTGATGGTCACCCCCTGTGCCTGCCTAAAAGCCAATTGGTCCTGTAAAGCTGGAAGCATGCAATAATTGGCCAGTGAATGTGTCTGAGTCCTTTGGGTTGCTACACATCCTATCTCCTACGACTGACCTCCCCCTGCCATGCCAGGTGTCTGCCTCTGACTGGCACTGCATGTGCTGCTATTTATCTGAATAATGGTCTTCAAGGGGACAAATTAAATTGCTTATAAAATTGGGTATCCTTATCAAATTGTCCTATTTGTAGGAGATGACAGGGAAGGTATGTAATACATTTCTGCCAAATTTCTTGTAAACAGGATGGAATGTAAAAATGTTACAGCTGGAAATATATTTTCAGGTTAATATCTTATACCATCAGGACCCTTTATCCAATCTTTCTGAAAATTGGTAGGAGTGTTAAGTTTCTGGAAGGACATAATATTTACAGGTTTCATGCAAAGTGAATGGAATATAAAGAAGTTGTAGCCATGAATATGTACAGAGCTTTTCTTAAAATTACAACATTCAAGTGCTTCCAAAATAGGTTTCCTTAAATTAATATTTTCAAACATTGGTACACATGGTGCCCTCCATAGGAGGTACAATATCTCTAAGTTTCATCAAAATTGAATAAGAAACAAAAAGGTTATAGCCAGAAATATGTTTTTCAGTTTTTTCCCCTCAATTTCAAAAGCAAAATGTCATTTTAATTTCTATTTTTATTATTTGTCATTTTCATTATTGAAATAATGATAACAAAAAGAACAACATTTGTTATCATTATTGTAACAACAAAAATGACATGCAATCCCATAATGTTTAGGTCAAAACAGCTTCTCATAACATTAAATGAGTTGAAAACATGTTTTCAGCTTATAATAATTAGGCAATAATATTGATCATAGAGAAACACTGCCACCTCACAAAAAAGGTGTTTTATTGTTTCAGTCATATCTCAAATGCTGAAATAGGTTTAATTCTGAAGCTAAATAATGGTTTTAAAGGTTGTCAGTTGGAGTAGTATGAATCAACATATTTCCCAATGTAAATTCCAAATTGTTTTAAGGTATTTTAATGAAAGAATTCTGTATAGATTAGGAAATCTAGGGGAGAAATTACAGACTAAAGACATTAAGAATAATGTATGTAATTAGTGAATTAAAGTTTATTTCAACAAAGTTTGGCTTCAAATTATACCTAATTACACCATTCAGAGGAATAAGTAATTGTTCTTTTGAACTATGTCTTAATGAGAAACTCAAAGTCTTATAAATCAGTGTTGCTCTAGCAATTTCTTTCTAAAGTAAGTAGAAGTGGATGAGGCCTAAGTTCAAGGCAGATATAGCATCTGTTCTTCAACAACTTCCTGAAAAGAATCCCTGTATGAAATTATGTAGAATTAATAGAATTTAATAAAACTTAAGTGAAGCTAATAGACTCCATTGGGTTTCATAGAGCTCTATTGAGCTAATAGACTCTACTGAAGTGGGACAAAAATCAGGACCGGTAAAAGGTTACCATGGTCTTGGTTCATAGAAGTAAGGAGGGGTGAAGTCAAAATAACCATGAAGAAGATATGGCTATGGAGACATGGAAACCAAAACCAACTTTTTTAGTATCATCACTTGACAAGAGGCAAACTTCATTTTGATTGGTGGACCCCTGACCTGTTTACCTACAATTGGAGGAACACACAGCAGCCATATTGCAAGACTCTCAGAAATCATATAAGACTGGCATGATATTGTTGACAGGAGGAGGAAGAGGAAGAGGAAGAGGAAGATGCTTGCTAACCAACATGCTGCTGGGCCAAGTCACCTGTGGGACTTTTTTTTCTGTCCCAACTCTTTTTCTTTTAAGGTTTTGTCTACAAGTGCAGACTTTTCTTTTCTTTTAGGGAAGCACTGTATTGGTCTTAGATAAACCTGTTTCTTTTCTGCTTTTTAACTCTGTCGGGATAACAGAGTTCCCTCAAGTGCTTCTCTGTCTTTTTCCATTCCTTTTTGGAGCTTCCATGCTCCTTGCTTTTTGAGAGACCATTCCTCAACCTCTGGACAATTTAAAAAATATATTTTCTAGCTTTTATTTTTATTATTTTTACTTTAATTCTTATCAAGTCTCCAGCATAGCAGCAAGTTAACATCTTATCTTCCTCAGTAGGACCCCACAGACCCTGGACAACTTTTGGGGGACCTGCAATATCTGTTTGGTGAGATATATTCTCCAAGAATGTATATATTTATAATCAATAACATTTTTGCGTGCTTCCGTAGTGCTTTTATAGTAGTGTGAAAGCCCGTTTGGCAGGGTAATAAATTGTAGTATTTTAGTCATAATAATTGTCTATTGTGACTTTTTGGTGAGGAAACTTAAGCTTTCCTACGGAGATCCCTGACCTCATGGTGGAGCTAATTCCTGGGAGAATCTCGGGGTAACACTAGGAGGGATAAGGATGTACAGCCCATGAAAGGTAAAGATAATCTGCATTCTGGTGGTTCTTACCCGCCCGGTGCAGCACCTGGAATGCATACAGCTGGAGGGACAGATATCACTGCATTATCCATGGTTTAGTATCCTTCATGGAGTTAATCCATCAGAGCAGGGTATGGTCCATAACTAGCAGAAAGCGGCTACCCATGAAATAGTACAGTAGGGCACTGACAGTCCACTTTATGGCCAGTTCTTCTATCTCTATTATGAAGTAGGCCTTTTCCCAGGGAAACAATTTCCAGCTAACATACAGGATGAGTTGCTCTTCTCCATCAAACTCCTATGAGTGAACCACCCCCAACCCCATGCCAGAGGCATCTGTTTGCAGGATAAATTGTTTTGAAAGGTCCTGGTTAAACAAAATGGATACTACATGGCATAGGCATTGTACAAAATTGGTACAGTCTGAACAGGGTATAAAAGGCTCTCTTCTCACACGATTCTTCAGTCAGATTGTTTTTTTACCAATATCCCTTAGTGAGGATGCCGTAGCTGTTGACAATGGTACAGCAGTTCCAGCTGATAGACTTATAAAAAAACCTTGCATTCCTCCTATGCTTGCAACAAATTAACAAAATATATTTGGTTTCTTTCCTTTTCCCAGGGTGCTTAACCTCATAATCTACAGGCCGTACTCATTGTATCACCTCAAATGACCCCTGCAATTGAGCCAGCAGTTTGGATTCAGTGCTACGCAACAGTAAGAGCACCTGATCCCTAGGATCAAAGACCCACCTGGGAGCCCCACCCAGTTGTAGACTGTTTTTTTTTAGTTTGCTGGGCTTTCATAAGATTATCTTGAGGAAAGGTTGCCAGGGGTTTTAGGTGTTTGTGGCAGGGCTGAGCCACAAGATGGCACCTGACCAGGGACTCAAGTCGGAAGCCACAAGAAGTGGCTATGTTTGGGGCATGGTCCGTGCTATAAAGAGAAGAGGAACAGGAAGAAGAGACAGTCTGCTCCTGACCAGTAGAGAGGACACATCTCCAGAGAGGCTGCCTAGAGGGTTCTTACCTGGAAGGAGGCATTGGACCTGAGTTAGGCTTGAAGAGCCTGGAATGCATGAGTGAGTAAAGAACTAGCCTGGGATTATGTGTGATTTGGCTAGGCTCTAGCATATGGACTAGGGGTGGCCAGAGGTTTGGTGTCTGGCCTGGAACTTTGTGAATAAACTCAGATTTGGATTCCATCCCCTGAGTGACAAACATCTTGGGTGCGGATCCTGACAACACTTACCCTACGGTGAAGTGGGGTCTTGTGACCGTGCTCTTGCAGGGTGAGGACATGTTGGACCTCATTGGTTGTTCAGGTTTCTTGTCTTTCCCAGATTTCCTGGAGAAGGTCTCAAATTCCCCTGGACTGCCTCGCCTCCCATATAAGAGCTCAAGGGGCAAGAATCTAGCAGAGGCCTGGGACACTTGTCCAATGACAAAAAGTAGGGATGGCAACATATGGTACCAAAATAGAAGCAATTAATTTTCTCAGCATGGCCTTAAGTGTTTTGATGACGTTCTCTACTAGCCTATTGTAAGTAAGAGGTGAAGTTGGATCCTTGATGAGTTCAAATTTCTTTAGGGAACCCCACCCTGGAGAACAATTTCATCAACTCAGCCACCATAGTAAGGGCTTTTACACTTTGCAGGGGGACTGCCTTCGGGTATCCAGTGGTGTAGTCCAGGATGACCAGATTATATGGATGGTCTGAGCTTCTCCTTTCTAGCATGCTGAGTATCTCCCTCCCTATTCTCTCAAATGGGACATCCATGAGAGGCAAAGGTACAAGGGTTCCCTTTGGAATGCACCTAGGGTTGGTCATCTAACATACCAGGCATGAGGAACAATATTGGACCACCTCCCCTCAGATCCCTGACCAACAGAATCAGGCTGTTAGTTGCTCATACATTTTTGCCTGCTCTATGTACCCTACATCGTGGGCCAGGTATACATCCTCCCTCCTGTACCCACAGGGCACTACCAGCTGGGTCCTTACCTCCCCCATCTGCCATTCCTGCTTGAGGTGATAAAGCTTATCCTTTCTCAGTTGAAAGCGAGGTATTGCTTTAGCTTCCGGTCCACAATCTCCCTATTAACTACCGCCAGTTGTGCATATGAATGGCATAGCATCTGATCCTCTCTTTGTTCCCAGATAACATCAGTTGTCTGAGTGAAGATATCGGTGTTGGTGTTCCACTCAGTGTGGGGATGACCACTCACATTAGGGGTATGGGGTGCTGGTGTCCCCCAGGGAGGGACCCTCTGCTGCCTGTGAACCGGGGTTCTCTCCTGGCTCTTGTGCAAGGACCTCCCCTTCTATACCAGTCAACACCTCCCTAAAGTATGCCCAATCCTAGTCCAACACCACTAGATATGCTAATAGGGGGATAAGCCCACCCACATCATCTCAGGAAATGGCCATGCATGTACAGAATGACCATGGCAGCCATGCATCTAAGGAATTTTTTTCTTTCCAGTGTGTCCCTGAGAAGGCCATGCCAGGCATTGCAGGCTGCCAGTTCGGAGTCCGGAGGAGTCTGGTATGTAAAGCAACTATCCTCCTCTCCCCACCTCAGCATGACCCATCTACCCCAGCTCTGCCTTCCCCGGACCCCTGCCCACCATCCTCCTCTCCAGACTCCTGCCAGCCCAGTCTATCACCCACCACAGCTAAGCTGTGGAATCTCATTGGTTCCTGCAGGAACTTTTTTGCTATACAAATACAAAACCAGACCTTTGCCAAGGTGCTGAATAGCTGAGCCTGCAGACACTTGTGGCCTCTTGCTTAAGTTTTCACCATTGCAGGTTTACTGAGCTGACCTGTGCAATAATAACTTAAAATGACTGCTTCACATTCAGTAGCATCTTGACAGTATCACTTTGCAACACAGAGAGAACAAGTTTCTTCCTATGTTGTAATTCTTATCTTGAATCTCCTTTTAATGGGATAGCCACTTTCATGCCATGTTTCTCCATGTAAAACAATCTGTTTAGCACTTGTGGGCTCCAGAGACCCTGTAAACCATGGATTGAATTTTTTCCCCCTGCATTGCATTTCTCTCCTTTCAATTTATGTTCCTCTAAGAACTGCAGCTAAAGCTACATGTGTAGAGATTAAAGGCAGGTCTACTGTGGCTTAGAGATATCAAAAGCCATGAGTAGTATGCGAGTGGAGTAAATTGCATGGTGCTGGCTTTTGTTAGGCTACAAAAGCTTCTCATTATCATTCCAGTTGTGAGTGTGCTCTATTGCTTTCCTAGTGATTGTAGACATCCATCAGGAGGTGATAAATGCTATCTCCCAAGAGAATACCAGTATTTTAACCCACACAGGAAAGGAAGGGCTCCAATGGGTGGACTATATTGACCCGGCTACAGTTACTGCTCACAAAAGGTCACATGTCCTGCTTCATTCTTCTTTGTGGCAATAAAATAAAACAAAACGGCAGGGGGTTCAGAAGACTGAGAATATGCTCAATCTGCATTCAGTGGCAATATCAGCTTTTGAAATGCATCAACTGAAGCTGTCTGCAAATGAAGGAGGTTGTTAAAAAATCTAATCAGCACCAATGAGCAGCTGGCTTAGTACAATTCCTTTATCTACTGCTTCTTGCTTCTGTGTATCTCTGTCACATATGGTGCTATAAGCTACAGGAGACAAAAGCTCCCCTCCAAGTTAATGTGATTTTAAGAGGCATCCAAACATTTTGTGGTGAAGTCCAACAGAAATACTCCTAGGTATTCAGCTACACTAGGAATCTTCCCACCATTCTCCCCTAATTGTTATCACATTGGTACAGACCCAGTGGTGATAACATGAGGCAACATGTCTGCTCAGGCCAGATTCTTGGAACCTGCGCTGGTAAAGCAGGGCAGTAGTTCTTATCTGATCACATGGTGCTGGTGTGGCATTGGTCACCAGGTCACCATATGAGGGAATGAGTCAAGGACCCGTGGAGCAAAAGCCAAGGACCACCACAGGGGAGGCAAAATGTCTCCTGTGTCCATCCTGCTCTGCTGATCCAGCTCCTTTGCCTTCCTACATCTGCAGTGTGGGGGGGAGGGGGAAGCAAACATTGTCCCAAATGAGCACACACCCTGTCCCCATTCCACAGTTTTATAGCTCTGTGGAGGGTGGGGCAAGAAGGTATTGCCTTCCTCCAACTGCTAGGGCATAAGACTGCTCTCATAAAATATCAAATGAGTAAACTTGTGCCCACCCCAGGGGAAACATGTGTCAGGACCCAGCCTCAAACCCACACCCTTGGGGGTTCTGGAATGGTGGTCACCCTGGCTCTGCCACTGCCTCAGCCTGACTTGAGCTTGGTTATTGCCATGGAAGGCTCATCTGCACTTGTCAGGCTATATCCTTCTAGTTGTCCATTCTGGGCCACTATCCACATCCCTCAAGTTTCTGGTTGACTCCCAGTTGACAATATTCCCTGTTCTTGTACACAGGGTACCAGGACAGAAGTTCATGAGACCCACCATGGGTTTACCTGCAGGGCTCTATGCCACCGCTAAGAACATGAATCTGTACAGCTTGAGCTACAAAGTTCCATAGTTGGACTGGATCAAACTCTCACACACTCTGTAGATCAGGCACAGATCAGAACTGGAAATGTACCCCTCCCCACATGGCATGGAATATACATGGGCTTCTCCTTTCTTACACCAACCCAACTACTAAAAATCACATGAAAACTAGCTAGTGTTACTTTCCTAGTGTTATTCTCCCAGGCAAGCCATTGGGAGAGTTGTCGCTGAAATGTAGACGAATCATGAATATAGTGCTCATGGCAGAGTGGTCTTCAAAACACTTTCTCTTTATTATAGTGCTGACGTGTTTAAGAATTCCATCAAAGACTAGCACAGATACATGAAAACAGACATGAGGCTAACTACCCTTTAACCACCCTTGGTGGTTATTTATGCATGTTGCAGGGCTGCATATGGCACCATTGCAGCCCTGCAATATGCATAAATAACCACCAAGGGTGGTTAAAGGGTGGTTAGCGTCATGTCTGTTTTCACCCAATGTTAACTATTTGTTCTACAGTATAGCAAGTAATTTATTTGAGCCATTTTAGTAAAACTGTATTGCAGTCTAAAATGTGCAATCATTAAAATGTCAATATTTGAAGACAACTATCACATGCAGTTTCTAAGATGATATAAGAATTTATCCTAGTTTCTCTCCTTTTCATCTGACCCAAGTCCTGCAGTTTTGGTGCTTACCTGGTGCCTGGCTGCCACTGGGAACTGGATGCAGGTGAGCCAACTGAGGCCGAATCCAGACAAGACTGAGGTGATAATTGTTTGCAGATCGTGTGGCCCAGGGGGAACTCCTGTTATTGATGGAGTCCGGCCTCAGTCACTCAGGTTCTCAGTCTTGGGATGCTCTTGGATCCACTGCTATGTCTGGATTGTCAGGTTGCAGCAGTGGCCAGGAGCACTTTTTACCAACTTCATCTAGTAGGGAGGCTGTGATCTTTTCTATCAGATTCTGATCTGGCTACCATCATCCATGCCTTCACCTCAAGGCTAGACTACTGCAATGTGCTCTACGCAGGGCTGACCTTGAAGACTGTTCAGAAGCTGCAGTTGGTGTAGAACACAGCAACCCACCTTCTGTCGGGGGTGGGCCACCAGGAGCACATTACACCGATGCTCCAGAGTCTGCGCAGGCTGCCAATAGCTTTCTGGGTACAATTCAAAGTGCTGGGGGTTTTTTTTAACCTATAAAACCTTCTTTTCCTATGTCCCAGCATGACCTCTGAATTTGGCCAAGGGCACCTTCTGGCAAGTGCTAACTGCCCATGAAGTTGCTACAAGAGAACATGGGGAGACATTTTCGATCTCTGCACCACAATTGTGGAACTCCCTCCCCTTGGAAGTCTGCCTAGTCCAAACCTGCTCATCTTCCAGAAGAGATGTAAGACCTTTTTGTTTGACCAGGCATTTGGCAGGCAGGGACAGTGTTAGGTGGGATTGGGTGGAGGGGTTCAGGGAGAATTGATGGGTGATTGTTGGGGATAGAGGGTGGGTGTTTGGGATGTTGTTGGAGTTTTAAGGGATCTTAATTTATTGTATTTTGTGCTTCTGATATTGTAAGCTGCCCTGTGTCTTCGGAGAAGGGCAGGGTAGAAATGTAAATAAATCAGTATAGCCCTGTATTGTTGAAGGACAGCGTTTAATATCTAACTGTTTAATGGCTGCTGGGACAAGAGACAACGGGGCCAGTCCTAAGCCTCGCACAGCAATGTGCACCTACAAGGCATGCACACCCAAACTATGGGGACTGTGGCACATACACAAACTATCCAGAAACCACATGCAATGCATACACACACTTGTGCATGTAAGACACTCCTGCAAGGGGTGTGTGATAAGGAGCAGCCTCAAAAACCCTAGAATGATGACTTGTCTGTAGAGCAGCTTCATTTTTCTCAGATGTTTGAACATTTTCACCAATGGAAGTTGGCAGAATAAATCATTTTAACTGTTAGTTGCTTTGTAAAGTATCATTCATCAAGAGAGATACACATATGCATAGGTGACTGGTAACTATTGATAGTGGGGGCATAGGAGTGAGGGCTGGACAGGGGGTCTATAGGATAACCTCTATATGGCTTCTGAAAATCTGGGTGGGGGTGTGCCACCCTCTGCCACACCCCATGAGTAAACTATGCATGTATGTTTACAGTAAGTGACACCCTCATTGGCTCAGTCTCTGCTCCAGAAGCCCCACCGTCTGCTTCAAAGGTCCCTACTGTCCCACCCGGGCGGGGGGGGGGGGCGGTGTCAGCAGCCCAGCAGAACAGCATCTGCAGTGGCATTAGCAGATCACCTCCTGGGAGAAGGGACACAGAGTTGTGACTAAGATTGCTGGATAGCTGCTTCCTCTCCGGGTGATCCTCATGTTATCACTTCTGCTTCGGCAGTTCCAGTACAACAGTGCAGAGCAGCAAAAGCAGTACAGCCCACCCAGATGAGGAGCATCAAAGCCAGTGAGTTCCTCTCATCATTGCCAGAAATCTAGGGGGACCAGCATTCCCTATCCCCCCTCTTCATCATGCATCAGCTACGTTTTCAGATAAGATATCTAATAAACGCCATGGACTGCAAAAATCACAGGATAAGGTACAACCACACAAGATGGTAACCCAATTTGGGCAGCCTTACCCCAACACAATGGAGTGGCCCATATGCCCGGCAGCTGCCAGATGTTAACCCTGCCCCAGGGTACGTTGGGCAGCTGGCTGCTATGTGCTGCATCCTCTGAAAAAGGCCAGGGATGCAGCATGTAGTAGTGTTACCCAAAGTGAGGTAAGGCTGCCCAACTCAGGTGACCATGCCACCGCTTGTGTACCTGGGCCCTGTGGTGAGGGCCGCCAACACCAGTGAGTAGCAGGTAAGGTCTTGATTCCCATGCCTCCACGTCATGGCCAGGGGTGGAATGATGGGTGGGCCAGGGGATGGTAAGTGTGGAAGGGCTGAGCTGGGTGCCAGCACGTGTGGCTGGTGCCTCAGCCCACCCCAGGATGTGGCAAAACATCTGACAGCAGTCTGCCCAGTTTCCCCATGTGTCAGGCCTGCTCCGTGGGGCCTGAGGGTCTGGGGAAGTATCTCTCCGGGGTCCCATCAGTGCTCCCGTACCTGGCCAGTTCCCCAGAAGAAGCAGCAGCAACAACGCCTCCCCAGATGACCCAACAGTGGCTCCCGCTGCAGCCATGCCAACAGAGTCCACACAGGAATCAAAGTCGCCACCAGCATCACAAGTGGCGGTAGGACCCAGCGGAACAGCAGGAAGTGCTTCTCATCACCCCGACGCTCCTGACCCAGCCACCATTGCCAGCCCCCCCTCATCACAGCCTCAGTGCTCAGAGCTGCTGTGACAGCATGCTCTGCAGCCCTAAGGGGATAAAAGGAGTGCTCTATCTCCCCTTAATTGCCGGTGATCAGTGCTTATGCCTGTGAGACTGGCCCCTTGACTTCCTTGCGTGTGACATTTCAAGTGGACCCCTGAGCTAAGTGCATTGAGAGAGAGAGAGAGAGAGAGAGAGAGAGCACAGCATGTGGAGTGTGTACTGTGTGTATTGTGAGTACCTGAGCCTAACCTGTGACACCCCTACACCTGATACCCCCTCTGTGTGTCCTGGGTTCCCCCTTGCATGTGTGTCCTATCCCGTCCCTTCCTGCTCTCCTTGGGCATAACTCACTCGCCCCCCTCCCTCCACACCTTCTCCTTCCCCGAGACCTCTGGCCTTGGTTCCGGTGTGGGAGGTCATCTTGTGTTGTGCATTGTGTGTGGGCGCATACCCCTATGGGGTTCTGGTGTTGCACGTCACCTCCCTATGATGATCTAGGCTCGGTTGTATATCCCAGAATCCAATTATGATCCTGAGGGATATATTCCAGGCGGGTGTCAACTACCACAGGAGACCACACCCTTCCTTTCTCTTGACCCTCCCTATTCCTCACACCATGAGTGGGTGGACCGTGGACCCTGCTCTCCTTGCTGGTCACAAAGTGTGGCAAGTGCAATTGCCCACCCAGAAGTGCGCAGGGTGATCCGGCCCACCCAATCTCATGTGACTGTACCCACTATGTATACACATACAGTCCTCAATACGCAGGGAAAAATCAAGCAAAAACATATCATCATAAAGCTAGGGAAAGTTTGAGGGGGAGGACTAGAAAAGCTAAAAACTGTTTTTCAGGCAAGCCAGCTCAGAGTAACTAATAGCGAGTCAGGACTTAAGGGAGAAGAAGCAAACATGGCTAAAGACTCTGACACAAACAGAGGAAAGGAGTCATACAAGGTCAGAAAGACCTGATGGCAGGATGATATCAGTAAGAATGGACTCAGCCACAGTTTTACATGGGTTGTAGAACAGGAGGTAATATAAATAATGGTAAATTATTTGAAAATCAGGAACAGCTGGGGGGGTTGAGGAGTGTTTGATAGTGGAGTTCCAGGAACAGCAAACATATATCTTGGAATGTGCAAAGTAATTAATTACTTTAGTCTCCACACTAAGTTGATAGTGTATTTTTCACAAAACTATCATTTCACTTCAACAGCGGTTGTGCCACCGACTTAGCTGAATTGGTTTGTACAGAAATGGCAGTGCCGCTGTCTCAATACATCTTTTATAAAATGGAACAAGCAGCATGTTATTCTCCTCAAGAATTCATCTTTGAACCTATCATGAGCTATCACAGGGCCACTTAAAGAACCACCACTGGATCTTCTGCTTGTGAGCACTTACAGAGATATTGTTCTATCATTTATTGTACGTCCCACCAAAGGCTACCCTTTTCAAATCATAGAGTACTTAGCAATCAAAAATTTAACAATCAGTTTTCTTACTTTCTTTGTTATAACTACAAAGCAATTTTAGGCTAAAAATAAAATTTGAGTTCTGTTTTAAAATTTTTAACCAAATTCATTCCAGATTTTAATTACAGTATTAAAATAATGGTGGAGAAAATATATTACTATCTGGGCTTCTCAAGCAGAGAGAGCCGCAGGCAGAGTGAGATCCAGCCTAGGGCTGAAAGAAGAATCCTCTACATTCATGCAAGAACACACAAGCCCCTGGCGAATCTTGTGAAATCTCACAGAGATTTTCGAGAATCTCACAAAATTCTCAAAAATCTCAGATGTGCTCTTCACATGCGCAAAATGGCTGCCATGGCCAATCGGCACACATGTGGCCCACTTGCGGCCATTCTGTGCATTCACAGTGTTTTTGAGGATTCTCGAGAATCTCACAATCCTAAGAAAGCTCTGCACATGCATAGCATAGGCACCCTAGCCATTTTTCACATGCTCAGTGCCATTATTTGGCCACACACATTTCATGCGAGTACCTGTTGAGAATCGGCCGATTCTCAACTCATTCTCATTCTCACAAATCTCAGCGAGAATCCAGTTCTTGTCGAGATTTGAGATAATTTCGAGGGCGTGTTTCAGCCCTAATCCAGGCAGAGTGAGCAGAGTTTGGCTACTGTGAGGATAGGTAAGCTTGCCTGACTTTTTATTTATCATTGTATATAATATACTGTTGCTTATATTGCTCGTGCTAGCTAGGGCTAGCTAACTTTGAATTAAAAGCCAGGGGTGAATTCAAAGTTCTCTAGAAGACCCAGGGCCAACAAAGATACAAAGCTAGTATAGCAACCCTCTAACAAATCTAGAGAAAAGAGTGTAACCCCAGTGTAGCGTCTCCAATAACAAACAAACAAAAACTCTCAGGAAAAACATATAAGTAAGAAATAAAATAAGGTAGGAAGTAAATAGGGACAGCATAGCTACTCGATGCAGGACTTTACCCAAAGTTGTTCTAAGAGGGGCTCTCTGCAGCAGCTTAGCTCACTGTTGTGAGTGGCAGATTGCTTTAACACCTGTTTGCAGTAACTCAGCTCACTATTGAGAGTGGTTGATTGCTTTAGCAGCTGTGTGAGTGCCCCACCTTAGATCAAAGGGGTTACTTGAGCCCTTTTAAACAATAGGCTGTAGGCGGGACTGAGGCCCAGCCACTAGGATAAATTGGAATCTTCTCAGCGAGGCCCTTCTCAAGGAGAGAGAGCCCCAAGCAGAGTGAAATGAACTGCAGGCAGAACGAGTTGCTGAGAGTTTGGCTACTGTGAGAACTCAGCTACAGGGAGAGGAGGCACAGGGGGGTTAGCACCAGGCTGTATAGAACCCAAGGACACTACACCCTTGGAAAGCTAAATGACATTTAAAAAGGAAACAAAGTGATAGCAATACAGTGCCCCTGAACTATATAACTTTAGATTTAATCCTAGTTAAGAGGAAAGTTAAGTAGGGAGATGCAGGTCCAGAAGCAGGGTGGAGGCTATCCAGTGTTTTGCACCCAGCCCAGTATAATATGTGCGATGGTTATCTTCCTCTTGGGGAGAGGTTGTATGCGTGCAGTCAGTGCAAAGTGCTCCTGGCTCTTAGAGAAAGAGTGCAGTCTCTGGAGGCTCGAGTGGCTGAGCTAGAGAAGCAGAGACAGACAGATGTTTATAGAGGAGAGCTTAAGGGACATAGTAGAGCCATCCCACCTCCACTCCTGAAACCCCTACGCTGTTTTGGAGGATGAAGGTCTTGGGGAAGGAGTAGAGAACATCAAGCTGATATGGTGGGAAATTAGTCTGTAGCTGGGAACTGCCTTCTTTCAGATTACGTCATAGTATCCTCTCACACTGAGGATACTTCTCCAGGGTAGGGGACCCCGATTGACAGGAACAGGATAGCTGTAGTAGTGGGTGATTTGATCATTAGGAATGTAGATCGCTTGGTTTCTGACAGTAGTGAGGATTGCATGGTCAATTGCTTGCCAGGTGAAAGGGTTGTGGACCTCACGCAACATCTAGAGAGGATTTTTTCAAGTGCTGGGGAGGGGTCGGTTGTTGTGGTCCATGTTGACATCAATGACATAAGAAGTTCTAGCAAGGAGGTTATGGAGGCTAAATTTAGGGTTCTAGGAAGGAGGTTGAAATCCAGACTTCAACTTAGCATTCTCTGAAATGCTTCTTGTTCCACGTGTAGGGCCCCAGAGGCAGGCTGAGCTCCAGAGTCTCAATGTGTGGATGAGACGATGGTGCAGGAAGCAGGAATTTACATTTGTTTGGAGCTGGGAAACCTTTTGAGGAAGAGAAAGCCTATACCAGAAGGATGGGATCCACCTTAACCAAAATGGAACCGGAGTGCTGGCACTAAAAGTCAAAAATGTAGTAGAGGAGTCTTTACTAAGATCTGACGAAAGCCAACAGCTGCTGTGGAGCACATGGTCCAGTCAGAGGCAACCCAAAGGGATGTCATCATTAGTAGTGATACAGTGCATTCCAGTAAAGAGGACAGGAAAGAATTCGAGAGAACACAGGTGGGCATTAGTATGGAACAGACAAACTTAAATACTTCAAAATTAAACTTTTTTTAAAAAAAAAAATTGAAAATTTAAAACATTAAAATTTAAAATATGCATTAACAATCCCCAGAATAAGAATAAAAAGAATATGTTTAAGTGTCTATATATAAATGCTAGAAGTTTAAAAGGTAAGATGGGAGAACTAGAGTGTTTCGCACTAGATGAATATATAGACATAATGGGAATTTCAGATATCTGGTGGAGTGAGGATAACCAATGGGAGACTGTAATACCAGGGTACAAAATATATGAAAACGTCTAAGTAAATTGAGCTGGTGGTGGGGTAAGCTGGTGGTTGGTCTGACCCAGTAGAGCCCTACATATTTTCTTGAAGGGTGTTAAACTGGCTCTCTGGTGTATTAGTAGGAATTAGCTGAAGGAAGGTTCCTGGGCACAGCAACCAGAAGGGGACAAGCAGCTTGGAGTGCACACTGGGTGGGCAGTTGAGAACAGAGCAGCAAGCTAGCAGGCAGCTCCTGCATGAGCTGGAACACAGAGGATGTCTAATAAAGTACCCGTTGTACTTCAAAACACCTGTGTCACTTCACCTTACTGACACATGGTGGCAGCGATTAGCTGAATGGCCCTGAAAAGAGTTCAGTGAAGAGAAACAAAAATGGCACACGCAATCAAGCCACCGGCTACCTTAGACTTCAGTGACTCAGGCCGTTTTTAGACGAGCGCGGCGGCGCCCGCGCTTGTTTCTTTAAAAAGCCGGCAGCTCGTTCTACACGAGACGCTGCCGCCGAATACGCGCATGCGCGGCCGACGCGCATCCATTTCCGTGCGCGAACTGACCGGGTCGGCGATCGAGGCTGGTCAGACGCGGCTGGAAATGGATGCGCGTCGGGCCGCACATGCGCGTATTCGGCGGCAGCGTCTCGTGTAGAATGAGCTGCCGGCTTTTTTGGAAACAAGCGCGGGCGCCGCCGCGCTCGTCTAAAAATGGCCTAAAACCTAGTCCAGGAATGGCTCTGCCGGAAGCAAGAGTTCATGCTATAAACAGAACTTGCCATGACCAGAGCAGAGGAAGCCACTAAGGTAAAGCTGCTATTTTACCTTATCGGGGTACAAGGCAGAAAGATATGCTTTCTGCCTTGTACCCCTAACATAGGAAGCTAACGTAGACATCCCCCTTGCTAGTTTTCCTGAATGCGCTGGAGGCTCACTGAATGCCCAAATGCAATGAGACTGTGGAGCGCTATGCCTCCTTTATGAGGGACCAGTGGGAAGATGAAGGCTTAGATGCCTACATGACAGACCTAAGGGCTTTAGCAAGCACATGCATGTTCAGAGAGCTGGAGGATTCACTGATTAGAGATAAAATCATGTGTGGTTCTGGGGAAAGACAGATGAGGGAGCTATTTCTCCGGGAAGGGGAATTGACCCTGATTAAGTGTCTGGCCACAGAGTCTGCCAAGGAGAGGATGAAAGTCCTGGGGTCACAACCTGATGACACGGTGCATGGGGTGCAGCAGAACAAGGCTGTCAGTGAAATGAAATTAAGCAGAGAGAGACTCAGAGCAGTGGGCAATGCACTTATTGTAGGAAGCAGCATGAGCTAGCAAAAGGAAGGTGCCCCACATGCAATAAAATGAATCATTTCAGTAGTATGTGCAGGGCATCTAAGTGAGAAAAATGGGTGCAACTCATTTTATTTATTTATTTTATTTTATTTAATAGATTTATATCCTGCCCCTCCTGCCATGCATCCCAACTCATGTGGGATGAGGGGACAGCAGCCTCATCAGATAGTGAGGAAGATAATGTGGATGTGATTACTATTACAGGGATGCCACACTCACACCATGAGTAGGGCTGAAGCGTCAGCAACTGTTACCGCGCCGCCATTCCATCCCGAGAACTTGGCACTTAATGTGTCTTGCCGCAGACTTCCCCTCGATATTTCCGCAATTCTGCATTACCTGATGCCAGTGTCTGAAGATGCGGCATGTCTGTAGTTTGTGAACACAAGCAGTTTTATGGTGCCTTCCACCACTGAGCATGAGTCCCTGATGCACCGTGATGCTGAATAATAGATCACTGAATGAATGAACTTAGGGTGACTCTGACTACCTGCTTCACAGTCCGCTGCAGGGGCGTAGCCACCATGGCGCAGGGTGGGGGGTGCATTTGTGCCCGTGTCCTGCCCGGGGGATGGCAGTGATCAGGGCTGGCCCCAGGCATATGCAGCATCCGCAGGAGCCAGGAGCCTCGCTCCTGAGTCCTGGAGGAGTCTCTCTTGCACCACCAGCACCGCCTTTTTAAACAGCTCAGTTGTAGCCCTGCAGTGCTGCTACATGGGTGGGGGAAGAGTCCCCCCCTGTCCCCTCCTTCGCGGCGAAGGTTGCTGCCTTGTAAAAAAAGTTCTTCTTCAAGGGGCTCCTTCCACTCTCACTTGCGCACCCTTATCTTACCAGCATATACCAAGCTCTTCCCTTTGTGATCGCTACATAGAGAGAACTGGGGGTGCAGAGCAGCTACAATGAGGCAGAGAGCGATCCCAACAAAGGGGAAGAATTTGTCCTTGGCACCCTAACGCACAAGAGAATTCACAGAAGAGCAGGGACTCCCCACCCCACCCCCTCCATTCCCTGGACCAGCATCAGGAGCCAGGCGCTCGCTCACTGCTGCTGGGTCCAGGGATCCCTGCACTCTAAGCGGGACAGAGACTAGTGCACAAGGAGGGACAACAAACCGGGCAGCACCCAGGGTTGAGCTTTGAGGGAGGGATTTTGTTATCCCTTCTTGCGCACTAGTCGCTGTCTCTGTCCCACTTAGAGTGCAGGGATTCCCCAGCAGCAGTGAGCGAGCGCCTGGCTCCTGATGCTGATCCGGGGGGGGAGTCCCTGTTTTTCTGTGAATTCTCTTGTGCGTTAGGGTGCCAAGGACAAATTCTTCCCCTTTGCTGGGATGGCTCTCTGCCTCATTGTAGCTGCTCTGCACCCCCATTTCTCTCTATGGGGCGATCACAAAGGGAAGAGGGAGGATCTGTCCATCCTTCTAACAGAGACAGAACTGAACAACCAACCCTCCCCCAGCTGAATGGACCCCCCAGAGCAGGATGCCCCCTGCCTACTGCCCCCCTCCCAGGCTGTAGATTCAACCTGCATGGAGTGTCATTTTGTTAGAAAATTCCCCCATCGCCTCTTTCTAGGCTTGGTTCTCTCCCATTTGTGAGAATGGGAGGAGCCACTCAAAGGAGAACAGAACGTTGCTGCCTTGTAAACAAGGTTCTTCAAGATGGCTCCAAACATTCTCACAAGTACCCACCCTTCCGACACCACATGGAATTTTCTTCCTAATTGCTTAGGGTTGGAAGGAACTGTGTTGAGTTTAGGTACCTTATATAGGGTGGAGGCGTGTGAACGTCACGTGGGTGTTTTTTTAAGTTAGTGAGCTTGGTATATGACGGTAAGAGAAGGGCGCCCAAGTGAGAATGGAAGGAACCCCTCGAAGAAGAACTTTGTTTACAAGGCAGCAACTTCCCCCGTGCAAAGGTGGCTATGCCCCTGGCTGCAATGCTGTGAGAGTCACAAAGCTGCCGTGCTTAAGGGAAAGGGGAAACTGTGGCAAACCTGCCGCATCTGCGTGAAATCTACAGTGGCGAAAATACCACGGCAGCAACTGCGGAAAGCTGCGAGTGCAAGGCGCGAAAATCGCTCCATTCCTAACCCTGCTACTTGGTGCAGAAGAGCACTTTCTGGTTCCACCGGTAAATGCTGCATTTCAGCATTTACAGCATTTCAGCCCTAACCACGAGGGCCATAGGGGCAGCGAGGCCGACGGCCATCTTTGCCTCCATGTAAATAGGAGACAGATGGATCTGCTTTCAATTAGATAGCAGGGCATCCTCCAATGTGATCCCCCATGAAGAGCTTAAACCAGGCACACAGGAAGAGCAAGAGGGCCCTGATCGTATATAACAAAACCACCCTCTAGCCAGTCGTAAAATGCAATCCTCACCCTAAAAAATCTGGAAATGGGAGAGAATATTAATTAAAGTTTGTTGTGGTGGAGAGTCGAGACCAACAACTCTTCTTAGGATTTCAAGCAATCCAGAGTTCAACACTAGAATTTTTTGAATACAGTAAAGCAGCAGCAGCAGAATACAATAAAGCAGCATCAAATGACAAGAAGGATGGATAGCATTTTAACTCATTATGGGGATGTTTTCCAGGGAGATGGATGCCTCAAAGGAAAAGAGCACCTGGGAATTGATACTGCGGTGCCACCAGTGTGCCTGTCACAAAGGAAATTACCGGTTGCCCTCAACGAGCCGGTCAGAAAAGCATTATCAAGTCTATGTAAATGCGGTATAATCACTGTGAGGAAGCCAACACCCTGTGGGTCAGCACCATGTTGGTGGTGAAGAAGCCATCAGGCAAACTGCGAATCTGCATTGAACAAAGCTCTCAAAAGGGCACACTAAGCCTTGCCCACCATAGAAGATTTCCTGCCTGAGCTGGCAAAGGCTTGTTTCTTCACAGCCTGCGATGTACAAAACACAGGGGCGGATTGGCCATTGAATGCACTGGGAGGATTCCCCGGGGGCCGGGCTGGGGGCCGGTCATGCTGTCTTTTTAAAAATTATTCTTAACACACAAACCCAAAAAATGGTTGGTCCTGACCCCTGTAGGGTTGGATTGTGTTGGAGGGGAGGGGGAGGGCTTACCTGACTCTCCCTCTTAGTAGGGCTGAAGCAGAAGCGGGGACAGCGATCGGGCTGGGAGATAAGGCTGTTTGTTTACAAACAGCTCCTGCCCATGTGCTGATCAGAAGGTTGCTACCTTGTAAAGAAGGTTCTTCGAGATGGCTC
>QEPC01005117.1:6767966-6781009 GCA_003113815.1 Sphenodon punctatus
GTGAACTTCTGGGTGTCCCTGGAAGGCCTAGTAGCACTGAAGCCAGCATCCACAGCCAGCGCTGAAGCCGCCGGAGTCGGACCGCCGCCGCTGCTGCCTGGAGCGCAAGGTAGGCGATCCCTGGGTGGGGAGGTAGGACTAGGTGGTAGGGTGATCTGATCCCTGAGGTGGGGGTGGGGTGTTAAACCACCCCAGGGATCGTACCTGCTGGTGCAGGCTCCGGGTCGCCGGTGGTGGCCTGGAGCCCGCACTAGCAGAGACTTTGGGGGGAAAAAAATAATTTTAAAGCCAGGCTGGGCAGGGTGGGTGGGGGGTGTCCCGCGCAGCCTGGAGTCGGGAGGGAAAGTAAAGTGGGGGGGTTTGGGGTATTTTTTTTTACATTGCAGCCATTCATTTGAATGGCTGCAATGTAAAAAATCTGGTACGGGGGAATCCGGTAAATGGGCCGGATTACCAGGTTTAATCCTATACTGCCGGTACACCAAATACCGGCAGTATCAGATACCGGATGATCCGGTAGTCCCACCCCTAATAGGTGGTAGCCAGAATACCCTGTTTTAACCACACACGCATACAGGATTGAGAACTGACTACTCATCTCTCATTTATCTAATTTCCAATCAACTTCAGAATCATACATCTCACCCTTCTGTGAGGGAGGGTAATGGAGAAAGATGGTGACTGTTAATATTAAGTGGTTAAACTTATAGATTTTACTTAAGCATGTTAATGGATGGCAATCCTTTTTTGCATAAGCACTGAATTCCTGCTAGCCTATTAAGAGTAGAGGGTCATGCCATATGTCAATGTCAAAGCAAATTTCTCATATTTTGTTTCAAGATGACCTTATTATCTTGATGTCACAAGGCATCACCAGTCTCCATTTAAGCCAAGGGAGGCATAAAATGGTCTCTCTGTATATATGCTTGCTTGTATTTGAATATCTCACAAAGATAAGCTAATCTTCTATATCTGGTTAATCCTGAGCACAGGTTAGACTTTCCATTCCCAAAATTTGTGTGGAAGTGTAACTAATTATCGGGGGTACTCCTTCCTTCCTGATTTACACTCATGCATTAAGCTTACTTGACATCCAATCATGTTTTAATTAAACCAGTAATAAGAAGCTATTACACAGAACAATTAAGAAAAATCCATCCAAGATTAGACCTTTCCTTCTTCCTGCAGGGTTGGAATAGCCCCAGGCCCATAGCCAGACCCTGGAAGAAGCAAGGGATGGAGGAGACTTGGGAGGAAGACAAGTTTTATATATTATCATATTTCAGTTATGTAACAAGTATTTCACTCTCTCTCTAAAATATTAATCTGCATAAGAAATGCAGTGCCAATTGATTATGTACTAAAACACATCACATGTAGGTCAAGAGTAGCCTTGTTCACATGTCCATAGACTCCTTGTGCGAACCCTTTGTATTAAACATATGAATTTGCTCTTTAGCAAAGTTCTGGGATGAGGAAAGGGCTTGTCAGGAGTCCAAGTCTACCCGTTCTCATTGGAGTAAAGACTAGAATACCCCTGTTTTACCCATTTCCTCTCTTTATTGAGAACTGACAATTCCTCCTACTCATCTAATTTATCTAATTTCTGATCGAGGTCCAAATCGTGCTTCTCACCATCTTATGTGATGTTGACAGCTTCCTCCAGTGAGGGACTTTCTCAAAGATTTTTCAAAAGTTCTGTTAGATAGCAAAGTGGTTGTTCACACATTTAGACTATAGACAGAGATTACGTCTACTGGTTTTCCTTTATCAAATATTTTGTTGACTGTTTCAAGGACCTGTACATAATGTAATTCAAAAAACACTTCAATATATAGACCATTTTTACAGACACCCCTCCCCTCTCCACTGGGTGTGTGGGAGAGTGTTCGATGCAGGGGGGCATCCGTGTAAATGCCACAGCGGGGGGGGGATGGGTGTTTGTCCATGTGAACAGCATGGGCAGTGGGTGGGGGTGCGCGCGTATTCCCAGCATACACCCATCTCCACCCATCACCCACCCACCCACGGAGCCATTCAACAAACCAGAGGAGGGTCATTTTTACGTGGACAGGGGGTGGGGGGAATGGGTGTGCTGCCACGGTGGGTGGAGGTGGATGCATGTCCTTTCCCATGGACACACACCCATCTCCACCCACCACCACCCATGGAGCCGCCTCTGTTTTTTCAGATGGCTCCGTGGGTGGGTGATGGGTGGAGGTGGGTGGAGATGGGTGTGCATCAGGAGCACACATGCACCTCCACCCACTGCCTGTGGTGTTTGCATGGATGAACACCCATGGAACACCCATCCCCCCACCTACCGCTGTGCCATTTCCACAGACACCCTCATGCATCTAATGGGAATGGGCGCACACCCACCTCCACCAACCGCAGTAGCACACCCATCCGGCCACCCACCACTGCCCATGTAAAAAGGGCCATAGTTCTGACACACCTATGCATATAGAGCAAGCCAGTCTTTCACTCTTAGGAGTCATGATGAAAACTGCATGGAATAAATTACCCACCGAGCCTTTTAGCTCTTATGAATCACTGAGTGCTGGATAATGGAAGAAAGATAATAATGGACTAGATGGATACTGGTACTGATCTAATTTGACTATTCCCATGTTGCAAGGGAACATGTTAATCTGTGAACAGCCCCACAGGGCAAGGAACTACTCCATGTGAATAACACAATGTAGTCCTTGGTGGTCCATTAATGCAAGCCCTTTTTATTTGGTGGGCAGGAATAGGGTTTTGTGGTGGATTTAGACTGCATATTGTAATTTATATTATGCATATATGTATCAGTTGTAGTCTGCTCTGAGCTTGCAGGATATATGGAGGGTTACAAGTGTAAACAAATATTAAATCAAATATTCTTTGTTGAGAAAAAAAAAGGAGACAACACACACTGCTTCCACTACAAATTAGGTATCAATTCAAATGCATGTATCTATATCCATGGATATGGATACATGCATTTGACCCTTATCTCAGAAAGGGAATGTTACCTTTCCAACAAATTATTTGACTTAAACTCTTGATCTGAAAGAGTCTAACCAGCTGAGTGATGGTGCCCAAAATGGATGTAGAAGTAAATTTTTATGAATGGAGTCTTCAAATTTTAGATAAATTTGCATAGCATGGCTGCACATGTGAAATTTCAATATCTGCTGTGACTGATGTAAATATCTGAACTGTGAAATTGTTTCTAATTTTTTTCCACCCAAAATAGTTAGAAAATGAACTCCAGCTGTGTTCTGCGTGCATCTAAGGTCACTTTCAGAAATGCCCTCTCCCCCCCCCCCCCCGCGTGCATATTTTGACTTTGCCGGCACACACCCGCAGAAATACACAGCAGGATTTCCTGCTCTGTATCTCTGCAGGTGTTTGCCGTTAAAGCCACACCAGGGGGGAGGGGCTTTCAGAACAGCAGCACCCCGCGCATATCCCGGCTTGCGCATTCCCTCCTGCAGCCAAAATATGTGCGGGGGGGAGGGGTGTCTGAAAGTGCCCATAGTCTGTGCTTTAGGTCTAATGTTTGTGGTCACATTGGGAATAATCAAAGTAATGGCTTTAAACTGGATGAAAAAATGTTGTTGCAGTTTGTTTCCAGGAGATTTCTTAATTTTGCAATGTTTGGTTCTCTGATGGGATTTCATTTTCAAGTCCTCAGGAAATGTGATTGCTTGCTAAACTGACAAAAACTCTGGGATTACTTCCAAATAAATCCAAATACACCTGTACTATGTTTGCTGACATTAGCAGCACATTTATTGAGAGGAGAGAGAGAGAGAGATGGTATAAGAAAAGTTACTGAAGGAAAAACCCAACTGCATATTCAATATGAAGGAATTATGGAAGCCATTTCCCACATACTCTTTATGCCACTTTAAGCTAAGTTTATCCATCTTGTGTTTTCAGCCAAAAGTATCCATTCCAGATTCCATTTTCATGTTTATCTTTAAAAATAAATAAATAAATAAATAAATAAATAAATAATTTGGATTAGGCCAGTCAAGTTTTAATATTCCCACTGAGTAAGATATAGAGGCCACAATGTACAAGCCATTTACTCCAGAGTAGCCCATAGGGCTTTGCGAATCATAGGTAGAGTGTCTCCCTGATCATCCATGTCTTTGACACCAGCAGCCACAAGGGCACTTCAGTCCAGTTCTAGGGAATCAACACTATGCCCTCGGAAACTAAATTTCAGACAAGAAACTTAGAGCAAGAGGACATTTATTTTCCTTTCTCTTCATAATTCCACAAAGCAAACAAAATCTGAAATTGGGACATCTCATGATAAAAGCAAGTTTCTTCCAGTAACAGAAAATGCTAACTCCTCCCTAAGATAGTTATATAATTGCTTAGAACAACATTCCTTCCAACAGCCTCTATTCAAGAGGGACTGTCCCTTTTGAGGGGCTGAATCCCATGGTCCCAATTTCAGGGGTCAAAGTCCCACTTTCAGGAAAGAGACAAAAAGACCAAAGTTCAAGCCTTAGTCACTCCTTTCCTGGGTGACTCCCAGGCAGAAACACTCAAGAAGACAATGCAAATGGGTGGGTAATTGAGGGTTAATGGTGCAGCAGCCATCAGGCCATGTAGCACCAAACACATGGTGAGGACCAAAGGGGGGGGAAAGGTAAAACCCACAACAAGGCTAAAAACACACCAAAACTAGACGCACCTCAGAAGGAAGTTAAAAAGTAAAAACCATGGAACCACTCAATAGCCTTCAAAAAATTAAAAAGAGCAGTAAAACAAGTCTTGTCACCCACAAACAGGTATGGCCAACAGAGTCAGCAGGTAAAAAACACGACAAGGCTAAAAACATGCCAGAACAAAACATCTCAAAAGAGAAGCTAAAACCATAGAATAACTCAATAGCCAGGCTCCACAGCAGTCCCAGATGGGGCTTGTAATTTTCAAAGGTAATTTTCCCTTTCCCCATAGTGCCTCTCAGAGCAGCACTATGAGGGGGGAAGTGCCAGCGGCCTTTGAAAGTGACAGGTTCTGGCTGGGACCATTGCGGAGCCAGTCTCTGCAGCAGTCCCACTTTCAAAGTCCAGACAGCATGTTAGAGAAGCCTGTTGGGTCCTGTTGGTGCATCGATGGTGCTCAAATGGGACCAGGTCAATTCAGGCACCCCAGAATGGTTGGGGTGCCAAAATTTTCGGGTGCCCGGTTGCAGGTCTAGTTAAAACAGAGGGAGTCCAGGGCTTTCAAGGAACTCAAATAGTCCAAAGAGATCGTGGGCCGTACCAGCCGCTCAGCCCACACAAATTGCCAAGCGAGGAAGACAATAGGGAAATGATGGAACAGCAAGGAATTAAGTGGAATTATAAGTAGGAGAATTTCTGTCCCACTTTATGTACTTTGAATGTTGGGAGGTGTATGTGAGAGTATAAGCGTCCGACAGGGTAGAACTTATTTGCTGAAGCAGAGCTTATTGCTGCAGGGGTGGGGCTTGTTCAGACATATTCAGAGGTACAGAACAGGAAAAATAGAGGTGACCTACCTCACACATACAGATGTCCTTTCAAAATATAACCTAATCATAATCAGGAAATCTGGGGTGACTAGTAGAACAGTAGAAAGTGTATCGATATAACGAGTCAAACGTACTATTAGAGGTTGTACGATCCGCTGCCTTCCAGAACAGAAAAAAAATGCTTTTGAGAGAGAAATCAAGAAACAACTAAGAGTGCAATCTGAGGACATTTTTTGATTCAGTGCAAATCCCATACAATTGAATGGGTCTCATGTCAGTGAAAAGCAATAGCACAGGTATCAAACAGCCGGAGGATCATGCTGTAAGTCCAGGACAGAAATGAAGATATTCAAAGAGCGACTTTAAAGATACTTATCAAATACGGGCCTCGGCAAGTTTTTATGTGGCCCCTTTCCAGTGCCTGGATTTGGCCCCTGGATCCAGTCTCTACTCTCAAGCACTGAAAAACTGTGCTCAGGATAAGGGAGCGGAGAGAAGAGCCTGTACACAAGGGTAGGGGATAGATCCATGCTCTGGACCCTCCTTTTCTTGAATACATCTGTTAAGACATAATTGCCTAAACTGGATGCTATTTTACAGGCCTTTTCAAGAGGGGTGCCTAGCAGCACTATAATGTACACTAGGGCCGCAGTTCTCAAAACCACTTCTTCTAGAGGAGTTCCACTGATTTCAGTGGGTCCACATCTGAGTAAGTGGTGCCAAGCTTGTGTCTTATAGCATAACGAAAGTACTGCCTCTGGAATCAGAGATATGTGGAATATATAGGGTGCAGCGAGTCTGATTTCCCTTCTCCTCCGCACAGACTAGGACACTCACATTCTGACAAAGAAGCAGCCGGGCACCTCATCCAGGAGAGAGAAGGGCAGGGGAAACTCTATTCTGACTGGCTACGTCTAAGTGGGGAATTTGTCTGCCTGTGTAAGTCAGCCTGCTTTTTCTTCCTGAGATGAGGGTACTTGCCATAGGAAGATTCCACACCAGAGTAAACGAGCTCTTGGGAGCAGGGATGCAACCAGAGTGAGGGGCCCAGTCCTTCCTCAACTCCCCCATACACACACACTTCAAATATAGACACCTCCTGGGATCCAGCCCCCAGCAGTGCATGCTCACACTTCCCTGCTCTCTCTATGTCTTGCTGCAGGGTGTTATGGCAGGGGGGGAGGGGAGTAGAGGAAGGGCATTAGAGGTTGGAGCAGCAGAAAAGGGAACTTCAGAAGGTGGGGAGCAAATGGTGTTCTACCTCTGACATACCTCTTTCTCAATGTGCTGCCATGCACTGATCCTGCTGCAGCTGCTTCCCCTCAACAGAGTTAGACCTTGGCAGCAGTAAAGGAAGCAGAAGAGGCAGGATTACACTTGAACAAGTGCCATGACTATACAGGAGCTTCCAATATATGGGGTCGATTAATAAACTTGAAATAGCAACATAAGTTGCCTAATGCAAGGAGCCCCAGCTTATGGGGGGTCCACAGTGATTCACGAGAGGCCCCCAACACATGGGACTCATGAGCATATCTTCCAACAGTTCCATCTTAGGCAGAACAACCCACTTTTTGCAGAAAAAAAATCCCACAGTCCCGCCTAAGGTGGACAGTGCCCCACTTTTGTAGGTGGCACCCTTTTAGAAGAGTACCCTCTAGTGGTCACTGCCAAAGTCCCCCATGCATGCACTGTCAGGAATGCTTCGGCAGCTGTGAGCCACTGCCACAGCTCTTAGATGTGTACACCACTAGAGTTGCTGGAGCTGACCCTCTGCGCTAGGTGTGGGTGAGAGACAGACTGCACATGCGAGTGCGAGTGGAAGAGTGTGTGCGTGCATGTGTATGATGGGAAGGGCTTATTGGTCAAGTAGATGGGGAATATGTCCCTCTGTGGCCATTTGAAATGCTTGGAGGTATACTATGCATGAGCCAACTAGAAATAATAACGTATGCTTAACAGATTAGCTCACAGTGCAAGGAGCCATAGCCCCTGAAGGGGATGTTGGTTAACTGAGTATCAAAAATTAATTATGAAAACACTTTCCTTTTTCTAGCGAGTGAGTCAGCGTGTGCGTCTATCAGATAATCCTGTGTTAGCAGGAGGTCATGCCACCATTTCACACATGGCTCCAACTTTAATGGATCCAGCACTCAGAAAAGAATCAGGAGAGGAGAGCAGCCTCTGTTCTTGTTTGGGAATGGGAAGGAAGGTCGTCTCCTTTCACGCCTTAGCAAAATTCTAGTTGTGGCCCTGCTCTGGATTTATGGAGCCTGTAAGCAATGCCAAGGTCTGTGAAGGAACATGGCAAACTGTGGGGGTTAAGAAACAAGATGTTAGTCCACATTAACCCACACCAGATGGGTGTCCACATACCCGTTTATTAGGTGTTCACCCCCACTGGCCATGTGGCCTCTACCCAGTGGACCCTCAACCCCTACTCATGGCAGGGTCTTGGAGAACATGGACCCTGCTGTGTGGGCAAATGTGGGCTAATGTGTTGTCAATTAGGTTGCATGCAGCACCTCCGTACATACTAGCACTGTAGAGTTGCGGGTGGAAATAGTAGAACGTCCAAGGAGTGAGTGCTTCCTGCCCCTCTCTCTGCTTTCACTCTCAATCTCACTGTCGCCACAAGTGGGAGCTGCCCACAAACATGTGAAATACTTGCAGGGGACTTCCCATTTATTAAGATGGACACCCTAAAGATGCGAGTGAGTGCTGAGTGGGTGCTGCATGGAGCAAACTTGGACTGCAGTGGGCTATTGTCTTGTTGGTTAACGCCCTATGGGACAGCTCTAAGTCCTTACTGTGGAAATGGTATCTGCTCCACATACTAAAATTATTCTCCATTAAAAGTGTTGACTGGGACTACACATAGCCTGACTTTCCAAACGGCCCTGAAGAACCTTGGGTAGGTTCTACCCTTTGTCATGTTCAGCCAAAGAGTTACCAATGTGGCGAATATGTCATGTCCCCCCTCTCCTCACCTCCTCCTTTGATAAATTTGATCCAAATAGTTTTTGAAGTCTTTTAGGAAAATCCAGAGTCAAGACAAACCAATTGCTTGATCTCTGCCTGAGGCCTAGCCAAGCAGAGATAACCAGAGGACAGCTATTAATCATCAACAAATTACAAAGCAATGGCCATGCCAAGTCAAAGGTAAAACCAATTACAGTGACAATTAAAGTACTCAGACATCAGACTTGAAGTTAATAAATGTAATAAATGCACTGTAGGTAATAAATGCTCTAATATAAGCTAGCAGAGAATCCCCAGGTCTGAAACACTCAACTAGCAAACTAGATTTTTGGTAGAAAGAATGAACCTATTAGTTAACAGCAATTAGTTGTATAATAAGCTAAGCACAAAAAAGTACATATAGAAATTAACCTAATGATTTGACCTCTTCCCTGTAGAGAGGAATGATTTATAATAGCCAAAGCAATGATGAGCTCATAATGATTGGAGTGACTTTTGTCTTCAATTAGGTCTCCAGGAAGATGAAACATGACAAGCCAGCACTTCCCTACTTTTATGCATTTCAGACCAGTTCAGATTTGACTGTGGGACACCAAGTTCAATGAACTTGATCTCATCATTCCCAAACTGCTTCTTCTGCCTATACTCTAGGAATGGGCCAATGAAACCCTTGCAGACACATTTCCATGCAGGAACTCCTGTCCTGCCACTGGTATGTACAATCTCTCAAGCTTTCCCCAAGAAAGCACTAAGAGAAGCACTGGTCTGTTTTGTAAACATGGTCTCTATTTAACATAGTAGTTAAACGCCTAAACACCCACCCCTACCCACCACATTCATGGTAGGGTTATAACAACACAAAGTTCTTATTAGAAGTTTCTCTCTCTGCACTTTGAAGATGGGATCCAAGAAGCTACTGCTCTTCCTGGCAGTGTCTTGATACTTCTGTCGCCCAAGGATGGGTTCTCCTTGGCTTCATCTCTGACGATGATCCCAATATGGGGCTCATGTGCTGGTAGTATGATGTCCCACACAAATTCTGGCTATGTCCAGAAATGTAAGCCAGGTCTCCTTGGTCAAGAGCAATATTCTTTCCCTCACAGTACTATAAAACAGGTATGGATACTCTTAAGCTAGGAGTACAATTTTTACCATGTGAAAACTAATTACAACAAATACTCCATTACTCCCCTGTCCTGGACATATACATTAAATAGTAAACCATAAATCATAATATGACACTTAGGGTGGGGGAGGGCTAACCATTTTCAATAGGGATGGGTGAACAGATCGTGGTTCGAGTTCGGCCATTCAGTTCGGCTGCGTTCGTTTCGGCCGTTCGGTTCGCCCGTTCGGTTTGGTTCGTCGGTTTGAATGTTCGGCCGTTCGGTGGTTCGGATCGAATGTTGAGTTCAGATTCGGATTCAGTTAGGTCGGGATAGGTTCGGTCTTTAGTTAGGTGCAATCAGGAACTGAAAATGACATTTAGTTTTTGAAATAAAAGGAAAAAACTAAAAAACATATTTCTGGCCATAACATTTTTGTTTCTTATTACTTTTTGATGATATTTAGGGAGATTGTACCCCCCAATGGAGCGCACCAAGTAGACCAACATTCGGAACGATTAGATAAAGGAAACTGATTTCAGAAGCAATTGAATATTGTGATTTTAAGAAAAGCTCCATACACATTCATGACTACAACTTCTTTATCTTGCATCCAATGTTCATGAAACTTGTGCATATTACATCCCTCTATATGCTTAATATTTCTGCCAATTTTAGGAAAGAGTGGATAAAGGGTCCCAAGGGTATAAGACATTAACCTGAAAATACATTTCCAGCTGTTACATTTTGATATTCCATTCTGTTTACAGGATATTTGACAGGAATGTATCAAATACCGTTCCTGCTATTTCAGCAAATGTACAGGAGATTTTGATAAAGGGAACCACTTCTGTTGGCCAATTTGCATCACAAACCGATCTTATACCACAGTGACATAAGAGAATCCCAGGCATAGGCCCCTTCTCTACATTTGTTGTACAGGCATATAAAATTGAGACCCTTTATAATATCTCTCTGATATTTGGCAGAGATGATCATGAAAGTGAAATATATAGTCCTGCCAAATTTCATGTACACTGGTTGGACTACAAAGATGTTATAATCAGACATACATTTATTTGTTAATTGCTTATACCACCAAGACCTTTTGTCCAATCCTTCTGAAATTTGGCAAAGATAGTTACTATGGGAAGGGGTATAAACTTAACATGTTTCACCTACATTAGATGTGAGGCAAAGAAGTTACAGCTAAGAATGTATATGTAGAATATTGCAAAATACAATAATGCAACTGCTTCTAAAATCGGATTCCTTTATCCAATTGTTTTGATATTTGGTGCACATAATGAGTTCTATTGAAGGTAGAGGCACCCCAAATTTCAGCCACATAGCTTAAAAAACAAAAAAGTTACAGCCGATAATGTGTTTTCCATTGAAACCAATGGAAATTCAATTCCGAACTCACCGAACGCATCCGAACCGAACGTTCGAATTCGAGTTCGGTTCGACCGTTCGGTTCGGTTGACCGAACTGTTCGAGTTCGGTTCGAACTCCGAACGTTCGAATTCGAGTTCGGTTCGACCGTTCGGTTCGGTTGACCGAACTATTCGAGTTCGGTCCGAACTCCGAACTTCCGAACCGTGTTCGCCCATCCCTAATTTTCAAATACCCAGGCCTTAAAATGCTGCTGAGAAGCAGTTGTGGTGTAGTACGCAGAACCCAATGAAGAGGAAATTAGTTTGTTCTGTTCGTGCCTCTAGCACGACTTTGTTGTGCACTATCTTTGAGAGGTCACTAAGGCAGGGGTGGGGAACCTCAGGCCCGGGGGCCAAATGTGGCGCTCAGCAAGTTTTTATGTGACCCCTTTCCAGTGCCTGGATCTGGCCCCTGGATCCAATCTCTACTCTCAAGCACTGAAAAACTGAGCTCAGGATAAGGGAGCAGAGAGGAGGGCCTGCACACAAGGGGGACAGATCCATGATCTGGACCCTCCTTTTCTTGAATACATGCATTAATCACCCTCATCCCCAACCTCTATGTGGCCCTCAGAACTCGTACTAATGTTCAATGTGGCCCCGGGACAGAAAAGGTTTCCCACCCCTGCACTAAGGTATCTCACACAGTGTATTAGGTGAAAATTAGGTACTCCACAATCAGTGGCTATTTCACCAGTTTTGAAATTGACCTTTCTATAAGGCATCCATTTCATTTTTAACGCTTAGCCACTCCGGTAAGGTTCTTGTATATACAAAGATGAAAAATGCTTCATAAGAACCTAATCAAGCTCCCAATTGAAATCAGTGGAAAGACTCACATTCACTTCAGCCAGGCCCTAACAGCAGAGTTTGAAAATACAGATATTCTGCATCTCACTTGTGAACAACTTCCCTCAAGTTACAGCCATATCAACCAACACTGAGTAAACATGCATGAAAATGTCCTGGTCTTGTCCAGTATCAAATCCCCAACTAGACAAGATGACTTAGTACCAAGCAGCAGATGGGCCCATGCATTCAAGCAGATGGAATGAATGCACTGAATCACTCTGGTCTATAAACTTTCTTCATATCCTTTCATTTTGTTGGTGGAGTTTTTTTTTTTTAAATTCTCTGTGTAAGTATCTCCATATTAAATGCAGACATACCTTAACAACCAGTAGTCACATTTTATCCCAGAAAAATGCAGACTGCAAGTATGGTGGTTGGGAAACTTAACTTCCATTCATTTGTATATATCATGGTACTTACACAGGCAGCTCTTTGCTTTCCAAGCCACTACTGGGGAACCTTTTCCATCCCGGGGCCACTTTGAAAGCTTGCACAAGCTCTGAGGGTCACACAGAAGTTGGAGCGGGGGTGCTTAAGGGATGCACTCGAGAAAAGGAGGGCCCAAATCATGAATCTGTGCCATGAAACTGTCCTCTATCCTAGTTTGTATGACTTCATGCCTGCTCCCTTCCCTTGAACTCAGTTTTTCAGTGATTGGAGGTAAGAACTAGATAGAGTCAGATCCAGGAAGTGGAAAGGGGCCACATAAAACTTTGCCGCAGGTCACATTTGGGCTGGCCCCCAAGCTCGAGGTTCCCCACCCCTATTCTACATTAATGTTTTCAGTAATATATATATTTGGGATTTCTTTAAAAAGAAAAGGATTAGCAACAAACTAAGGGCACACTCCTCACCCATTGAAGAACATGGGAGTTTTGCCATTGACTTCACTGGGATGAGAATTGTTCTAGTCATCTTGGATCTTAAAAGCACTGTGATCCAGCGGCGGCTCCTTGCTTTGGCGCTGGGGGCGGTGCCCTACAAGCCCCCAGCGCTGCTACACTCTCAGGCTCAGGCTCTTTTAAAGGTCCCGTCTCCCGGCTCTCCCAGCATGATGTGGGGCCGGGGCTGCAAGCCGCGCACAACAGCCAGACCCAGGAGGGACCCGGCTGTCAGTGTGCTGTGCGCGGCTTGCAGCCCCGCCCCCACATCATGCTGGGA
>QEPC01005117.1:6783159-6796988 GCA_003113815.1 Sphenodon punctatus
CCCGCCGGCGGCTTTGCCGCCGGCAGGCCGGCCGGCCTTACTGCCCCACCAACCTCAAAACCCACCAGCCGCCACTGCTGTGATCGTGCAAGCCTCATTTCAGAGGATGGAGCTGTCTGTACGTGTGCACAACATATGAATCAGAGCCCCTACTGATGTTTACACTTTCATGATTGGCGATATATAATAGAGATTGGCTACTCCAGTCTCTGCAAGTCTGGACACTCCAGAAATCCAAACTACCACTATTTTAACTAGGGATGAAACTTGGTCCTGTTTTACTCGGTATTTACCGAATATCCCATTACTTGACTTGGTTTTACTGAGTACAGAGAAACCGAGTAATGGTCACGGTACTCAATAACTCCTCAATCAAGAAATGGGGGGTGTGTGTGTGGAAGCAGTAAAAATTCTAGTGGGACACGGCATTCAGGAAGGGGAGTAGAAAAGGGGACAGAAAAGCTTAACATGAGGACATGGAATCCTCCACTGCCCCAGTGAGATCCCCCAAGAACTGCAGGTAACTCCTCCGGTAGCCATCTTTCTTCTGAGAGCAGGCTAGGAACCTGTAGTCTAGCATGCTCCCGAAGAGCCAGCATCAGCCACTGTTCTAATGCTCTATATGGGAGCGTGATGGACTACAGTTCCCAGCATGCTCCCAGAGAAAAGATGGCCACCTGATCTCCCAGCCTGCCATCTTTTCTCTGGGAGCATTGTGGGAAGTGCACTCCTACAGAGCATTAGAACAGCAGCAGGCACTGGCTCTCTGGGGCTTTTTTTAGACAAGACAAATTTCCGCATGATTGGTGAAAAATGCGCGTGTTTTAATGCTCGTTTAAACACCTAAACCGTTTTAAATGCGCATTTGCCTTGATCGTTTAAACGCCCAAACCGTTTTGAATGTGTTTTTTTAATAATGCACGTTTTTTTAAACCAGTTTTGAGCCCCTTTGATGATCAGGGGATGCCAAAACCAGTTTTAAAACGTGCATTATTTAAAAAACACATTCAAAATGGTTTGGGCTTTTACACCATCATAGCAAATGCGCATTTAAAACGGTTTAGGTGTTTAAACAAGCATTAAAACACACGCATTTTTCACCAATCCTGCACAAATTTGTCTTGTCTAAAAGCGGCTTGGGAGTGTGCTGGACTACAGTTCCCAGCATACTCACAGAGAAAGATGGCCACCGAAGGAGTTACCTGCAGGAATTACTATGAGGAGTTACATGCAGGGCTGTGGGACATCAGCAGCAGTGTCAATAGGAAGCAAGCCAGATCCATTTCAACTCCACATACTCAGTGAGTTTTGCTGCCCCCTACTCCTTCCTATCCTCCTTCCTGAACACTGCACCCCCCTAGAATTTTTTCTGCTGTCTCCCCATTCCTGTCTGCCATGCCCAGATAGGTGACTTGATAAAATACTGAGTATTTTACCAAGTACCAAGTATGTAGTGAGTATTCTCTGGTATTCCCAAGTAGTTCCCAGAAACGTGGGCCCAGTACATGTCCACATTACTCACAAATATTTTTTCTTCTAATAGGTTCAGCCCTAATGTTAACCGTTAGAGAGGCAAAGTAGAGGAAAACTTCCAAAGTGTCTAGATGTGTTGTGTCTGAAGTCCTCGTCCAGGGAGTAATCTGTCTGTGGTTGGAAGTTTGGCTGTGAAAAAGGAGGCTTCACACACACACTCAGCAGCGCCAAGCCTGGTCAGGGAGAGAGTGCAGCTCTATGAGCTATGAGCTCCCAGAGCTGCAGTCTGCTCCTGCAAATCTGGACCCCCACAAATCCAGACACATTGCCTCTCCCTACAAAGCATTTGGATGTGAAAGTCTCAAAAATAGCTTCTATTTTACTAGCTAGCAAAAAGTGATAGGTATTTTTATTTTATTTTATTTTGTTAAATGTTCCCATTTTCACCCCTACTGGTAATTACAGAAATCACAGTATCCCAATAGGCTTCTGCAAAATAAGCTATAGATACTTATCATAAACAGTTACATTCTCAAAACTCTTATTCACTGAGTGAGCTAACAACTTAGAGCTCAAAGTCTATAGGGCTGGCCTTACTACGGGGCAACCGCCCTGGTTCCCTGTGATCCCTGATTTTACCAGGCCAGGGCTTGGGGGCCCTCTCCCAGCAAGTTCCCAAACAGAACCATCTCTAGGGCCCCATAGAAGATGTCTTCCAAGGGAACAGGGTCATGGGGAAGGGGGTTTGGTCACCAGGGGACCCATATTTTATCTTCACCCTGAGCCGTGGAATGTTAAGGCCGTCCCTGATGCCCAGGAGCTACAAAACCGGTAAAAGTGAGACATTGTACTTGAGAGCAAGCAGTGACTATCATAAGCCACAGTAATTGAGTCAGAATGTCTGACAGCAAAAAAGAAACTTGATATAACCCCTTCCTTTTCCCAATAGACTAATGCGCCATAGCAGCCAGTTATGGGTGCATCATTTTTCATTTTGCTCTGCCCTGCATTTTGGCTTGTAGCATGTTTAGGAAAACAACCCATTCTATTATGTCGTATGTCCATTTCCTGTCCACTATGACTCTTGGTCTATTGCCCTCTACTAAACAGCACAATCTTTAGCAATCACCTTTAATCTGGCAAATATTCAAAATAGAGGAAGCTTCCTTTTTCCTAACACATTGACTAGGTCTAATCCTGTGCACTAATCCTTTTTCGGATAGTTTTATTTCTAACATGGTCTTTTCACATTGCCACAAGCAACTATGAATACCATTTCATTTAAGAGGCCAACAGTCTTTTCTTGCTCACTTCCCCCCACCCCCAAGTTTTCATATTGAAACTTTCTACAAGTTTCCAGTATAGAAAACACACATTTCTTCAGCAGTCTAGTTTTTGTATCTAGAGAGATTTCCCTGTTACCAGGAAGCTTAGCTGTTAATAATAATTTTGGTTCCCATCGGGTTCACCAGCATTTCCCCTGGGTTTGGTTCCAGTTCAGACACTAAGGAACGGGGAAACTTCCGGAAGTGGAGATCACATTAGGTGAGATCCTGGGAACCTCCACTCATGGGGTGGGGTGGGGTATAGCCCGTTTCTAGCGTGATTTCCATCACACGTTGCAGAGCTCAAAAATCCAGCCCTACAATGTGTGATGGAATTAATGCTAAAAAAAAAAGCTAGCCCTCCCTCACACACACACGAGTGGAGCTTCCCAGGATCATTCCTAATCTCCACTCCCAAAAGTTCTCCTGCCCGCCGCGCTCATCTGCAAGCGGCATAACTTACAATAATGATTATTGGTTCAAGCACTTTGTATATGTTTGAGCCAGTTCAAATAGATTTTGTACAGATTAATGTCACATACTTTTATGGTTGCACTGTAACTCCTAGCAAAACAATACAATGATAAATATTTCACTTAATGAAAATGATCTATTTTTTTAACTAGCTATGTGCATGCAGTAGTACAATATCCTCCAGAACTGTCCGTCATGTTTGATCATTGATATGAATTTTATCCCAGAAAATGCCCTTTCTTCAGTGACTTGCATAGCAGTAACAACACACATTATGTTAGTAAATTTACATCGCTCAGATCTTGTTATTTTTCTTCACTGTTGGTAGTGAAGACTATTGGTTTCCTGAGAAATGTACCTCTCTCTTTGATGTGAAACAGAGAGAGATCTTTTCTCAGCAGCACTCCTAAAAGACCTTCCCTCAGCAACCTTTATTACTGGCCGGGGGGTGGGGGCGGTGTTTTGTTTTTGTAATTTTGGGTTCAGTTCTGGTTCAGGTTAATGCAACTGCAAGAGTTTCAGGTTGCGTTCAGTTCTTGTTCACTCAAAAAACCTCTCTGAACTGGTTTCAGGTTCAGGTTCGGTTTAACTTCCTGCCTGTCACATCATAATGGGTGTTTTTACACACACATTTCTCCTGCATGTTTGCTGTTACATCCCGAACTTTCTGTGTGTTTAAATCACTCATCCAGATCTTAAACATCTGGCTCTTTGAACTTCTACATAGAACTTCTCCCAGAACCTTTGTGTGTAAAAAGTTCTCCTGGTAAACTGCTTTGCTCTAGGCAGTTGTGGTCACTTGATTTCCATGGCAGCCTGTCACATCTACAGCTGTGGCTACTTTAGGCTGCCTCAGGGCAGTGTTTGTGTGAATAATACATCCAGGAACTGCCTCACGACAGTGCGTGTGTGAAAAATACATCTGGAACTTACTTGTGGACTTGTAAACCCAAAAGGTTGAAAAATCCAGAGCTTAATAAGGTGTGTGTAAAAATGCCCATTGTTTTCAAATATTGTCGTCAAAGTCAACCAGAGCTGCGTATACCAACTATATCCTTTTAATCTTCTTAGAGCAATCACTTCGTATAATAGGTATCACTAAAACATGGTTGAATAACAAAATCAGTGGAGTCTTACTTCATATCTAGGAGAAGCTGTGTTTTTCCTTGGGGGGGGGCTTGGCTTGTTGCTACAACTGGGGCTGCTTGCCCACCCCCGCCGTCTCCAGGATTTTAAAGCCCTCCACTGCCTGCAGTTTGCTGCCAAAGATTGGCGCCAAAGTGGCAGCCATTTGTCGACTGTTTATGGGTTTGATTAAAGGTTGGGGGTGGCTGACGGTTTTGTTTGTTGTTTTGGTTGTTTTAAATTGTTTTTAGTTTGATTGAAATTTTCCGGGGGTGGTATGGGCAGGGCTGGGCTGGGGAAGGGTTTTGTTATAACTCCCCTGTAAGCAAGGGGTTGAGGGTAGGGGGAGTCAAGGGTGGAAGGGATTGTCCTGGCTAGGGGTGACATGAGAATGGAAAGTCCTCTCCCCCTGCTACTCCCCCCCCTCCTCCCACCACTCTCCTGTCCTCCTCCTCTCCTGCCTCCTTGGAGGAAATCTCCTCTCTGCTCTCCTCCTCCAACCCCTCCACTTGCCCCCTGACCCCATTTCTTCCCACCTCTTGACCTCCATTGCCTCCACCATCGCCCCTCCCTTTCTGCACATCATCAACCTCTCCCTCTCTACCGGCTCCATCCCCTCTGTCTTTAAACATGCCACCATCTCCCCCATCCTCAAAAAGTCCACTCTGGATCCCTCTGAACCCTCTAATTACCATCCTGTCTCGCTCCTCCCTTTTGCTTCCAAACTCCTTTAATGGGTTGTCTACTCCCGTTGCCTCAACCTCCTCTTTGCCCACTCCTCCCTTGACCCACTCCAATCTGGCTTCCTCCCCCTTCACGCCACTGAAACCGCTCTTGCTAAGATCACCAATGATCTTCTTGTGACTAAATCCAACCACCTTTATTCTGGTCCTCCTTGATCTCTCTTCTGCCTTCGACACTGTTGACCACTCACTCCTGCTTGAATCACTCCACTCCCTTGGATTCCGGGACTCAGTCCTTGACTAGTTCTCCTCCTACCTTTCTGACCGCTCCTTCAATGTATCTCTTCCTAACTCCTCCCCCTCCTCCTCCCTACCCCTCTTGGTCGGGGTTCCCCAAGGCTCCATCTTTGGCTCGCTCCTCTTCTCTATCTACACCCACTCTCTAGGCAAACTCATTGCCTCCCACAGCTTCCAATACCACCTATACGCTGACAACACTCAACTCTATCTCTCCACTCCTTCCCTCTCCCCCTCTGTTCAAGCTCCTCTCACCAGCTGTCTCTCTGATATCTTCGCCTGGATGTCTCAAAGCCAATTCAAACTGAATATGGCGAAAACTGAACTCCTGATCTTCCCTCCCAGTACCTCCTCTCCCTCTTCTCTGTCAATTGCCATTGACGGGGTCTCCATTCTCCCTGTCCCCCAAGCTCACAGCTTGAGCTTTATCTTCGACTCACACCTTACCTACAAACCCTACATTGACTCCGTTGCGGCAACATCACCTCCGCTTCTCTCTCCACAACATTGCCAAGATCCGCCCTTTTCTATCTGTCTCCTCTGCCAAAACTCTCATCCACGCCCTAGTAATCTCACGCCTCGACTATTATAATTTCCTCTTCACTAGCCTTCCCCGCTCCCACCTTTCTTCCCTGTTCAAAACTCTGCTGCCAGGATCATCCACCTAGCCCGTCGCTTTGACTACGTGCAGCCTCTCCTCTCCTCTCTCCACTGGCTCCCTCTTTCCGAGCGTATTCTGCACAAGCTCCTCATCTTCACCCACAAAACCCTTCACAACCTCGCTCCCCCCACCTCTCTGCCCTGATCTCCCTCCGAACCCCTGATCAAGCACTCTGCTCCTCCTCCATCCCCTCCCTCACCCTCCTCTGCTCCCCCTTTGTCCCTTCTCCCTCACTGCCCCACATGCCTGGAACTCCCTCCCTGCCCTCGTCCACCTTGCCCCCACCCTCCACGTCTTCAAGTCCCTCCTCAAAACCCACCTCTTCCGCTCCACCCTTCCGAACTCCTGCTAAGCACCTGTTATCTGCAAACTCCCAATTTACTGTAACCAAGCCAAGCACATGTACCTGAACTCTCGCATCCTCATGAATGTAGCATCCCTTGTCTCTCCCTCTGTTTTCCTGTTCCCTCCCCTCCCCCTGTCTTTAGATTGTAAGTTCTCGAGCAGGGACCATGTCTATCTTATTCTTTGTAAGAGCCAAGTACATTGCTGGTGCTATATAAATGCTTATAATAATAATAATAATTAATTAATAAATAAAACATTCTCACAAGAATCTCATGAGATCTTGCTATGTTTTTCAAGAATCTTGTGATATTCTAAAAAAAACAACCCAAATCTCTCTGTGCATGCGCAAACTTGCTGCCATCGCTATTCTGCACACATGCCGCTACCCGTTGGCCATTTTGCACATGGTCAGTTTTTGAGAACCTCACAAAATTCTTGACAACCCCAAAACACTCTGTGCTTGCACAAAATGGCCACTAGGGGGTGCGTATGTGCAGAATGGCCATGGTGGCCATTTTTGCACATGCACAGAGACTTGTTTTGACTATTGAGAAATTAATGAGAATGGGTCAAGAATCAGGCAATTCTCAACTCATTCTTGTGGTCAAAAATCTTGTTGAGAACCAAGTTCTTGGCAGAATTTTTGAGAATGATGAGAGCAGATTTCAACCCTAGTCTTGCCCCCCCCCCCCCATGAGAGGGGGGTACAGGCATGGGAAATGGAGTGGGAGTGAGTGCCCTGACCTCCTTTTGAGAGGGGGGGGTATGGGCATGAGGTAGGAAGGTAGAAGGGAGTGAGAGGGGGGTGCTGGAATGGTGGGGGCGGAGGTTTGGAGGGAGTGCCTCCCCCCCCCTCGTGAGAGGGAGTATGGACATGGAGGAATGGGGTGGAGAGCTTTTGTGGTTTGGGATGATTGTAATTTTAAACTGGGTTCTTAAATTTGCATAATTTAACTGTTTTTTGTATTTTCTTTAATTAATTGTCACTGCTCTGAGGCCCTTTGGAGAAGAACATGATCAATCCAAAATAATAATAATAATAATAATAATTTTTAAAATGTCTATATAGGAAGGACAGCTCCTTGTGAAAGTGGCCAGCTGGTATTTAATCTAATACCTACAAGATTCCATAGACTCTAGTGAGATAAACATTCTGGTGAGGAGAGCTTCAGACAGTAGAAAGTGTATCGATATAAGAAGTCAAATGTACTAATAGGGTTGTACGATCCGCTGCCTTCCAGAGCAGAAAAAAATGCTTTTGAGAGAGCAATCAAGAAACAACCAAAAGTGCAATCCTGAAGGCATTTGATGCCATTTTTTGATTCAATGCAAATTCCATAGAAGTGAATGGGACTCATCTCATTGAAAAGCAATAGCACAGGTATCAAACAGTCTGAAGATCGTTCTGTAAGCCCAGGAGGACAGAAATAAAGTTATTCAAAGAGCGACTTCATATGTACATAAAACTGAGTATCTAAAGAGATAGATGGAAATCACATGAGAAAGTCAGTGGTATGGTTACTTGACTAAGAGTGTGCTTTTTAATTTTCATTTACAAAAAGACCCTTCATTTTCAGTGATTTTTGTAATGGAAAATGTTCATTTTTGTTTTATTTTTTCATTTTTATTTTTGTTTTTAAACTAAGAATAAAATTTTTTAAATCACTGAGCATTCGCAAAATGGCCACTGTACCATTCTGTGGTACAGCCCTTTTCCAAGATGTGGCAACGCTGCTGGTACCCATTTTGGAAAAGGACAGTCGGTCTGCACATGCGAAGTGGCCATTTTTTACATAAACAGACTGGCTGCCCTTGTTTTCTTATTTTGATTACTAAAACAAATGGATCAGCATTCATTTTACTAATTAAACAAAACAAAAATGAATTGTACAACCCTGCCAGACAAGCCATGGAAATCTACTCAGAATAAAAGGGATTTACAACGCAAATCTAAAACGGCTTGGGCCTTATGTATCTGCGGGACCACCTCACCCCCACCCCGGGTTCTAAATCATCCCGAGGTCATCAGAGGATGCCCCTCTTGAAGTCCCCCATGTTCGTCAGATGGGGACGATGGAGAGGGCGTTCTCAATGGCTGCTCCAATGCTGTGGAACTCCCTCCCCGTGGAGGTTCATCTGTCCCTGGATCTCTCTTCCTTCAAAAAACAGTGTAAGACCTGGTTGTTTCATTGGGCATTTGGTGGGGGATCAGGAGTGGGTGTGGGTGTGTGTAGGGAAGGGAGGGTGGGATTTATTTTGTGGGATATCTATTTGTGGTTTTATGAGATGCTGGTTTTTTATCTATATTACTGATGTTTTTATTGTATTTTATGAAAATTGTAAGCTGCCCCAAGCCACCGTTAGGCAGGAGGGGGCAGTATATAAGCTTTATATAAATTAAATAAATAAATAAGGTATACCTCATTCAGTGCACTAAATTCCCCCATGGGAACTCTGTAGGTGAAACCCACCAACCCTTGCACAGACACATGAACTCATATCGAAAAAGGATCAGAGACAAGAGCACAGATTCTACTGTTGGCACTCACTTCTCCCAGAACAACCATTCTATTTCTCACCTCTCTGTCCTTGTCTTAAAAGGAAACATATGCAATACCTTTAAAAGTTGAGCATGGGAACAAAAATTCATACCTCTACTAAATACAAAGAATAATTGACTCAATTTGGATATGGGTTTCACAAGCTATTACAGAAATGTGTAAGTCTAATGACTGTCTACAGCTACAGGAAGCTTTAAGTTTACTTACTATAAGCAGCTTTTACTCTTTCCACCTTATTGCATTCCACCCTTTTGAAATGTGGACCTTCTACTTGGGTCTTCTTCTCAGTTTCTCCTTCCCTCCCCTCGCCATTGCTTCCAATCATTGCATATATCTACACTGTTTTGCTTAGTCTGCAGTTCTAACTCCTGACTTGCCTGATGAAGGAGCCTGTGAGGTCCGAAAACTTGCTTACCTCCACCAACTGGAGTTGGACCAATAAAAAATATCACTGTATGGTCCTTTTCACATGAGACACCCCCACCCATCTCCACATAGTTTTGCTCCGTGGAGATGGGTGGAGGCGCCCATGTGAAAGCTGTGGGGGATGCACACTCCCGCGCTACACCCACCTCCACCCATCACTCACACACAGAGCAATGGGCTCCAATGTCCGATGCTCCATGGGTGGAGGTGGATGTGCACCCGTGGGAACGGACACAAACCCACCTCCACCCACCGCAGCTGCACACCCATCTCCACACCGACCGTGACCCGTTTTAAAAACGGCCTATGACTGCACTATATTTGGGACCAACACGGCAACTTACTTTCTCTACACAGATAGATGGTGTCAGAGAAAGATCAAACTGGTGCAAGAGAGCAGGGAATCAGGCCCATGTCTGTAACTATTACAGGGTAATAAATCAGGACATTGAAGCAGACTAGTAAACTTGCATATTTATCCCCACTCATCTCCTTGTTCAAGAAAGGTGACTCTTTGTTTAGATAAGGGGGCCACTTGCTTCTGTATGCTTTGTGTAATGGTGCTGCTGATGCATAGCACTGAGCCACATATTTGCCAGGCTTCTTCTCTGTTTGTCAGTGTCAGCTTTTTTATCAAATCTGCAGTAATCTTTTTCATTGTTCGATCCCATTGCTGTTGCATTTCACTGATTCTAAGCACCTTCTGATTCAATTGCTATCAAATTGGGTAAAAGGGAAGCGGCTCAGTGGAGCCACAGGCATGTGCCGCAGGCTGTGTGCTTAAGGGCCGCACCAGGTGTGGCCCTTAGGTGAGGGCCGGGGCTTTTAGGGTAGGCGGTAGAGGTATATTATAGGGGGATGGGGGAGGAAGGAAGAGGAGGGTATGACTCACTAAGGGTGGGGAATGCTGGTCCCCCAGTGAGAGAGGGGGACCAGGGGAGGGGGGAGATGGGGTGGGGGAAGAAGGAGGGAAATGTAACCCCCCCTGCATATGTGGGGGTGGGGGAGGGATCGGGATGGGGAAGGGTGGGTACGGGCCCCCAGTGAGGGGGGTATGACTCACTAAGGGTGGGGGGTGCTGGTCCCCCGGTAAGAGAGGGGGGCCAGGGGAGGGAGGAAAAGGATGGGGGGAGGGTATGTCCATGGGGGTCTGGCAGGATGACCAGCAGGGGGGGCTGGGGAACAGGCTGGGGGGGCTTCCACAGCCATTGGGGTTGTGATGGGCCAGGGTAATCTCTCAGGGAGGCAAAGGACAGCTGTGAGGAGGGACAGGTGCTTAATTCCTGTCCCTCACACAGGCCCCCTGGCAGGTGGCACAGGGATCGGGATCAGAGGGGCCCCTAGTCTGGAATTGCTGCTGTGAAATGCGAGGTCGGTCTGCAATAAGTCGACTACAATCCAGGAGTTGATTCTGGATCAAGCGGCCAACTTCGTATGTATTACAGAGACCTGGCTGGACAATGAGTCGGGGCCTATACTGGCTGACCTTGTTTCAGCCGCATACTCTGTACAGTACCAACCCAGGTCAGAGGGATGGGGAGGCGGTGTAGCCATTGTTTTTAAGGATACTTGGACTGTGAGGAGGTATCCGGTGCAGACCATTTTGGGTATGAAGGGGGTCACCTCGTGGTCGATTTGGCAGGAGACAGATCAGAGCTGCTTTTGGTATACTGGCATGCACCTACCTGTATTGCAGCATTCCTACATGCTCTAGCAGAACTGGTATCGGAGGTGGTCTTGCGATCCCCGAAGACTGTGGTCTTGGGGGATTTCAATATCCACACCGATGCCGGGCTGGGGGGGGAGCAGAGTGTGAGTTCATGGATGCCATGACAACCATGGGACTGTCTCAGAGGGTACAGGACCCGACGCATAAGGGAGGACATACCCTTGACCTGATGTTCTGCACCGGCCTTGAGGTGGGGGATCTGGTGGGGGGGGATGTAATGGTTTTACCCCCGTCATGGATGGATCATTACCTCCTCTGGACCAGTCTCCTGGCGCATGTCTGCCCCCAGAAGGGTGCAGGACCAATTTGTTGGGTCCACCCATGAAGACTAATGGAACCAGAGAGGTTCCGGAATGCTCTAGAGGAAATACCTTCTGATCTTGATGATCGTTCACTCGATGACCTCATCGCCTTCTGGGATAACTTGTTGGCTGAGGCTATCGACCGAACCACTCCCAAGCATCAGCTTCCAGAAAGCCGACGACGGGGGGCACCATGGTTCATGGAGGACCTCCGCCAAATGAAGCAGGATGGATGGCGGTTGGAGCAACAGTGGCATCGAACTCATGCTGAAACTGACCAATTGCAGCATAAAGCCAGTTTAGGGGCATATGCTGTTGCAATCTGGGTAGCAGTGAAAGAGTTCTGTGCTACCTTTATTGCGTCTGCGAAATCACATCCAGAGGAGCTTTTCTGGGTGGTGTAGGGGCTGGTCAGTCCGGCCTCTCTCCGCCTGGAACTGGAATTTTCCAGTGCCCGCTGTGACATGTTTGCTGACTTTTTCACAGATAAAATCACTCAGATTCACCACGATCTCGATGCTGCATTAATGAGAGTGGATGAATTAGAAGTACAGGAAGCCCCGCCCTGTCAGTGGTTGTGGGATCATTTTCAGTGGATGTCACCCGCTGATGCAGCGGATGCTCGAGACATTCCAGACCACCTGTTGTGAATTAGATCCATGCCCATCCTGGCTGGTGAAGGCCAGCCAGGAGACATTAGGGCTGTTGCTGGCGGAGGTGATCGATGCCTCCCTTAGGGAGGGAAGGGTGCCGAGTCATCTTAAAGAGGCGGTGGTACAGCCTCTATTCAAAAATCCATCTTTGAGCGTTGATTCCCCACCCAGCTATCGGCCAGTCTCTAACTTTCCCTTTTTAGGGAAGGTAATTGAATAGGTGGTGGCCCGGTGGTTACAGGAGCACCTGGACCGGATCGGTTTTCTTGATCCCTCACAGTCTGGTTTTCACCCTGGGTTTGGCATGGAGACTGCATTTGTGGCCTTGGTTGATGACCTGCTCTGTGAATTAGATCAGGGTAGATCCACAATTTTGTTCTTACTGGATCTGTCGGTGGCGTTTGAGACCGTTGATCACAAGTTGCTAGTGGCAAGGCTGCAGGACTGGGCCGGGGTAAATGGAATTGTTCTTGAATGGTTTCACTCATTTCTGGCAGGGAGAACGAAGTGGGTGGTTCTCAGGGAATGTACATCATCTCCCTGAAATCTCATGTGTGGAGTCCTGCAGGTTTCTATTCTGTCCCCTCTCCTGCTCAACGTGTATATGCAATCTTGGGTGAGATCATGAGAGGTTTTGGTGTGCAATGTCATCAATACGCTGATGATACGCAGCTTTACCTCTCATTTTCAAGTGATCCAGGTCCAGCAGTCTCGGTGCTTACCCGATGGTTGGCAGCTGTGGGGGACTGGATGAGAGTGAGCCGTCTGAAACTGAATTCTGACAAGACGGAGGTGATTTTGGTGGGGAGGGCTGAGGGGCTGGTGGTTCCTGTCACTGGTGGGGTCTGCCCCCCTTTGGCCACTCAAGTTCGTAGTCTGGGGGTGCTCCTTGACCCACAGCTTCGCCTGGATTGTCAAGTGGAGGCTGTGGTGAAGGGAGCATTTTGCCAATTACATCAGGTGCGACGGTTGCGGTCGTATGTCTCGGACTCGGATCTGGCCACCATCATCCATGCTTTTGTTACCTCTCTACTGGACTACTGCAATGCACTCTACGTGGGGCTGCCCTTGACGATGGTCTAGTGATTGCAGTTAGTGCAGAGTGCGGCAGTCTGTCTCCTGACAGGGACAGGCCGCCGTGAGCACATTACACCTGTGCTCCGCACACTGCACTGGCTGCCTATTATCATCCAGGCCCAATTCAAGGTGCTGGTTATGACCTACAAAGCCCTAAATGGTTTGGGTCCTGGTTACCTGCGAGACTGCCTCAGACCCCGGGTTCCTTTGCAGTCCTTGCAGTCAGCTGGGGATGCCCAGCTTGAAGTCCCCTGGGTATGCCGGGTGGCGACGGCACAAGAGGTGTTCTCAGTGGTTGCACCTCGGCTGTGGAATTCCCTCTCGTTGGAGGCCCGCATGTCCCCAGACCTCCCCTCTTTCTGTAGATATTGTAAGACCTGGCTTTTCCACCGGGCCTTTGGGGAGTGGGGTAGGTGGGGTGGGAGGATTTTTATTGTTTTATTGTTCAAGAGTTGTGTTCATTTTATATTATATTTAATTGTTTGGTAGTGTTTAGCTGATTTTATTGTTGTGAGTATGATGTACACCGCCCCAAACTGCCGTTGCACAGGAGGGAGCAGTTTAAAAATAATCAAATAAAAAAATAAACTATTTGTTTCCTTTAGGTGAGGTTAAAAAATATTACACTTCAATCCAATTGCCTTTAAGAATCTTGCTGTGTTTTTATCTTATCTAGGCTTGGCGGGGGGGGGGGG
>QEPC01005117.1:6797997-6811686 GCA_003113815.1 Sphenodon punctatus
GGTGATTTTAATCCCCCGCCCATTTATTTATTTATTTTCTAGCCCTGTTTTATGTAATATGTTTAGATGACGTTTTTATATTTGTATTTTAAGTGGTTTTAATATTTTATTGTGTTGTTAGCCGCCCCGAGCTGCATTGCAGGAGGGGGCGGGATATAAATTTGTAAAATAAATAAAATAAATAAATAAAATAAATAAACCAAATAAAGCCTTATTATAATGGCCAGACAGAACACAGTTTGAGAAATGGTGATCTAAAGAGATAAGGAGTTCAATAGCAATATGAATGCATTGTTCGCCTCAGATTAAATTTCTTTGTTTCTCCCTCTACGGTTCTGTTCCATCCTGTCTGTCTGACCATCTCTTCACTAGACATCTTAATTTCCCTTTTTTCTTTCCCATGATCTCATTTTCTTCTTTTTCCTTTTCAAATTACTTCATCTTTTTTCCTTCTCCTCTGATTACCTTCCTTTTACTTTTATTCCCAGTTTGTTTATGCCTTCCACCCCATTCTGCTTCCAAAAGGAGAACTGTTTTTTCTGAGGTAACGCAAAAGCCATATGGGGTACCAGTGGTTCATCTAGCCCAACAACCTGTTTCTGACAGTGACCAGCTCCAGTAGCTCAAGATAAGTATATCTACAGGTCATGGAGGTGGGATCCATCTGATGCAGCTCCCAACTACCAGTAGTCAGGGTGTTTAAGCCCCAACTAGTAGGTGTTTATGGCTCTAGCCTCTAAGAATTTATCCAATTTCCATTGAAGCTAGTCATACTGCTCGATTTCACAGCCTCCTCTTGCAATGAGTTCCCTTTATCACATTTTTCTGATATTTGGAAGAGATTATTGGGAAAGTGTAATATACAGCCATGCCAAATTTCATGTACACTGGTTGGACTGCAAAGCTGTTACAGTCAGACATACATTTATAAGTTAATTTCTTATACCACCAGGACCCTTCATCCAATCCTTCTGAAAGTTGGCAGAGAGAGTAAATATGGGAAGGGGTATAGACTTACAAGTTTTGTCTACATTAAAAGTGAGAAAAAGAAGTTACACCTAAGAATGTATATGAAGATGTTCGCAAAATAAAATAATTCAACTACTTCTGAAATTGGATTCCTTTATCCAATCTTTTGTTAATTTGGTACACACAATGCCATCCATTGGAGGTATAAGCACCCCAGGTGTCAGCCAAATATAGTGAACAACAAAAAATATACAGCGAACAATGTGTTTTACATTGAAACCAATGAAAAACGAAAACAAAAGCAAAAACGAAAATGAAAATTTGATATTTACGAAAACAAAAACGACGGATTTCAATAACAAAAATGAAAAATAAAAACAAAACCAACATGGGCCCCTGGTGCGCACCTCTATCCCATAGGTCAAACTGGGAGTCACAGGGTCAACGACTGTAAAAGGTGGCATAGAATCACAGAGTTAGAAGGGACCTCAGAGATCTAGTCCAACACCCTGCTCAATGCTGAAAATTCGCAGCTACAGCATCCCTGACACATGGCTGTTCAGCCTCTGTTTAAAAACCTCCAATGAAGGAGAGCCCACCACCTCCCTAGGCAATTTGTTCCACTGTCAAACAGCTCTTGCAGTTAGGAAGTTCTTCCTAATGTTTAACCAAAATCTGCTTTCTTGTCATTTGAGCCCATTATTTCTAGTCTTGTCTTCAGGGGCAGGAGAGAATAAGTCTTTGCCATCCTCTCTTCAGGTAGTGGAAGACTGATATAATGTCTCCCCTTAATCTTCTTTTCTCTAGGCTAAACATACCCTACTCTTTCAACCTTTCTTCATAGGACTCGATTTCCAGTCCCCTGATCATCTTTGTTGGCCTTCTCTGAACCCATTCCAATTTGTCAATGTCCTTCTTAAAGTGTGGTGCCCAGAACTGAATGCAGTACTCCAGAGGAGGTCTGACCAGCTCAGAATAGAGTGGAACTATTACGTCTTGTGATTTGGAAATTATACTTCTGTTAATGCAACCTTAAATTGCATTAGCCTTTTTTGCATCTGCATCACACTGCCGACTCATGTTCAGTTTGTGATCAACTCCAATCCTCAGATCCTTTTCACATGTATTGCTGCCAAGCCATGTATCCCCCATCCTGTATTTGTATATTTGTTTTTCCTTAACTAAATGCAGAACTTTACATTTATATCTGATGAACTTAATTTTGTTAGTTTCAGCCCAGTTTTCCAACTTACCAAGATTTCTGTTTTCTAAGGTGTTAGCTATCCCTCCCAGTTTTGCCTCCACCTTCCCCTTCCCCTCAAGGGGGGATGGTGGATGGTGGGAGGCTCCTTGCCGCGCCCGAGTAAACGGGAGGCAGGGCAGTTCATGGGGAAAGTTTCCCGCATCGGGGCTGCTGCAATCCCCGGGGTGGGAAAAGCGGTGGCCGCGCAAATTGCGAACCCTAGCTGGGGTTGCTACAGCAACCCCGCCGGCTGGGGATTGGCCCAGAGGGACCACGTGGGTCACGCCTATGGGCGTGACCTGAAACATAGAGAGGAGAACGGAGCTCCGGCCCCACTTGTGGGCCGAGCTTGGAAACGGCACCCACCCAACCCTCCCCCTCGCACTGTGAATTATATCGGTCGCCATCGGGGCCAGGAAGGAATTTTTGCGGGAGCCCTAGTCTGACCCAAAAGGGCCCCATTTTTTGCCTTCCTCACAGTGTGGGGCATTTGGCCAGTTCTGTTGCCCGTTAGAATTTGGGGTGTTGTTGTGCTGTTCATTCATTGTCGCACTCTGCAGGGGTCCAGTACTATAGGTTAGAATAGGATAGATAGGTCATAAGTAAGAGTCATCTCCTTAAGAGATGGGGAGGCCCATTCTCCGGAATGCAGGGTATAGCAAGTGGCGGGGCAGCCTCCCTGGGAGGGGTGCCGAGCGAGGGCGGTAGGGACAAGTATGATCCCCCGTTGGCAGACCCCCTCATCCTTACTCATGTTTGAAAGTTTTGGTCCCCCTCACCTGTGTCCGGTGTCACTGAGAGGGTGAGACGTTATAGACAGTTGTGGGTGGTAATTGAGGGTACGTCGGAACCACCCACGGGTTTTGTTTAATCAGGATGTTTAAGATTCAAGTACTGGACCCATATCGCATTAGGCGATTACGGCCCCCACCTGAATCTTGATTATAATTGGTTAAAATAAAGAGTTCAGCCATTCAAATCCCAATCCTGTTGTCTTGTCTTCTTTCGGTGCGTCGGCAATTGTGTCATCTGCATATTTAGTAAGTATTCCCGCTACTCCCTCATCCAAATCATTAATAAAGATGTTGAACAGTACCGGGCCCAGGACAGAGCACTGCAGCACCCTGCTCAACACCTCCCTCTGCACTCTTTGAGTACGCTTCTTTAACCAGCTGTAAATCCACCAAATGGTATTATCATCTAGCCCACATTTTACCAATTTGTCAAGAAGGATATCATGGAGGACTTTGACAAATGCTTTGCTGAAATCAAGATATATTAGGTCTTCAACTTTTCCATAGTCCACTAAACTAATAACTCGATCAAAAAAGGAGATAAAATTTGTCTGGCATGACTTATTCTTGACAAATCCATGCTGGCTTCTAGTAATCACTGCATTGTTTCCCCGATGCTTACAGATTGGCTGATTTATAATCTGTTCTAGTATCTTTCCAGGTATCAGTGTCAGGCTGACCGATCTATAGTTTCCCGAATCCTCCTTTATTCCCTTTTAGAAGATAAGGACAACATTTGCCCGTCTCCAGTCTTATAGCACCTCACCCATTCTCCAAGAGTATTCAAAGATGATAGACAGAGGTTCCTAGAGTACATCAACAAGTTCCTTCGGTAGCCTAGGATGTAATTCATCCGACCCCAAAGACATGAACTCATTTAGAATAGCTAGGTATTCTCTGACCAACTCTTTAGCTATCCTGACAGTTTTCCTTTTGGGAGAAGATGGGGGCAAAATAGGAGTTGAATAGTTTACCCTTCTCTTTGTCACCTGTTAACATTTCACCATCTTCACCAAGCAGCGGACCTACCACTTCCTTTTTCTTCCTCTTACTTCTAACATACCTGAAAATCCCAAAAATATTTGTGGATCCAAAAAAGGGATAATACTTAGCAGACAAACAACAACAGAGATGGGAAGTGTTCTTTGGGTATGCTGTTCCAGAATTCAAGTAGCTCCCCATTTTAAAATTTCTTTTAAAACATTACTTTGCAAGCTGCATCTTGCTGGAGGTCAATCAATTTATTTTTCAAGTCTCTTGAAAACTTGAAAAAGCTTTCCTAGTACAGATAGCTACCCTAATACAGATATCCTAGTACAAATAGCTCTGCAACATCTTTAGATGTGATGTTTCATGAATTTTCAACAAGAAGGATTGGATGACAAAATTTCCAGGAATGACTCAAAAACCTTGCATACCTTCACCAACAAAAGTTGATTCAATAAAAGAGATCATCTGAACTAATCTGTCTCCATCAGTTACTTTTGGGAACAACATGGCAACCACATCCTCCACACCCTCTCTCTAGACTCCCAGAAATCACCACACACATCCCATATCTGCTCCCAACTATTCCACTCTGGGTGAAAATAAACAAGATGATAGCACACATTAGCACCCACCAGCTGGTTGCCCCATCTACTAACAGCTCTCCAAATGTTAGCTAGCACCCACACACAGCCCCTACTTGCTTCTCACTCACGGCGGTGTCTAAGGACATCACAAGCCTGCCATGCAGGCCAGTGCATGCTAATGTGTGCTCATGCTGCTGCATCTCATTAATTAGGTTCACTCTCAGCCTCACCCGCATCCAGGTCCGCCAGTACCACAGAGTCGAGCCTTATGTGGCTGTTAGAGAAGAAAGAGCGATTGCGCTTTCTCAACTGGCAGTTGACTGTGAGAGGAGAAAGCAAGGCAGAGGGGCAGGTAGGACCTTCTCCAGAGGATCTGTACTCACATTCCTCTGTTTGGGAAAGGAACTGAGGAGAGCGAGGGAGGGGCAAGGAGCCTCTGGAGGATCTGCAATACTCTTGCACTCCCCTCGGTATATTTTTGTATTTAGTATACTTCTAACGTATAATAAATAGTATACGTTTTATACTTCTAATTCCAATGTACGATATTATACTTCTAATGTATAATATTGAATAGACTTCTGACATAAGTATAATAAATGTTGATTTTTAAACAAACATTGTTAATGTTAACAATAATATTTCTAATGTATACTGCTAATGTTTTTATATTTATTTTATTTTTTATTTATATTTATAAAAAATCTTGATACCCCACCCCTCCCAACACAGCAGCTCGGGGCGGCTTACAACAGGCAAATAAACATTAAAACATATAAAACAACTCATAACAAGGAGGATTAAAATAATCCTTTCCCCCCCCCACACCCTAACCCATTCCCCTCACCCTTCACCTATCTCCCCCGCCAAATGCCAGTCAGAACAGCCAGGTCTTATAGCTATGTCGAAAAGAGGGGAGATCCAGGGCCAATCAGGCCTCCACCGGAAGGAAGTTCCACAGCCACAGTGCAGCCACCAAGAACGCCCTTTCTATTGTGGCCTCCCAGAAGACTCAGGGGACCTTGAGGAGGGCACCCCCAGATGACGGCAGGGGCCAATCTAGGATCCGAGGGGTAAGGCGGTCCCACAGATATGTAGGGCCTAGACCATTTAGGGTTTTATAGACAAGCACCAACACCTTGAATCGGACTCCAAAGACTACAGGCAGCCAGTGCAGAGATCGGAGAACTGGTGTAATATGGTCCTGGCGGCCCAATCCCACCAGGAGGTGGGCCCCGCATTCTTGAACTGAACTTACAACAGGCAAATAAACAAATAAGCAAATAAGCTCTGAACTTACAACAGGAAAATAAGCTCTGAACCGTCACCATGGGTAGTCCCACGCATAGAACACGTTACAGCAGTCCAGCCTAGAGGTGATGAAAGCATGGGTAACGGTGGCCAGGTCAGAGTCTGAAACATACAGCCGAAGCCATCGCACCAAATGTAATTAGCTAAAAGCACTCCTTGCCACAGCCTCCACCTGAACATCAAAGCAGAGTTGCAGATCAAGGAGCATCCCCCAGACTCCGCACCTGGGAGACCAGTGGAGGACAGACCCCATCACGCCGGGGGTCGGGGTGGTGGCGTAGCTATGATTTTTAAAGAGACATGGTCAGCTAGGAGGTATCCAGTTCCAGATATTCCTGAGATAGAGGCCCTCCACATGATGTTTGATTTGGCGGGGGGGGGGGGGCAATTTGGGGGTGCTGCTGGTGTACCGGGCCCCTTCCTACCCAGCAGCATCCCTCTCCGCTGTAGCGGAGCTGGTCTCGGTGGTGGTGTTGGGCTCCTCTAGGACTTTGGTCCTGGGGGACTTCAATGCCCATACCGACACTGGCCACCAGGACCATTTGTGCTGGTCCTCCCCTCCCCGCAAGAATTCATGGCAACCATGGATTTGTCCCAGGTTGTCAGCTGCCCGACCCATGTGGGGGGGCATACCCTTGACCTGGTGTTCTGTTCTGACCTTGAGACAGGTGATCCGGTAGTGGGGGGTGTAACACCTATGCCCTTGTCGTGGATGGATCATTACCTCTTTATGACCAGTCTCTTAGTACGTCACCCCCAGCAGGGGAAGGTACCAGTTGGGATGATCCACCCTTGGAGGCTGATGGAACCTCAACGGTTCCAGGAGGCCCTGGGGGAGTTAACCCTGGACTCTGCCAGCCACTCTGTGGATGAACTCGTCCAGGCTTGGAACATCTTGCTTGGGGAGGCCATTGACAGGGTGGCTCCGAGATGTCCCCTGCCCCAGTCTCAACATCGCAAGGCCCCTTGGTTTACTGATTCAATTCAATTTTATTAGCACTGGCTCTCGCCATGGCACACATATAACAAACAAAACAAAACAAGGACAACATAACCATAAACATTAACATAGACATAAACAAAGCATGGGAAAACATCCATACTATATAAAATCTACAATTCCAATCAAAGTAAAATAATAAACAGATAATAAATTATTAAAATCCGAATACATAAAATCCAATATTAGGGGTTAACATTTCTTCTTGGTTTACTGAGGGGCTGCGAGGTATGAAGCAGGAAGGCAGGCGACTGGAGCGATGCTGGTGTTGGACTCGCTCTGAATCCAACCGACTTCTCCACAGGACCCATTTGCGGTCCTACGTTGAGGCTGTGAGGGTGGCAAAGAAATAATTCTTTGCCACCCTCATAGTGTCTGCAAAGTCGCGTCCAGCAGAGCTGTTCCAGGTGGTGCGGGTTCTGATCAGTCCGGCCTCTCTCCGCCTGGATGGGGACTTGTCCCAGACCCGCTGTAAGGAGTTTGCCATCTACTTTGCAGACAAGATCGCTCAGATCCAGAGCAACTTTGACACTGGATTAGAGACAGTAGGAATAGAGCGTGAGGTGATGGAGGCACCGTCTGATCCATCTTGCTGGGATGAATTTCAGGAAGTGACGCCAGCCGATGCTGTGGAGATCCTGGAGTCAGTGAGAGCACTACTTGTGAAATAGATCCTTGCCCGTCTTGGTTGGTGAAAGCCTCCAGGGAGATACTGGGGTCGGTGCTGCCGGGGATCAACGCGTCCCTTCGGCAGGGGAGTTTGCCTCCCCCAGTCTCAAGGAGGCGGTGGTGCACCTCCTGTTGAAGAAGCCATCTTTGGATGTGGATGCACTCGCCAGTTACCGACCTGTCACTAACCTTCCCTTTTTAGAGAAGGTTATTGAATGGGCAGTGGCCCTGCAGCTCCAGGCTCACCTGGACAGCATTGGTTTTCTCAACCCCTTTCACAATCAGGGTTTCGGCCTGGCCATGGTACGGAGTTGGTGGCCTTGGCAGATGATCTCCGCCAGGAGATGGACGCAGAACATTCGACATTACTGGTCCTGCTAGATCTCTCAGCCGCGTTTGATACAGTGGACCATGGGCTGTTGTTGAGATGGTTGTGTGACCTGGGGGGTCTGGATGGGACCACCCTTGGTTGGTTCCAGTCATTCCTCTCGGGGAGGACCCAGTCGGTTGTCTTGGGAGCAGAAACATCTAGCCCCCGGGGCCTGGACGGTGGCATTCTGCAAGGTTCAATCTTGTCTCCTTTATTATTTAATGTATATATGCAACCCTTGGGGGAGATCATGAGAGGGTTTGGTGTGCGTTGCCACCAATACGCTTTAGCTCTCTTTTTCAGCTGACCCAGGCCCTGCCGTCTCCGTGCTATCTCAGTGTTTGGAGGCCGTGGCGAGTTGGCTATGGCAGAGCAGACTGAAGCTCAATCCCGATAAGATGGAGGTGATGGTGGTGGGCCGGGGGAGGTGGTGCCCCCTCTTGTGGAGGGAGTGCGCCCCTCCGTGGCTCAGCAGGTTCGGAGTCTGGGAGTATTATTGGATGCAGGTCTCCGTCTGGATCAGCAGGTGAATGTGGTGGTGAAGGTGGCTTTCCACCAGCTGTATCTGGTGCGGAGGCTGTGCCCATATATCTCCGGACCCGACCTGGCCACTTTGATCCATGCCTTCATCACCTCGAGGCTGGACTACTGTAACGGATTCTACATGGGGCTTCCCTTGATGCTGGCCCACAGATTGCAGCTAGTGCAGAATGCGGCTGCCCGTCTCCTAACAGGGACGGTCCGACGAGAGCACATAACACCGGTGCTTCATGCGCTGCACTGGCTGTCTGTAATGTGCCAAGTCAGGTTCAAGGTTTTGACATTGATCTATAAGGCCCTGTACAGTCTTGGACCTGGATACCTCAGAGACCACCTCACCCTCCGTGACTCAGGACTGACTCTCCGGTCCACCGGGGGCGCCTTCTTGGAGGTCCCCCACATAAAGCGGGGGGCTACAATGGCGAGGGCGTTCTTGGTGGCTGGGCCCCGGTTGTGGAACTCCCTCCCAGAGGAAGCGCGACTGGCCCTAAGTCTGCTGGCCTTCCGTCGGGCCTGCAAGACATGGCTGTTCTCCTAGGCCTTCAGAGGCAGGGAGGGGAGGGTGAGCTAAATTTTTGTATGGGGGTATTTTAAAATTGTTTTAAATATCTGTGTGGGTTTATATTGTGATTGTTTTATGTTGGAAGCCACCCCAAGATGCCGTAGGCAAAGGGGGCGGCCTTTAAATAAATAAATAAATAGGGCCATAGCCTCCACCGCCTTACCCACCAGCATCACCTCTGTCTTGTCAGGATTCAGCCTTAGTCAATTAGCCCTCATCCAGTCCCCCACAGCTGCCAGACACCAAGTAAGCACCGAGACTTCTACAATTATACTTCTAACATTAGTATATTTGTATACTTTTAACACTGTCACTGTTAGAAGCTCTAAGCAGTTGAGTTACAAGCATTTCCTAAAACCATGTACCAATGTAATGGGGAAAATGCACCCAACACGAACCCCTGCCTATAGTGGAGGAAGCAGCGGGGTGCTTATAGCCTCTGTGTGCTTAGCAAAAAACCTAGATAAGAGCAGACTACAACTCAGATCCAGTGTAATGTTTGCCTATTTTGAGGGCTAACCCTGCTATGGTCAATTGAGGAGGAGCCAAGTGAAACGTGCCACAGGTAGCTAACATTTCTCTCTCATCCCTTTGATAGCTAGCTAAATTCATGTTCACAGAGAGAAAGATGGAGGAAGCTTTTTTGATTAAGCAGCAGCCTAAATTACAATTTAACTTTTGCAAGAGAGTCAGGAAACACCTCTCCAGTCTTAAAACTCTAAATACAGTCTGAATGAAAACATTATTTTCTCAAAATGAATTAAATTCACAGGCAAGCTCCTTTTGTTAATGCCATTGCTATACGATCAGGTATACATAATAGCTGAAGCACAATACACATCACTGAGTGTATTATAACCTTCTCTCTGAGAGAAAGCACTCCTGTCACTATAGTTTGAATTAAACGTGGCAATCCCACTCTATTAAAAGGCTTTCCTGTGGTGTTTTGTATGCTGCTGCTTAGTCCTACCTAGCTTGTTACAAATCCTCTTAAATTAGTTTCATATCGGGGGCGGGGGGAGTTGTGAAAAGGTAACCAGCAGGCATCTGAAAGCTGTCTCCTGAACAATAACTTAATATGGACCTGTCAGACACAGATTATTTTTACTCTTGGTGACTAAATCACCATCATGCAATAGTCTATAACTAAACATGATGGAACTTATCAGCTCAAGGGTATTTTAAAAACAGAGAAACAATTTGCCCAACATAATATTACCATAATTTGATTTCACTGGGATTAAAAAAAAAAAATATCTATTGTGTGAGTAGGCTGGGTAAATTGAGATGATGTGGGCATGTAAAACCACCAAGTACATTGCAGATTGCTCCAATAAAGTTTACAAGTGCAGGTTTATGGCTTAATTACTAATATTCCCCTCATACAGGAAGCTGTGCATATTCCAAGAGCTTCTAGTCTCATTGCATTTGTGGGAAACCACAATTGCGATCCGCATTCAGCATCCAAGCCACACATACTATAAAATACGTGACCAAAAATCAGGCACAATTTACTGCTAGCAGGAATAGTAACTAGGGCTGCTGCTATGGGCCCAAAGTACAAGGTTTTGCGATCTCAGTAGAATATGGTTCTGTTCTTCTCACCCCTAATTAGGCTAGAAACTTTGCTGAGCATCACATCTCGGCACTTTAATGATGTACACAGAGAAGATGTGTTTATGTTTGCTATACTACTTCCATTTCAGTTTTGGTGGTATCCTCACTCAGCAGAGCGATGCACAATACATCAGTGAGATAAGTTTCCATGTCAGAAGCAAGTGTCCTAATGTGTTATCAGGGATAACAGTTATGAGTGGAAATGGATATTCTGGTATTCTTCAGAGTGCAGTGAAACTTTCTGCAGTAGTAGAATATTTGAGGACTGTGAAATCCCATCTAGTTATGCTGGTACAACAGCACTACTATACAAAGATAAATCACATGCCTAGAACTAGGATCACAAAGGAGAGAAGGATTCGACTGCTAGTGGACGTAAGGGTCTTGAAGTGTTTGAACTGATAGTCTTGGAAACCATGGTACAGAAGGAATGCAGTTCCCCTGGGTACTCTGAGTGCATTTGGGACAACAACAATCAAAATCATATCATTTCAGGGTTTTTCAGCATTTCAAAAGATTTTTCACAGGACAGAAACCAGGCTCCTTTGTGTGTGAATCTATTTCCCCAGCCACAAGTTGGTGTAAAGATTGGGGCTCAAGCAACGTTTGCTAATTAAATCACTTCAAAATATTCTTTATTCAAGTGCCAGCATTCCGATGGAAACCACAGTGAATAAAAACTAGGTTAGAAAAATGAATCTTCTGCTGTTGCACAGCAACAGTGACAAGAAAAGGGTAATCAATATATTATGTCTTCCAGTGCCAGCTCCTCTGCTACTAATTACCTGTTACGGCACGTGCCAGCTCTGTAGCCAAAAACACTATGTTCCATCATGAACTGGCTACCTCCAAAAGTGTTTGCTCTAATTGAAACATTAGTATGAAACACGATAATCAGCAGCTTTTGGCTACCCTAGAGCTTTTTCTGGCAAAGGGGTCTGGTCCTTTTCACAGTACCCCAGACTGAATGGGTGGGTAGCAGGAATAGGCTTATTGTTGGCCATTGCCTAGCTATATTGTTCCTTATCTTCAGCTGGCAGTAAGGTTCCATTCACCTTTGATTGTCATCCAGCAGGACATCTTCCCATGTACATTGTTGAAAATATTTCTGGCTTCACTGGGAACTGAAATCCAGACTTTTATTCCTACTGTTTTTCTAGTCAGTGAGTGACCTAATTCATTAATAATGTTCATCATCATAGAGTTCTAGTAATTACACGGACCTTGTTCTCTCAAATGGACTCTGACATGGGATGTCGCTACCATGAGGACAGGAGGAACATTTGTCCTGAGGCCAAAACTGGGGTGGGCATAAAGGATTCCTCCTGTCCCTGTGCAGAAGCTATGCCCGTGCTGCCACAAATCATTCCCACCTATGAAACCTTCCTCCATTGTAGCACGCAGACTGAAGATGAGAGATTGGCATCGGACCGGATTCCAGAAGTAGAAATGCTGCCCTGCACTCACTGCAGTGTGGGATGAAGTAAACGTCAGTACAAGGCAGGCAATGGCGTGGCGCAGCAAGTGAGAGCAGAGCAATGCTGTCTGAGCTGCAGAGGAGTCAGGACTCAGGAGAGAGGCTGAGGTATCGTGGTCACCGGTGGTGCGTGTCGGAGCAGCAGCAAAAGCGGCAGCAGCCGGCAGTCTGGAGAGGGGTTCAAGAGGCTGAGGCTCCAGTGGGATTGACTGTGGAGTGCAGTGTCCTGCCCTTGAAGTGGAAAGGTAAGTGTTCCCTGGGGTGGGGGGTGAGGGGGGGCAAGGAAGCTGGGTGGAGGCAGTGGATCTGGGGTGGGTCTGTATGTGGGCAGGGAGGCTGGGTTGGGCAGAAAGTCTGGGGGGGTCCATGGGGGGCAGGGGGTCTGTGTGGGGGCAGGGACAGGGAACCTGGGTGAGGTCATGGGGTCCATGTGGGTGCAGGAGGTCGGGGGGGTAAAGAGGCTGGGTTGTGCAGGGGAGTCTCGGGGATTGCTAATTCATGAGCACCCCATGGAGCAGGAGGGCTGTGTCAGGAGAATACCAGAACACCCCAAACCCACCTCTTCTCATGGCTTTTCCCTGGGCTCCCCCATCTCAGTTTCTCCATCCCTTCACACTCCTCTCTTTCTCCACCCTACCCACAAAGGAGCCTGGTTGCAGCCCCTCAGGACAGCCCAATTGCAGCTGTCCCAGTTCAGGAAAACAAACAGGGACCCATCAAGCTTCTAGTCAACAATCTGCTTCAAATCAATTTCTGCTTGTTCCCTTTGAAATGTTTATTATGCTCCTTTTGTTTTGATTTGAAATATCCAAATCTCACTATTTTTTTTATTCCTCACTTCAGAATATTTGTTAATTCCAATTTCACTCCTCGTTCACCCGGATCCCTCAGCCCCTAAAAATCTTCCGTATCCCTTCTTGTCTCCACTGAGAAACTTCTTTGGGTACAGACACCATCAGTCCCACGTTTCCCCTATAGAACCATTCTACTTCCTGATTTTCTCCCTTCTTACAGCTTTCCAGACCAAGGACTGAGTTTCAGCATTAGTTACTGTATTTATTTATTTATTTATTTATTTCCTAGATTTCTATACCGCCCCATCCTGCCACGCAGCTCGGGGCAGTTAACAACAATAAAACAATTTTAAAACATTTAAAATACAAATCTAAAAATATCAATAAGACAGGGTAATATACAGTCATAAATTAGTATATAGGTAAATAGGTGGGGGATTAAAAATCACCCCCCCCTCCCAAAGGCCTGGGCAAACAGCCAGGTCTTACAGTTACGCCGAAATATCAAAAGGCTTGGGGCCAGGCGAGCTTCCTCCGGAAGGGAGTTCCATAGCCGCGGCCCTACCACCGAGAATGCCCGCTCCATCGTGGCCCCCCGCTTAACACGGGGGACCTCCAAGCGGGCACCCCCGGCAGACCGCAGGAGCCGTTCCGGGGCGCGAAGGGCGAGGCGGTCCCTAAGGTAAGAGGGGCCAAGGCCGTATAGGGCTTTATAGATCATTACTAGGACCTTGAACTTGGCCCGGCACACTATCGGCAGCCAGTGCAG
>QEPC01005117.1:6824657-6861314 GCA_003113815.1 Sphenodon punctatus
TGAAATGAAACTTAAAGCAATCTAAAAATCCTACTCAACGCCTGCTGTTCAGGAACAGTGACTAGCTCAGAAGGTGTTGGGAAGGGGGGAGGCAGATAATTAGTTTCGTTTCTTGCAAGCCTCTCCACTCCTGGTGCCTGGAAGCTCTGTCTGCTCCTCAGTGACTGACACCTCCCTGTCATGTTTGACCTTCCAGTGAACCTTTTTTTTTGCCACCCGAACTCACCCGAACGCGATCCGAACTGACCGAACTGTTCGGCCATTTCACCATTCGGTTTGTTCGGTATGTTTGTATTCGGGTTTGGGTTTGAGTTCGGTCATCTGAGTTCGGGCTGAACTCCGAACTACCGAACCACGTTCGCCCATCCCTACTGACATTTTCAACAATAAAGTACTATCTCACACACACAGCATCTCAGTATGCTTCTCTGGGTGAAAACAAAGAAGACTGCAGTAGCCTAGGAATCACCTGCTCATTATTTAGGTCACCACCAGATGTTTGCCCACATCTTCCTTGAGGCAAGCAGCCGGCTGCTACAGTACACGTGGACTGGAGGTGGTCAGTGATGCAGCCCAGGCAAAGTCCCGGCCACCGGGGCTAAATAGGGCTAACCATCACCCTTCTGGCTTTTAGGCCCTGCCCAGCTCTGCCACAAGGAGAGGTCTGAGAATCTGGCTTGTAAGAGCACACTCTGTGGCCACAAAACAGCTGATGGGGGCCCAGAGGAACACCCCAATCAGCTATTTGGCATGCACACCTGGACTGAGTGAGGGCACGCCTCCAGGCCCCCCATCAGCTGTTTGGTGGCAGCTTTTCCCGGGGGCCCAGGAGTCTTATCCCATATGGATGGCGTCTTGGCCAACCTGTGGTGTGGAAAGACCTTTGATGTCAGCCCTCACACCTGGATTACCGGGGGGGGGGGGTTGATTGTGTAAACTAACCTCCCCACTGACCTGAGTACCAGCTGCAGTGGCCCCCCATCTCATTTGTTTTTATGCTCTATCTTTGCCCAGTTCTTTCTGAAACCCTTTCAAATGGAGAGACATAGGTCTCAGGAGAGAGCTAGCCTTGCTGAGAGAGAAATAACTAGGCACAGAGTCAGGGAATTATTTTCTAGTCCATTTTTGTTTACAGTCTGTACATAGCTTCTGCTATTACTTTGAACAAACAGATGTGAAAGCAACAAAAGCAGCAGGAAAGCTTGCAGAAATGTAGCACCCCTTTCAAACCATCGCTAAAAACAGCTCAGACCTCAAGCTAGCAGCCAGAAAGCCTTTTTCTGTGCATCTTGACTCCTTCCCATTCAAAATCAAATATCTGTGTAAGAACATCTGCCTCAGCAACTAATCAAAATTACAACCTGTCCAGCCAGGTGGTGGTGTATGCGTAACTCATCCTCTGAGAGCTTGTAGACAACTGGCAAACATCATCCCAGGTACATCATTCCATAGAAGCAAATGAGAGTTACACCAGAGATGAGTTGGGCCCCAGGGCTCAAGTATGGTACTAGATGCACACCAGCAGTTGTCACTTATTGCTTTCACTTAAGTACCCTGAAGCAGTGAGCAATTAGTCTGTCAGTCAGCGAGGTGTATTTACACAGGCTGTTAACCCCTGTCTCTGGGTTCCTGAGTTAAATATTTCATTCAGCAAAATTATTGACCTCATCTCTTTACCACTTTGCGGTGAGTATGTTTTATAGTCTAGCACTGGTTCTCAGGTCAGTCGCCACCAGTGATAATATTATGGCTAGTTGCAACAGACAAGTAAACAAATTTAAGCCTTCCAAAGACAATGGAGTTCAACATGTTTAATGTAATCCACCATTGCTATTGTATTCATGTTTAAAGAATCAGTATGACACATTCTACAAAATGGATTGGCAGCAGTAGAGAAGGAATCTATTGGGAGGAGCCCTGTGTAGTTCTCGTTTCACCTATTGGCAACAATGGTGGAAACACAGAATACTTGAGACCCTGCCTATAGGATTTCTGGTCATTCACAATACAGCCACTTGGCATCTTGTTCCTCACAGTACCCACACTTGATTGGCTGATGATCAAACGCTTTTCAAGTTTAAAATAGCAACAACAATTTCTAGACCAAATGGACAAATCTGCCCCACAGAAGCTCAGAATACTTGTTATGGAAGCAACTAAGGCCACTTTCAAACGAGGCGGTTAGAAGCACCTCCGTCCTGAGCTGCATGTTCAGACAAAAGCTGCATGGGAAGTGTTTGCATGCGCCCCACGCTGCTGAAAGTGACATGCTGCCCATTGTCGGCAGCGACAGCGGCTGGAGAAGCGGGGCTTTGAAGAGGCATGTTCTGAAAGCCTGAAAAGTGAGACTTTCAGAACGCGCCTCTTCAAAACCTCGCGTCTCCAGTTGCCGCTACTGCCGACAATGGGCAGCATGTCACTTCCGGCAGTGCGGGAATCATGTAAACGCTCCCCACGTGGCTTTTCCCTAAATGCGGGACTCCGGAGATGCTTCTAACTGCCTCGTTTGAAAGTGACCTAAGCAGTTCCGGTTATATGGCTGCAGCCTTATGACAATGGAATCTGAAACGGGATACATAACTAGTTATTCCACTGCTACATAGACTGCTTTTAGACGTGCTTGGCAAACATGCTGCATAAAATCACACTGTGTGTAAATATCCCATGTGTGGGATTTAGACGTGACATTTCACGCATTAAAGCCGGTTGCGCGTTCTTTTAAAGCCGCAAATTAAATACCTCGATGTCGAGGCATTTACAAATGTAGAATTTACAAAAAATCAGAAGCAAGGGAAATCACTCAGTGAAGAAATACAACAAATCAAGAGAGTTGGCCGATGATAAGGATTTGCACGGCAATGCCCTCCTGAGAAGGAAACAAGCTTGCACAACAATGTCTACTTGTCCTCTCTCCTTTGCTTGCCATCTCAGATTAACTACTTATTTGATTAGTTACTCAGAATGGTTCCATAACTATCACTCAGGAGCCTGGCTACTGTTAGTTATACTAGGAAAAGGTTAGTAGTTGAAATTTGAAAAGGTTCTTTGTTGTCAAGGATGCCAGAGGTTGGGAACACCAGGAAAAATGACTAAATCCACATGGAATTACTTTAATTGGAAACATATTCCTTGAAATCACAAACCCCAACTACATGCAGGACGTTACCTGTTCCTCAAAAACACCATGCTGTCTTTTCTTTGCTGTCTGCAGTGTTTATGAAGGATCCATTCCATAATCCTAGCCAATATGCAAGAACACCCACTGTGACTGTGTTCCCACCTGCGGCAGCAGTGGCGGCAGCAGGAGGGGTGAGGGAAGACACGGTAGCGCGGAGGAGCCAGCCGACGGGAAAAGAGCCATTGCGAACAAGGATCTTCCGCGGCTTCTCTTGCGCATGTCAGGGCAGGATTGTGCGCCCTGACATGCACAAGAGAAGCTGCAACAGATCCCCGTTCACACTGGCTCTTTTCCCGTCATCTTCCCTCCCCCCCTCCCCCCGCTGCTGCCGCAGGTGGAAACACAGCCTGAGTAACAGATTCAGATTAGTCCATCCCAGGTTTTATACCAGACCTAGTTATATGGGGAACCTATTGGCGGGGGCCCATGTTAGTAGTTAATAGTTAGCAGTTAATTAGGCTGCATTTTACTGTGAGCAGCAAGAATGAAGTTCCCAGTCTTTTAACCCAAGAAGATTACAGTATCTGTCATTCCTTTCTAAAGCTCCCATTATAGTCAGACACAACATTCTCCTAGTTCTGGAACCTGAAGACTGAATTGAAATTATCTGATTATATAAGTGCATTCACTGTGTTCTACATAAACATTAAAGCTGTGAGATTTGGGATATCTGCAGTTCAGTTTGCAAGAGCCCATGCTAACATGCTCTTTCATTTCACTTACCTTGGGGTAGCATGCCATGTGCTTTGCTTTGAGTTCAGTCTAAATATTAATTTTAATGGCCATATTTTAGTTGGTTTTAACCCTAAAGCATACTTAGCTCTTGGTCCATTTGAAACATATTCCAGGCTTAGTAAAGGAATGTAAGGAAAACTTTTGAGGAAAGTGAGAATAATAAATAAAATAAAATAATAATAATAAAGGCAAGTTTCAGGTTTTATTATGAGGACTGCACTAAGTTGGAGTTTAAATTTTAAAACGTTTGAGACAAAGAACATTTGTAACCTGTCTCAAGAAGTTATAGGATTTATTTTTACCTGCAAGTACTAGTAACTGCTAACAGCCATCAACATTTGTATTCATCCTGAACACAGGATGTCTGCCTGGAATCTTAGCTGTAGCACTTTGTTTTATTTATTTATTAGGCTAGGGATAGGGAAAGAGGAAAGTTAGGAAGATAATGGATATCTGTTGGCTTCTCTTGCTGAATCCAGTACACACTGGCATCCAAACAGAAGCTGCACAATGTCTGCTTGCCTTCTCCCTTAGATCTGCAGCAGGAGTAACTAGCTCCTGCACATATTTCTGATAACTCAGCTGCGTGTTTCAGATTTCTTTTGAACAGATCTTATGAATGATTTCTCTCAGGAATATGAGTGCTGCAGAACAACAATATGTAAGTAACTTAGTGCTGCAGATGTGCATTTAAGCTTCCCAAAGCAACATTACACTACAGATATCAAATGTGCGTAAAAGCTTTTCTGTGTACTTCCATCCAGGAACAAAACTTCGGCTCCAGCAAAGATGAGTATTCCTTTCTTCTCTCTCTCTGTGATATGACTGATATAGCAACAACTTTTTCAAAAAACATAGTTCTGTACTTCCTTTGACATATGGACATAGTCTATTATTGATTTATTTAGAATCTCTCCAAAGGTTACTGTAGGGAGCAGGCTGTTTGATGCAGTGGCCCTTCAAGAGAGTAGTGCCAGAAAGGAGGGTGCATGTGCTAACTGCCCCTGATGGGAGTCAAGGATATCAGCAGCCAATTGCTGCATGCCTGGGCTTGGGCATGGCTCAGTCAGCCCGGAGTTTGAAGGCTCAGTCTAGGAAGAGATCTTGGGGAGGCAAGAGCTAGGAAAGCTTGACCTAAGGGATGGCAAGAGGCAGAGGTGAACAGAGCTCTCCTACAAGGGGCTGAGCCAGTCTGTAGCCAGGGGGCTACCTCTGTCAGAAGAGGCACCTGAGCCAGAGGGTCTTTGCCTTGCAAGGGTCTATTATAGATCAGGTCCTTGCCTGATCAGGCCCTTGCCTGATCAAGGCTCTCAAGGAATAGTGAGTACCACATGTAACTGTGACTGAATTGTGCTAATAAAGACACTGGAAGAGCAGGGATCCAGAGTGGTGAGACTTGGTGAGCTGTTTCCTTCCAGTATTTGTTGGTATATGCAACATCCATAAGTTAATGCCTGCTGTATTAAGAACAGTGATTGACTATAGAGCCACCAGATGGCGTTGCTAAGTTTGTGTGTACATGGAAGGGAGATGGGGGTTTGCAGTTGAATTCCTTTGTGTAACCACTCCTTCTTCCCTTCTCTCTGTCTCCATTTTGTCTTCTTGCTAGTTAGATGCAACTAAGGATCTGTGCCTGAGAAAGCTTAAGTAAAGTTCTGTTTTTAAACCTTCAGCTGCATTTGTCCTTACTGATTGTGAATCAGTTATTACTCTGCAAGAGTATTCATCCCAGGTACCCCTTGACCCTGTTGTCAGTTACCTTTTATATTTCAATAACTTTCACACAAACATCTACTAAGTAGTTGTTAAAATAACACCATTTAAAACTATTTTCAAATTTATTTGGGTCTCCAAGGAAATGACATTTTTAGTATACTCATATATAAACTGACCAAAGAAAGACAAGCCAAGTATGACTGCGTGAATCTAGGATAAAGAAGAGGAATAGGCTTTTGAAGACCCAAAGACTCCATGGCCTCTTAACTAGCATTTTTTGCTCCTATTCTGTGTCTGTGTTCTTTAATGGCTCATATATTGTTCGTTAGGTTAAGCTACAGTGATGCTGGTCTGTGGTCAAGCTTTCACTAGTGCATATCTAGGCCTGGAATTTCTCCAGCTTCCTCACCCTAATCTCTATGTAACCATGATGATACCATCGATTTCAGCATGTGATGGATTTGCACACACATCATTATATCTGATAACCCTCATCATAACCCACATGTGCTCTGTCTCTCTCCTCCAGATTGTGTGGGCTCTTCCTTCTAGTTCTCTGGCCAATCAGGATTTCGACTGGATAAGCCAACTCCTCCTTTCTGCCTACTCCTAATCAATTAGGACTCCAAGATCAGGGCTAGCCCTTCATAGCATTGCTACTAATGTAGAGAAGGGGGAGGGAACATTTCTAACAGACTTTTGTGGGTGAGTGTGGTTGAGTGATCAAGGCACTCAACTACATTCCTGAAATTAATAGGTTTCAAGTCCTGCTTGTTGTCACACTAGTTGTCATTGGGTTGAGGAAAGTCAGAGGCTGTCAGATGTGGTGCTGTCCACATCACTCCCTCATGTAGCATTTTAGTCCCTCACTGAAATGGATGCATTTTAGTCTCCACTGCCCGGCTTGAGAATGACTGAATTGTTTCACTCTCTCTGCCAAAGTTTGTAAATTTTTAGATAGGTTTTGCCAGTCAAAGGTTGGTGAAAAGGGCTAAATGGATTGGCTAGGTAACCACTGTTTTAAGACCTTTATAGTTAACACACAAATTAAAATTCTTTCATTCTCACTGACTATTACAACAGGCCCTCCAAAAGAGGCCATGATGAAGCAGGCAGAGAATAAAAGACAAACCTAAACAATCACTACTCTCCATACCATTGTAACACCTGTTCAAAAAGAGACTTCTTATGCTTTGCTGCAGGCGTGCTTCCCACAGGAATAAATTACACCCCATATCCATCGCACAGCCATAGCAATCACCCACCAATCCAACATCTCATCTAGAGCCAGGAACATTTGTATTGGCGCTGATTAATCAGTGTTGGCATTAGTTGAAATGAGGAATATTGGCTAGAATGAAAGCAGGTCAGAACATTAAGGATATTTTTTAAAAGTGCCACCGGATCTGTAATAGCATGTATAAATGGCACTTTTCTTTAATGCTTACTCAAAAGGTGGCTAATTTCAACCAACTATAATTCTTCTTCATTTTTAAACTAATTATCAAGCATTAAGTCAAATCTTGCAGTGAACATTATAATAATTAAATCTAGCACTCATGTTCTCTAAGGCCCTTTTCAGATGGGTTGCAGAGCGGGGGGGGATGGGTGCGCGCCACACTGGGTGTGTGATGCGTAGGCGGCCATTATGTGGATGCACACCCATCTCCACTGATCTCTATGTATAGAGCCATCCCTGATTTCGCTGATGGCTCTGTGCATGGGCGATGGGTGGAGCGCGGCACACGCACATCCTCCTTCTGCAGCAGTCACACAGATGCCCCCAACTCATTCCCAGTGTAAATGCACACTGGCTGTCTGAGTCTCTATAAAAATGCAGGAGCAGCCCTTATGTTTGCCCACTTAGCGCACGATCCAGGTATGTGCCAAAACAGCACCAGCGAAGGGCGCTGTGGCTCCGGCAGCCACAGCGCTGCATCCAGCTCCACTAGCTTGGCGGTGGTGGCTCAGCAGCTTCAGGAGCATCTGGACTGGATCAGTTTCTTGTACCCCTCGCAGTCTGGCTTTCATCTGAGGTATGGCATGGAGATTGCGCTTGTGGCCTTGGTTGATGACCTCTTCCGAGAGTTGGACCAGGGTCGTTCAATGCTGTTGATTCTATTAGATCTCTCAACTGCATTTGATACAATTTATTATGAATTGCTGTGGACTTGGTTGCAGGACCAGGCAGGGGTGGGCGGGACTGTTCTTGAATGGTGCTGCTCCTTCCTGGCTCCGAGAACTCAGGGTATGGTGCTGGGTGATTATTCATCTTTTCCCCAGGGCCTCACATGTGGAGTTCTTCAAGATTCTATCTTATCCCCGCTCCTGTTCAATGTGTATATGCAGCCCTTGGGGGAGGTCTTCAGAGAGTTTCGTGTAAGGTGTCATCAATATGTTGATGACACCTAATTATATCTCTCTTTTTCATCAGACCCAGGTCCGGCAGTCTCTGTGCTTACCTGGTGTTTGTCAGCTGTGAGGGACTGGATGAGGCTGAGTTGCTTGAAGTTAAATCCCAACAAGATGGAGATGATGGTTATGGGGAAAGCTGGAGGAGTGATGGCCCCCATCATTGATGGGGTCCGTCCTCCCCTGGTATCTCAGGTCCATAGTCTGGAGGTGCTCCTGGACCCATAGCTCCACCTGGATGTCTGGTATGTCGACTTAGGCTGTACGTCTCAGACTCGGACCTTGCCATGATCATCCTCAAGATTAGACTACTGTAACACACTCTACGTGGGGCCTGGTGACGGTCCAGAGACTGCAGCCGATGCAGAATGTGGCGGCTCATCTCCTTAAGGGTACAAGTCGAGATGATCACATTACTCCAGTGCTCGGCTCTCTGTACTCACTGCCAATAGTCTTCTGGGCCCAATTCAAGGTGTTGGTTTTGAACTTTAAGGTCCTAAATGGCCTGGGCCCCACCTATCTGTAGGACTGCCTCACCCTCCAGATTCTGGATCAGCCTCTGCAGTCAGCTGGGGGTGCCCTCCTTCAGGTCCCCCGAGTTTCCCGGGTTTCGACCATGAGGAGAATATTCTCAGTGGCTGTGGAACTCCCTCCTGTTGGAGGTCTGCCTGGCTATAGACTCCCCTTCTTTCTGTAGACAGTGTAAGACCTGGTTGTTCCACCGGACCTTTGCTAAGGGAGACGGGATGGGTGGGTTGGGTTAGGGTGGGGGGTTTATTGTTGGGTTATTTTAATGTGGGGCTACCTGTAAATGTTGAATTTTTTTAATTTATTTATTTATTTATTTATTTATTAAATTTATAGCCCGCCCTCCTGAACACAGCTTGGGGCGGCTTCCAATAATAAAATACAATATAAAAACCAGTCCAACACTTAAAATACCATATATAAACATTTAAAATAATATATAAAACAGGGCCTGGGGCATAAATTACTTGGGGTAGGGGAATAAAAATCATCTACCCACCCCCTCCCCAAAAGCCTGGGCGAACAACCAGGTCTTGCATCTTCACCGAAATACTAACAGGCTTGGGGCCAGGTGGGCTTCCTCCAGCAGGGAGTTCCAGAGACGCGGCCTGGCCACTGAGAATGCCCGCTCCATTGTGGCCCCCCGGTTCACGCGGGGGCCCTCCAAGAAGGCACTCCCGGCGGACCGAAGGAGTCGCTCTGGGGTGCGGAGGGTGAGGCGGTCCCTGAGGTATGAGGGGCCGAGACCGTACAGGGCTTTTTAAATCAATACCAACACCTTGAATCTGGCTCGGTACGCTACCGGCAACCAGTGCAGAGCCTGGACCACTGGTGTTATGTGCTCCCGGCGACCCGTCCCCGAAAGGAGATGGGCCGCCGCATTCTGCACTAGCTGCAGCCTCCGAACCAAACACAAGGGAAGCCCCATGTAGAGCGCGTTGCAATAGTCCAGCCTCGAGGTGACAAAGGCATGGATGAGGGAGGCCAGGTCCGGGCTGGAGACATACAGACGCAGCCTCCGCACCAGATATAACTGGCGAAAGGCAGCCTTTGCGACTGCCTCCACCTGCCGCTATAGGCGGAGGTCCGCATCCAACACCACCCCCAGACTCCAGACCTGTTGAGCTATAGGAGGGCAAACCCCCCCAATAAGGGGGGCCGACATCTCCTTCGCTCTCCCCACCACCATCACCTCCATCTTATCAGGGTTGAGCTTCAGTCTGCTCTGCCACATCCATTCCGCCACAGCCTCCAAACACTGGGATAGCACCGAGATAGTAGGGTCTGGGTCCGCTGAAAAAGAGAGGTACAGCTGAGTATCATCAGCATATTGGTGACAACACACCCCAAACCTCCTCACGACCTCCCCCAAGGGCTGCATATAAACATTGAATAGTAACGGAGACAGAATTGAACCTGCGGAACGCTGCATGATAAGGCGTGGGGGCAAGATGTCTCTTCCCCCAGCACCACCCGCTGGCTTCTCCCTGAGAGGAATGAACAGAACCATTCAAGAACAGTCCCATCCAGACCCCCCAGGTCACGCAGCCATCTCAACAACAGCCCATGGTACACGGTGTCAAAAGGGGCCGAGAGATCTAGCAGGATGAGAAATATTGAACATCCTGCATCCATCTCCCGGTGGAGATCGTCGACCAAGGCCACCAACGCCGTCTCGGTGCCATAGCCAGGGTGGAACCCAGATTGAAACGGGTCTAGGAAACTGATGCTGTCTAGGTGCACCTGGAGCTGAAGTGGCACCGCCCGTTCAATAACCTTCCCTAAAAAGGGAAGGTTAGAGACAGGTCAGTAACTGGTGAGAGCGTCCACATCCAACGATGTTTTTTTCAACAGGGGGCGCACCACAGCCTCCTTGAGACTGGGCAACAGCCTCCCCTGCTGCATGGACGTGTTCACTATCCCCACCAGCACCGTCCCCAACATCTCCCTAGAGGCTTTCACCAACCAGGATGGGCATGGATCGAGTTCACAACAAGTGGCCCTAACAGACCCCAGGACATCCACCGCATCGGCCGGCGTCACTTCCTGAAACTCCCCCCACAAAGATGGACCAGACGGGGCCTCCATCACCTCGCGCTCTCTACCTACTGCCCCATATCCGGCAGCAAAGTTGCTCTGAATCCAAGCGATCTTGTCCGTGAAGTAGCTGACAAATTCCTCGCAGCGGGCCTGGGACATGTCCCCATCCAGGTGGAGCGAGGCCGGACTGACCAGCCCCCGCACCACCCAAAACAGCTCCGCTGAGCGGGACTTTGATTATAATTAATTAATAATTAATTATTATAATTAATACTTATATTAATTAATTAATTAATATAATTGATTATTATAATTAATAAATTATTAATATTTTAATACTTTTAAAATATGTGTTTTTAAATGTTGTTAACCGCCCCGAGATGTTTGTGCAGGAGGGGGCGGCATATAAATGCAAAAATAAATTAAAAATAAATACTCCCCAATGGAAGGGGGGAGGAGGAGCAATAGGGCAGAGCTACAGGTAGGGACACAGGCACCAGTCACCTGGAGTTCCCGAAGCCACTGAACCCTCACCCGACCAGCCCCCGAGACACCCAAAACAAGAGAGCAAGGCTGGTTCCACATGAGACCCAGCTCACACTGCAGCAAAGGAGCTGCAGGGGAGAGGCAGGGCCTTGTGGAGGCCAGTCCAGGGCTCTCTCATCCTGGGTGTATCGGGGGCTGGCCAGGCAGGGTTGCAGAAGCTCCAGGGACTCCAGGTGGCCGGTGCCTGTGTCCTTATGGCTGCGTGGGCATTACTTCTGCTCCAAGCAGGAGTAAACCTGTTCTGGTGCCCAGATATATTTTGCTACAGGGGGGTTGTTGGGCAGTCCCCCAGTGGGGTGCCCCCCAGCCCCAGTGGGGCATTCCCTAGGAGTAGGGAACCCCTTCTGCGGACTGTGCCACCATCCCTAACACAAGCACGGGGGGGCATGGCCACCACTCCATTGGAGGGGTGGTGGTCATCTGGCCAGCGGAACCTTCTTCCACCAGCAATCACACACACTCCCGCTCCCAGCTGCTTGCTCTGCTTAGCTGTATCCCACTCATCTGTATCACACTTACTATGTGATACACACTCACAGTAAGTGTGTGTGTATCACACAGTAAACAGGGATACAGATGAATGATACACACTTAGCTGTATCACACTCATACTGTTTTAAAAGAATAGACTAGATGAATATACTACATCTCATGCAATACAGTAAATTATTGCAATAGGGATGGCCTTTACTCATGATTAAACATGAATTCACCATTAACAAAGGATACTATTTCATAAAGTAATAACAGCAGTACTTAACTAGCAGAGTAGGTAGGCTAGAAACCCAGTTTCAAGAGAAACACAAAAAAACTGTGGTATTCAGAAATGAACGTTTTATAACCCCCATACAAGAACATTTTCAGTACATTGTGTGGGATTTAGCTACATAAAAAATCATTAATCACAATTGGAGTCACACAGCTAACTCTCCATTCAACTGTAAACGTACCTTGTAAATAATAGGTACCATACTCAGAAACACTGTCGGGTGGATTCTCATAGTGTTCTGTTGGGGCTTTCGCCATATGACTCCTACACTACACTAGGAAAATAATCTCTCTAGATGCATGGTTTGATTATTATCCCAAGTCATTCTCTCAGCTTCCAAAATGTATTAAAACAAGTTTAATCCCTTCAGATTTGTTCAGTGAAAGTTGTGCTGATGATTGAGAGTAATACTTTTGCTAGCATAGCTGTATGTATCAACAGAACTGCCCTTGAGTGGTATGTAATTGGGCCCCAAATCCTTCAAAACAGAAGGTAGACAAATACACCAGAGGATATGTTTGGATATATTCATTATGTCATAAAACAGATGACAAGCAAACTAGGGATGGTCAATTTGGTATCATTTAATTCATTATAAAAACAAATGAAACCCCATTTGTTTTCATAATGAAGGTAACAAAAACAAATTGATAAGCAAATTATATTCATTTGATTTAATTTGTTTTCATTTTTATTTTTATTTTATTTTATTATTAAAATAATTTTTAAAAAGGTAAAAGAAAATCATTGCGCATGCGCAAATGGCTGCCGGGGCCATTCTGTGCATTCTGTGCATTTTCCGCAATGGCAGCACCGGCACCATTTTGGAAAAGGGCCGCACATGCATAGAAAGACCCTGGTGGCCATTTCACGCATGCACATGCTGGGTTTTTTAATTATTTTAAAATTTATTTTTTAATAAAATAAAATGAAAAAAGGAACAAAAATGATAGAGTCCTTTACAAACCCCCACACTGCTATGAATGGCTTTTGGAAAAAAAATTGAATTTGTTTTTGGAAACAAAAGCCAATGGTGTGCCTTCTGCATACTCCTAGAGCAAACTGCCACACCCCCAGACATCACATCACAATGGATATTTTCAGACGTGACAGGCTTTTATCCTGCCCAGAGTGAAAGCCCTAATGTAAGGCAGGATCTGACCCTGCCACCAAACAAACGTGACAGCAGCTGGGGAGAGGGCAGGGGAACGTGTGGACATGGTCCACACAGCCCCACCCCCCACCCTGCTCAGCCCAGCCCAGCCCTGATGTGCGGGTATGGCGGCCTATACGACCACCGCGCCTTCCCAGAAAGCTCCGGCCAGCAGCCATAGTTAGGTAGAGTGGGCCGTCAGATATGATGGCCTGCTCTACCATGGTACGGGGAGGGCTTTCCCAGACAGTGGCAGAACTTACTGCGGGATGTGTGTTGGCAGGGAGTCCAACGCATAACCCAGAGTTAATCCTGTCATAGTCCGGGGTATGTTTGCTCCCACCCACAGCAAACATCTGGCAAGCACAAACAAATGTAACATCACCATGGGTGGCCACCATGGGTAAGTGTGGCACCCGTGGTGGTGTCACGTTTGAAAACACCCATTGAAAGGAATTGTTCTTCTGAACAGGAGGCCAACAACCACCTTTCACCAAACTTTACTGAGTTCTGGTTATATTTATTCACAGTCACACAGAAAAATGGTACTCTGTCAGTAGCTGTGATAATACCAGGATCTGCCTGAGAAAAGGAAGAGAAATAAATTACTGAAGGAAAGAGATGTTTTGACCAGAGGTAAACTATGGACAGGATTCTTCTCTATTTAAAAAAAAATAAGAGGATTTAGAGAGGGAATTTAATTTAAATTTTTAATCTGGGAAAGTGTGAACATGTGTTCAAGGAATATAAAATGACAAAATAGAAATAAGTAAGATTATGTGAAGGACTGAGCGCAAATCATGTTTACAATATAATTTGGAGGTATAACTTTCAACAGCACTATAATGCACTTCTTCAGAAGAATGGCAATGAACCTCCTGAAGTGAAAATGGTACTATAAAGTATGATTCAGTATTGATATAATGTATCCATCTTTCTCCATTCTTTATTGATTGTAAGTTATTTTATAAGTTTTAAAACTGAAGGTATTTATAAATATGATCTCAACTTATTTAAGTTCTCTCCCACATGAGAGTTTGTATGCAGATATTATACACTCTCTTTTACTCATCAGAATAGCTTTTCTATTAGGGTTTTGGCAGTCTGATTTTATCTTCTTAGTATTTTTATATTTTTAGTATATTTATCCACAAATACAGATGCATATTGGTATCCAGGATGATGGGGTCATTTCTGAGGGAACTCCTAGGTGCAATGGAAAAAATAAAATGCATGCACATAATTAATTTGAAGATGCAGAATATGCTGAGGCTTTAAAATAGGGATATAGAATGAGTACAAATATAGATGTTAATGTAAAAGTGATACGAATCCAAAATGATCATGGATGCTATGAGGACAAGACATCTCTTTACATATTGAGCCTGTAATATATGCAGGTGATCACGTCCAACTGAGATAAGCTGAGTTCAACTGTTACATGATGAATGGTTTAGAGCAGAGGCAGAGAACCTTTTTAAACTGGAGACCACAAAATTGGCAATTTAAAAATGGCTGGAGGGCTTCACCAAAATAAAACGTGCAGGGGGAGGTTCTGCTGCACCCCACCAATCCATCTTTCTGTACCTGATCTGCTTTCTCCTGAAAGCAACAGTGCCTTCTCTTTCTGACTAGATCTGAAACGAAAACATTCAGTCAGCGCCTCTTCCGCTGGAAGCAGGGCATTTGCCGAGATTCATGTGACATGGAAACTTACCAGCTTTCCCACTATTTTTGCCATTTTCTGATATTTTTTGCACGTTGGACAGGGCTGACACAGGCTGGTTGCAAGTCCTGCGTGTGCCCTGCATGCACCCCTGGGAGCTGTGGAGGTGAAAACATGCCATCTAAGCAGCAGGGAGGTGCTTGAAATTGTCATAAAACCACTGTAGAACTGTCGTAAAATGCCCGAAAAGTGATAAAGTCCCAGAAAGTGCCAAAAGTGCCAGAAAAGTCCTGGGAAGTTGCCAAAGTACTGAAAGTAATGGGAAATGGTGGAAGTACAAAACTATGCACTGACAAACTACCGGCTGCCACTTGGAAGCACTCCCAAAAAGTCAGTATTTCCCTTAGGAATGGGAACAATTGCTCTTGTCTCAGCCCTATTTCTGACCATCATGCAAGCTCCAGTCCCAGCCTCTGCCTGGTTTGGAATAGGACTTAAATACTTGCAGGAAGTAATAGAGACTTCCAAACCATTACTCTAACAACCGGGACCAGCAGAGCCCTAGCAGCTGGCAGCCATGGGGGAGCCCCTGGGGAGCAGATTTAAAGGTGAATGGGACTGTGGGTGTTTTTAAAACAAGCAAGGTAGGGGGTCCCTAGCTGCTGAGTAGCACTGGCGTGGAGCACTCACTCTGGTGGAGTGCATGGGAAGGGATTCAAACAGGCAGCTCTCAATGTGGCTACTGGCTACCATGGCCAGTACAGAAGCAAGCCACCACATACTCTCTCTGCCATAGACCATGAGGGAAGAGGAAATGCGCCAGGCCGGCCTTTGCGACTGACATATCCCAAGGGTGAGCACTGGGGAACCCAGGCTCCCCAGCACTCCAAACCAGTTCTTGTGACTTGCAAAAGCTGTGTCTCCCACCCACAGCGCCTATGAGTGGTGGACTGGTCTGCGGGCATGGCTGGCCACCCCCGTTCATACAGGCAGGGCTCCGTGCCTACCCTTTGCCACTAAGCTATTTAGCTTACCCCACACAGCGCACTCTATTTCTTGGCAGTGTCCGTGGCTCATGGGAGTGTGCATCCCTCCTCCCCCCAGCTCCAACTTCAGACGGGCGGACGGATGTGTGGTTCCTGGATGGACATGCGGGGTAGCATCTTGTCTGATAACACCTTGTGTTGGGCCCATGGGATGGAGGTTCTCCTTCCTGGTTTAGAAGCTCAATTCAGATCAGGTACATTTTTCAATATTTAGGTACTCTCAAATTTATCAAATCTTTTTGGTCTATAAATCACAATATTTCTACTACTGCAGTATTTAATTTCTTCTTTTGGTCCCAGGTTAAATCAGAAAGAGCAGAAATGTGCAAGGATGAGGGCCTGACCAAAGATTTTCATGTCTGAAAAATGGTCCAACTCTATTGCATAGAGATTTTGAAGGAACAGAGGGGAATCATTAAGTGAATTAGATATAGAGAGCAAGACACAAAGAACTTTGAAGAGATCCTCAGGCAGCTGAAGCTAGTGGACAGAGAAGGAGAAATAAAGGAGTTTGGGACTCTCTACTATGGAAAACTTGTCAGTGGAAGCAAAAGAGCTGTCAGTATATGTACAGTAGTGGATTGGATGCATTTCTCTACATTAAACACACTGATAATTCAATCTGTTATATTTTTGGATCTGTAAATAAAGTTGCATTTAAAAACTTTAAAAAATGATTCCATTAATCATTCATCCCAAAATAACAAATCCTTCCTATGCACACATGGATTGTTTAAGAAGAAGTTAAGCTGATAACATAAATAGGAGGCTCGACCACCAGATGGAAACTTACCTAAGTGAACAATCTAGTGCCTGGCTATCAGTTGAAAGCAAGGATGAGAACAATTCCAATATTATTTAGCACAAGAATGGGAGAGAGGAAAATGTAGGCTAATAATTAATGACTTTCAATTAAGACAAGTTTCTGCTAGACCACTCCTTTTCATCTAGTTGGTAGTTCAAATCCCATTATTCAGTAATATGCAGTGCACAACTGGGCTTGATTTTGCAAGCTGCTAAACGCCATTGCCTGCCTAGTTAAGCAATGAAGCACACAAGAAGCTCCATCTAAAGGCAATGAATGAACGTGCTTAACATTATTAAATATGAGCTTAAGTTCTTCACTATTTTAGCTGTTCGCACTCCATTAGTATCTTGCATAATGAAGCCAATTGTAAGTAAATAGTATACCCACCTGCTGGAATAACAGTAAAAGACAGAGCCTGGCCAGCAGTTACTAGTATATTACTGGCAATCAAACCTTCAGGTTGCAATGAAGCAAAACCCCATGTCCGATCTCAAGCAATTGATCTTTACTATTGATACTTGTTTCCTTTCCGAAGTCATGGAACCAAAGAAGAGAGTAGGAATATTTACAGAGTCCAGAGGTTTATCTAGGCTGGAATGGGCCCCGATCCAGAAGAAGATGGATCTCCTCTCCTCACCGATAGGTGATGTGTCCCCACCCCTGGTCTGAAGGCCCCACTGTCTGTCCCTATTATACATATGGCCTTGCTACAGCCAAGGAGGTCCTGGCAATGCCTAAAAATGAATTTGGGCTGGGAGATTGGGTAATTAGGATTTAACTCTCACTTTAGCTTACATTGTAGTTAAAATCTGGACATTTCATGCAGTTCCAATGACTATTTTTAGCTCAACGTTTAACTGCCTTAATGTTACCCATGACTGTTTTCTTCCAGTGAATTAGCTTTGAGTTAATGGGAGACATTAGATGCTGTTTAGTACCTGGGTTTCTTCAACTTGTTTTCCTCACAGATGCCTTTTGAGATCTTTTGTTTGCTCCATCAGAGTCACTTTGAATTAAAACCTCACGTTACCCCTTGAAAAGCATGATAAAAAGCACCTGACACTTTCAAGAGGTTAAGTGGCTATGATCTGTGAGCTGTCCATGTTGCAGCCTGACAAGAAGATGCAGTTTGACACAATGTCTAATCTGCCGTGACATTCAAGTTTTAAGTGATGTTCAAGGAGATGGAAAGGCTGGCTTTGAATGGATCCCAATGTGCACTGGTCCTCTGTCTGTTAACTTGCTAATGAACCATGATTGAGTAAAGTAATGAAGAGTTTACAGAGAGCCCCAGGAAACCAATTTCCAATTTTGCAACCAGCAGGCTTTAACTTTGCTGCAGCCTTTGCTAATTTTGTCTGGAAGGGGACTTGGATACTAAATGCCATTTCTGCTTTGTGAGTCAGACTTTTCTAATCCCCACACACTTACTTTGTAATGAATGTCTGTTCTTCATATTCATTTTACTCCATGTTATAAATAGCCTGAGTGGCTAAAAAATTATTACCATGAGAGATGAAATTATAATCACTTTAAAAATCAGAAGTCTTGCAAGGCTTATGGAGAGAGGGAAATTTTAATCTTCAGCCTGACCTCAATGAACTATGGAGAGAAATGCAAGAGAAAAATGTCAGGATAATTTTGATGAGAAAATTAAATAAATAAGTATAAAATATTTATACATAACTTAGCTGCATGAGTTCACAGGAAACACATGCTTTTCACACACACACACACACACACACACACACACACACACACACACACACCACTGTCCATTGCATTAACATGTTTGCTCTAAATTCACTAGTCAGCAATTGTAAACTTTAATTTGCCTAATGTTTAAAAAAATTCAGAACGACATACACAAAAAACAAAAGAGAAAAATGGGAGATGGCAGAAAGAGAAAATATAGATTCCCACAGCTATAAATCAGGAGATGCACAATAAATGTTTTTGATACTTGTGGCTTCACTAAATGTCCCTCATGTCCCATCATGGCCTCCGAGGTCAGCCGGGACACAGGAGTGCCCTCTTACCGGTATCATCTGCCCGTGGCATTTTTACAGCTAGGGCAGACAGAGATGTTCTCGGGCGGCTGCTCTGCGATTATGGAACTTTCCCTCCACTTAAAGGTTCATTTAAGCAAGAATTGAAAATGTTGGAAGAATATTTTGTTTAGCAGGCAGGGCTAAGGTGGTTGTTTTGGAGGGTTGCAGTGGGGGGGGGGGGAAGTTATGGGAAGGATTGAGGGGACAAGGGGACTTTTAGATGTTTTTATTTATTGTAAGCTGCCCTGAGTCTTGATGGGAAGGGCGGCATATAAATTTAATAAATAAATAAATAAATAAATCAGAAGCACCATTCTTTACTTCTTAACCTAATCTCAGAAACATACCCTCTAGAATTGGTAATTCCTACAGTTTTAATTCACTTCCCAGTTCAAACCACTATGTTGGTATTCTGAGCTACAGACATCTCTGAATAACAAAAACATTTTTTTTTTGACGTATTTATGGTATGACTTCAGTATAATAAACCCCTATGGGCCCAGGGGAAATGTTCTTTGTATCAGGATGATCACTAGAAGAAGGTTTGGCAATAAATAATGGATAGAAATGATTTTTTAAGCTGGGTTTATTATAAATGGTGCTTCATTATAAGCAGGGTTTGTTATAAGGCAGTTTGATTGTATACAAAATTACTAATAGAACAGCTGTGTGTGCATCCATATTACACCACAATTTTGTTCTTACACACTTCAAAAGTAAAGTCAAGCACTGAAAGTCCACCTATTTCCTCTTTTTGTTTAGCAGATTAATCGTGCTATTCAGAAGACTCATCATGCCAAGCAGAACATTGTAATACTTTACCTACTTATATAGCTTCTATCAGTACATGGTCTGACAACCTCAAAACAAATGTCATGTATTTATTTTCACAACACAAAGACAAAGTAGTATTTTTCCCATTTTATAGATAGAGAACTTAGACATGGAGCCCAAGGACACAATTCTCATGTGTCCGGATTCACTGGGGGGTTGTGTAATTATTAACAATCATTTATATAGCACCAGCAATATACCTGGCACTTTACAAAGTAATGGAATAGACACAGTCCCTGCCCTAGGGCTCACAATCTGAGAGACAGCGGGAGGGGAATGAAGGAAGGGGAACAGAGGGAGAGACAAGGAGTGTAACATTCACAAAGATGCGAGGTACCAAGTGCATGTGCTTAGCTTGGTTACATCGAGAATGATAGCTGGCTGGTCTGTGTGATGAGGATATGAGTACACAGACCTCAGATAACAGATTGTACTGGATAGAGGGTATCAACAGGAGTTAGGTGAGGGGAGCAAGGTGTCGGGGAGGACAGAGCGGACGAGGTGGGTCTTGAGGAGGGATTTGAAGGTATGAAGGGAGGGGGCGAGGCAGATGTGAGCAGGGAGGGAGTTACAGGCATGAGGGGCAGCTAGGGAGAAGGGACGAAGGCAGTTAGGAGTAGGAGAGATGTGGGAGGACGAGAGAGGGAACAGAAGAGGAGCGGAGTTCACGGACTGGAGTATGGAGGGAAATTAGCACAGAGATGGGTGGAGCGAAGTTGTGAAGAGCTTTATAGGTTAGTAGGAGCTTGTGCAGGATTCATTCAAAAAAGGGGCGGAAATGAGGGGCCGCACATGGTCGAAGCGAAGGGCAAGGTGGATGACCCTGGAAGCAGAGTTTTGGATGGAGATAAGGGGAGAAAGCTGAGAGCGGGGAAGGCCAGTGAGAAGGAGGTTACAGTAATCAAGGCAAGAGATGACCAGGGTGCGAACAAGGGTTTTGGCAGAGGAAACAGAGAGAAAGGGGCGAATCTTAGCAATGTTATGGAGGGAGAAGCGACAGGATTTGGCAACAGAGTCGATGTAGGGTTTAAAAGAAAGGGGTGAGTCAAAGATGAAGCCTAACCTATGGACTTGGGGGATGGGAAGGATGGTGACCCCCATTGATAAAGATTGATAGGGAAGAGGGAGAGGAAGGATTAGGAAGATAATTTTTCATGCAACTTATTGTATGCACATAAGTTGCATGCAAAGTGCTGTGCTAGACTTAAATGGGTGCCAAAGCTTCATTCACAATGAGAGGCATTGTTGTGCAACATAACCATGGTAAGTGGGTTGCTACCCATAATGGGAGAATGCGGAACACAGTCACAGCTCTAGAGCTAGGGAAAATTTACAAATGGTCAAACAATTGACCATGCACAGGTGCTGTCCACTGGGGCAACCCACCATGTGCAAGTGAGAGTGGGAAACAGTCAAAGAGGTTTTGGCACCCACATACACCTAACACAGCACATTGTCACAAAATTTGTGTGCGCGCAACCCCATTCCACACCTGGACAAACAAGATTGTACCCCAAGTAACCAATCCAAGAGCACTTTAAAATGTCTCCCTGGCACCTGCAGAAAGCAAGTGGTTTCTGCAGAGCTACTTTGTCATCTGAACAGTTCTTCCACATGGTTACATTGATATCATCCAGGCAACTTTTCAAATGCTGAACTACAATGTAATTCTGTTCTTCTGATGTCACAATAGCCAGGGGTGATGCGATATATCAGGTCAGCTGAACCACTTCTTAGAAGCCTATCAAAATACCTGTACATTGGGGGGAGTCTCTCACAGAACTGGTTGCTGATTATTGAGATTATTATTCCTGACAACCACCCCAAAGAAACCACCCTACAAGGTATCGACCACTGGGGACTTTCTGCAGATGCCAGTATGACATCTAAAAGCATCCTAAGATGAAAGAGGGAGTCTCTGGCCAAAAAGGGAACTGAACTGAGGTTTCTCAAATCCTAGCTTTTAACACCCAATGGGCTACCCTCACTTTTCAGTCTCTGTAGCCAAACCTCTGCCCTTAGTACTCTATCCTGGACTCACACCTGTTAATACTTTCAACATGACTTTGGCTTGCCTTATGTAAAGACAGTGGCATGAGACTCGAGGAGGTATAGTTTATCATTATTGTTTAAGTTTTACTTGGCAGGAGGGAAGGGATAGGAGCTAGGAGCAGAAAGAAACTCTGGTATATAGGATCAAAACTAGCCTAATATATCCCATGCAGGGGCATAGCCACAGGTGGGGTAAGTGGGGCCACTGCTCCAGGACCCAAGCTTTCATAGGGGTCCAGTAGGGCCAGCCCCAACTTGAAATCAAAATGTATGCTTTCTCTCTGCCAGAGCTGCCTATATGCATGGTGAGGTGACTGCTGCTGGCAGACATGGAATCAGATCCTGGCTCACAAAGGAAGGCATATAGGCTATATGCCTTCCTTTGTGAGCCAGGAGCTGATGCCATGTGTGCTAGCAGCTGCCACCTCACCCTCAGAGCATCACCTCCAAAAGGAGTCCAAGGGAGCTCCCCCCCCCCCCTCCAGTGCTCTCTTGGCCTCCTTTTGTGCCACCCCAGCCTCACCCTGCCTTGGTACCCCTCCCCACTCTTTTCTCCCATTCTGTTTAGTAGGGGGATCCAGTAATGTGACTTGCCCGAGAGCCCTATTAAACCTAGCTATGCTGCTGATCCCAAAAGACTGGAGAAAAGGGGAAAATGCGGAAAAGTAAATGTGGTATCATCCCTACCCAGGATTATCCCCCACCTGTTATCTGCAAACTCACAATTAACTGTAAACAAGCCAAGAACATGTACCTGAGTTCTCACATCCTCATGAATGTCACACTCCTCGTCTCTTCCTCTGTTTCCCCCTTCCCTGTCTCCCCTTCCCCTGTCCTTAGATTGTAAGCTCTCGAGCAGGGACGATGTCTGTCTTATTCAGGTACAACGCTGGTGCTATATACATGTTTAGTATAATTAATAATAATAATAATAATAATAATTAATAATTAAAAACAATAGTAAGGGACTCATGGACAATCACAAAGTGCAATCACAAAGCACCCATCACTTTGAAAACCAGGAGGTAGTATTTGAGAGGGCTGGATGATATTTTCTATGCCCTTTGTCTATGCTCTTAGATGCTCCAGGGTACCTTCTGGTTAAAGATAAATGGCAGTCTGTCTGCCTGTCAGCAGCACTTAATGGAGTGAGATGAGCATCACAATTACCAAAAGGTAAGAGTTTTTTCTTTCTTTTTATTTTGCGAGCAAAGAAAGCTCAACGAATTATCCAGGTGAAAATCACTCTACATGATTATCTTAGTCATCCTTGCAGCAGATGAGTGAAGATAGTGATGCTTACTGATTTGGGTTCAAGATTATGAGCCACAAAAGGCCAAACGCATTCATCAGCATCGGCAAAGCTAGATATTTTATCATATTTGGTACACTGGGTTTGAATGCTGCTTTGTTTTAAAATGGCATATCCAATAACTTGGAGACAAGGCTAAGTAAAACAAAAATCTGAGCAATATTCTGTGAGAGCCTCAGAATTAGAACTATTACAAAATAAAGTGGTAATCATACCAAGCCAAACCACTGGCTCATCTTGCCCAATATCCTGTTTCTGACAGTGGCCAACACTGGATGCTTCAGAAGTGTACAAAAACAGGACATCAGTTGATCCATTCCATCATTCACTCCAAGGGTATTTTAGACAAGTGCCTCCCCATTCATTACTCACCCATCACCCACCCATCATGCATGCTGCAGGGCTGAATGGAGCACCAATGTAGCCATACAACATCCATGATGGGTGGGTGATGGTTGGGTAATGGGTGGGATGGCGCTTGTCTAAAAACACCCTAAGTGTCCAAGCGTCAGAGATGACATCTTCCTGACAATCGTGGCTAATAGCCATAGATGTACCTATCTTCCATGAGTTTATCTAATCCTTTTTTGAATCCACATATTAAACTTGAAACATATGAGCAATTCTAATAAAGTCAACATGCTTCAAGTTAAGCATACACTTTATTGGTTTGCTGGATCAAAATCATGCATGCCACTAAAATAACTGTTAAGAAATCAAACGCCTATAGGAAACTACATCTCTTCTGTTAACAGATTTATGCAATCACTTCCTTTGACCAAATGAAATTGATTATTAATATTTGCATAGTGGAAGGTTCAGTCTTTCTTTCTTAGAATGTGCTGTTCTCTCCATGATGATTAAAGACAGCGAGAGCCAATATCGTATACAATCCCTAAGCCGCTAATTGAAAATATATTAGGAAAGGGAATGCATGGCTGACATACTTTGTTCAGTTCCACTAAGAGATTCAATGACATTTGCAGTGGTAGCTCTCCATTATCCACATTGTATTACTGGGTAAATTTAGCAGAAAGAAAGGGATGGGAAAATATGAAAACAAGAAATATGAAAATAATGAAACTTTAATGTGGCTCAAAAACTGTGACAGATGTAATACCACAAAGAGTCATTAACTACTTCCCAGTCCATCTCATTTTATCTTCTTCATCCTGTCACTATCAATTATTCCTAATGTTTCTCCTCTTTCCAGCTAGACCTAAGGAAGCAAAATTAATTTGGGCTCTCTGATTGTTATCTCTCCATCCAAACCGGCTATTCAACTTTTCAAGACCCCGAACCACGTGGTGCAGAATCCCTCCCAGTGGGGAAAAGGCTAGCAATTCTGTCAGCTATGCCATTAGTCAGTTTACTATTTATTTGGGGTTGGGGTGGGTGGGTGGGTTGGAGCAGTGGTTCTTGTTAAAAATGCTTTAAACATCCAGCAATATCTACAGTTCCCAACTAATCTACTTATTGTAAAATTGTTTATTGTTTTCAGACCCACAACATATTCCAATGGGAGTTATATTAGTCTCTTTAGCATGGATCAATGCAGATGAAAGAGTGCCCTGAGCAGAGCTCATTTGTCCTTGTCAGCTGCGAATAACCACCTAAATACACTTATAATAAAATTACACTGGTACAGCCTGATCCTATCAGCTTTATTTAAAGTAATAAGCACCATTAGCTCTTTAAGGCATAATTTAAAATTGTGATAGCTTACAAAGATATAGTTAATTTAGTGAAATTGTATGGTGATAGATTATAACAGAAGGGGCCAAAGTTCCCAACCTCAAGAGCGGTCCACCAAAGTCATGAGACATGCACACAGTCAAACCTCTCCTGCTTAATGATTGGCTGGTGGAGGCGATGATCTGCAGTCTTTGCTGCTGAGAAACAGCTGAAATTCAGCTGCTGGGACTTGATTAGGGAAATACGTGGCCAAGGACCAGCCCTGGCTGAGAACTGCACTTGAACTGCTAAAGAGCCACAATTTAGCCACTCAATATTGTAGCATATTACATAGCATAAGGGCACCAGAGAGTTCTTTACAAAATAACAAGGCACATTAGACACATTAACGCATATTTCTCACTTCAAAGAATATCTGTCCAGTTCTATTTTATACAGGTGCTTCTATTGCACTTATTGCTTAAGTATAAGAACACCTTACAGTCACCATCTCATTAATCCCCACATCATCTCCCTCAGGAAGGAGGTCACTATTATCATTCACACTTTGTAGATAGGAAAAAGCGGCAAAGAAATACAAATGCTAGAACTGAAGTGGATTCTTTCTTCTAGTAAAAGTGCCCAGTTCAAAAATATTTCATGATAAACTTTTTTCTTTTTTTTTACAAATGTTGTCATCTCGGTAAGTTTAATTTTTTTATTGGGATTTCTATCCTGAAGGTTCAGGTCAGCAAACAATATCAAACGTTTGCATGTAGCTGGACAATTGTTAGGTCAGAGGCAGGCAACATTCGGCAACCCCCAAGCCCTCTCTCCAGGCCTTCTTCACAGGCTGCTCTCTCAGGCTTCACTCTCTCACTTAGTTCAGTTCTCTTGATCGTGTCTCCCTCCTGCTTCCCTGGTGTCTGTTAGGGATGGGCGAACAGAACGCCGTTCGGATGTTCGGACGTTTGGTTTGAAACTCGAGTTCGGGTTCGGCTGTTCGGTTCAGCAGAGTTCGGTTCGTCCGAACCCGGCCGAACGTTCAAAAAAGTGCTATCAGTACCAAAACCGAAATTTTTTCAGTATCAGTATTTTTGGCCCTGAAACCACCCCTGGTGTCCACCCCTGGTGCCAGGAAGTCTGCTTCTCAGCTGCCTTCCCCTTCCAGTCACGTTTTTCCCGCCCAAAGTCACATTTTTCCTGCCCCCGAACTAATCCAAACTCATCCGAACTTTTTCGAACTGTTCGGAAGTTCGAACGTTCAGTTTAGAAGTTCGGTTTGGTTGTCCGAACAGGCTGAGCTCGGGCCGAACTCTGAACTTCCGAACCGCGTTGGCCCATCCCTAGTGTCTGTCTCCCTCAGTTGATTTCTCCCTTCAGTCCTTGTTCCCAGCCTCATCTCTCCTCACTCTCTTGCCTTGCCTTTACCCAAGGGGAGTCTTAATGGGGCCAGGGCTACACCAGGGTAACACCCATCATGGAGGTTCCAACAGAGACGAACTGTGGAAGTTCTTCTGTTGTGCATGGCCAACAGAGTGACAACATTCCAGAGTGGTGAGCTTCTATATGGTGATGGTACTTCTCCAACAGGATGGGTGAGCACATCACTGCGCTATTTTTCTCCAGTTGCAGCCTGAAGATCTCTGCTATCTGCAGGATGAGGTGACGGGGCATCATGAAGACCACCAAGGATCTCACCAAGAGGACAGCATGTTCTCCCACCAGTCTGTGCTTTTCTCCTTGACCCACACAAACCTCTCAGTGGGTACAGCCAAGTGCAGAGCATTGGAATTGGTGGCTGAAGCCATGTATTCTGTCAGGTACCTCTCAGCATGCAACAGTTCCCCTTGCAGGGCTTCAGTCCTCCCCAGAGCATCTAGTTGTTGCCAAAGGAAGGCAAGTTGATGGTGACAAAGCAGGAACTGTATCCGCAATGTGACCCATCTGTGCCTTGCAATCTTATCGAGCTAACAACAAGGTTTGGATCTGCTGGATGGCTTACACATTATGCTGAGCAGTGCTCATGAAGATCTGGAGCACCATAATGAGCACCATGAATTTTTGGGGATCCATGGATGTGTTACAGGTGTCCGTGAAGTAAGACTACCATGCGCCAATTTTTTTTGTTAACAGTTTACACAGCTGGGCAGCTGCATAGATAGAAATGGTTGTGTGATACACATGAGTAAATAGTAGGTGTTCGCTATTGGCCATGTGTCACCACAGGTCTGGTTGTGCACCCAGCTATTGGCTATTGTGGTTGAAAAAGATTTTGCAAAGCTGGGTGTGTTTGTGTGTTACACTGGCACGACTAATGCATGTAACAGGCACATTTTTGCCACACCAAGTCATGTAAAAATGTTACAGCTGTTACCACATAAAAGCATGGAATTTTTAACTTGGGCTCAGGTGTGTGTGGGCGATCTGCAAGAAATGGATAGGTGGGGGAGATCTGCAAGTGAAGGTCACACTACGCATGGAATTTTTAAATTGGGNGGGGAGATCTGCAAGTGAAGGTCACACTACGCATGGAATTTTTAAATTGGGCTCAGGTGTGTGTGGGCGATCTGCAAGAAATGGATAGGTGGGGGGGACCAAGCCAGTGAACATCACACTACGCATGGAACATTTCCCATTGTTTAAAAGCAACTCATTTTCTTATCTTTTGAAAGCAACAATTTTTGTTTTTAATGAGCATGACGGGTCATAATGCCATAGAAAGCTATGACTGCAGGCTCTTTGCCAGGGAAAGCCCAATGTTTTCCACTTTTGTCTGTTAGTGCTGTGGCCACCTGGGGTACAGGACCCAGAGAAGCAATACCCTGGCCTTTTCTGACATTTGCGTGAGGCCTGATGTACAGCGAGAACTGTCAAACCCATCCTGCAAAACTAGCTATGCACTCAATTTATTTATTTATTTATTTATTTAAAAGATTTATACCCAGCCCCTCCTGCCAGGCACTCAGTAGGATGGCATATGCATGCAGCGGGGTTCCATAAATGCATGACTGAGATTAAACACCATGCAACCCTGCTTCAGTTCAAAGTTCAGGAGCATGGAAGAGTGGGAGCACCTGACAAGTTGCAACACAGGGATGAGAAGATTGCAGATTTTCTTAATGTCTGTGCACTGCTGGCAGTAAGGAAATTGCTGACAGAAGCTGGACCTTCTCTGTCATTTTTTCCTCAGCACTGCCTTGATGACAGTGAGAGGATACCCACGGGGCCACCAGGAGAGCCTCAATTGGATGGTGGAGCTGAATGTCTTGCGGGAAACAAGTGGCTCATGGTACAGGGAATGTGAACTCACTGACAGAGTTTCTTGCCCTATACAAGGTTTGGGCAAACAGAGAAGTGAAGAAGAGTGGGTACAAGAGGTGCATGTTTAACTGTGTGTATTATGCAAACTGGGAGGGATTTCAAACCCCAGGGCAGTAAAGAGCCCAATAAAACTGTGTACTGCTACCTGCCAATGAGCCATGAACTGTGCTGTGAGGCATGGATGGGTAAAGACTGATTGCTTTGGTTTTGAAATTTTAAATTTTACTTTCAGTGTTCACTATAGGCACTGAATAAAGTATGCTGTTTGCTCAATAAACTCACCATTCTGTACATAGCAAAAATTTAGCTCCTGCCACCAAGTGGCAACCAGTCTCTCCTATGCCCTCTTTTACCTACGTGTTCTTGTGAGTAAGAGAGCAGCCAAGTCAAGGGCTTGCAAATTATCATCAGTGTGAAGGTCCATGCCTAGCATGTAATCTCCCTTACTTCTTTTATCCTCAGCTCACCTTTTCATTGGAATATAACAGCCGTAAGTTGCCTGTTACACAGAGGGATTTGTGGGATCAAACTTTTTTGACAGAATGACAAGTTCTATGGCATACATTACAAATTTATGGGGAAAGTAATTTCAGAACACCTTTCACAAAACGATGTGCTCTTTGTCTTGGTGATTTTCAGCTAGGATACACTTTTCATCACTGAAGTTTAGCAAAATTAGTATTCATCTAGATGAAGTACTCAGCACTAATCTTGGACACTCAAACATTACCAGGAAATAGGTTTATTCCATCCAAATACTGAACTAAGCTCAGTTAATATTTTGACAAGGATTCACTGTTCTTGAATCATATTAAAGTTTTAGCGTTTACTGTGAGCACTTTCCCCACACTTTACTATAATACTGGAGGATGGATAAAGAAAAGGTTTTACACAATGCTGCTGTAACACACACTGTGAAATGATTCACAAGTGCTTGGATCTCAAGAGACTTTTTGGGGGGTTGCTCCTGGATTCTTAAGCAAGAGCAATTGATGGAAATTGGGACAAGAGTTAATTCTTCAGTGGTTCAACCTGTCCATTCCAAAATCAAATGTTTTTTTCTTTGTGCATGATATTGCACCAGGGTAGCCTGTATTAATCCCATTGCAGTAAATTGTATTCTTGCATGTGCTTACTGCTAGTGTCCTATCCTGCCAGAGAATCACACTGCTAATTGGTTTTTAGCTAGTTTATGGAGAACTTTGGATTTTATGTCTTTCTAGAGGTAGTTAGATTGTGGTTGCCATGCTGGTCCCAAGAATGAGAAAGTCAAGAGACAAAGTAATTATGATGGTGACCTCTTTTACTGGTTCAGCTTTTCTTGAGGCACAATCATCTCATAGTATGTGCCAATATGAATCTTACTGAAGTGACAGAGACTTGTGCTAAGGTCAACTGTCATGCTAAGCAGCTGAATGCTCACACTGCCATCAAGTGTGTGCAAGCTTTCTGAAGAGTACTATGTAGCTCAAAGTTTGCAAATAATCACCCAAAGAAGCTGGTCCAATACTACTACTAGTAATAATTTCTATAGCGCTACTAGGGATACGCAGTGCTTTCCAGTCACAGATTTTGGAGACAGGTCCCTGCCCAGTGAACGTAGAATCTAAGATGGACATGGGTGAGGGGAGCACAGGGAGAGAGAGACAGACACACATGCGCCTTTACACATGGGAAACTCAGGCTGAGAGGTTGTGACTTGCCCAAGGCCCCCCGGGAGTTCATGGCTAGGGCAGGTATCACCTAGCTACTGCTACTAGAAGTGGGGACTCAAACTAAGGCACAGCCACATGTATGTTTTCTGTGGGAAACACATTTTCAAGGTCTGACATGTAGTGACCCCTACCCAAGTATGAAAAGGGAAAGCTACTGATGTTGGGCTGTGTTCCAGCATCTGTATCATTTTGTCTACATCCGTAGGCAAAATTATCCTAATCTCTTCAGACTGGAACAAGGAGCAGCACAGCAAGCATTACTCAAAAGAACTGCTGCTGGCCAAAAAGACACACAAGGTAGGTTGTGTGTCTCATTTTGGGCTACATCCAAGCTCTTTTAGGGTGTCTTTGAAAATAACGCTGTTCAGCATTCTGTAACACAGTGTCCTACCGTTACAGTGTTTAGACATACCGTCAACACTGTGTTCACCCCAAACACTGAGTAAACGGTCAAGACTTGCAATTGTTCACTTCCAGGGGCCTTTTACACACAACACAGAATGGGTGTTTAAAGGGGATTTTATGAACACTGGGTCAACACCTTTACATATTTACATGTACAGGGTGTGATATTCAATACCCTTTTAACACCTTTCCACCCGTTGCATCCTGCGTTTAAGTGGATTACCTTAGTGCCGTCTCCCTCTGCCTCTCCACACTGGCTGCTTTAAAAAGGATGCAGGACTGCTGATACCGCCAGCGACGCTTGCTCTTACCACTTCCAGGTACCCTTTACTCTGGTCACATGACGCTGCAACACACTGCAGTCATGTTTAGACGAGTGACGACTAGTGTTCGCCCTGATCACAGGAAATGAACCCGTCATCAACCGGTGAGTACAAAGCGGGTTCATTCTGTGTTCAGTGGGTGTTCAAATAGGTGTTGAAATTTGTCACGCTGTATACAAGTAACACAGGACAGGTGTTGAACGTGTGTTCGATCCCCTCAACACCCGTTCTGTGTCGCGTGTAATAGTGCCCCTAGTGTTTGGGGTGAACACTGTGTTGACGGTATGTCTAAACCCTGTAACGGTAGGACACTGTTACAGAACACTGAACAGCGTAATGTCTAAAGACACCCTCTTTGTACTCAATATTGCAGGGGGAGGGGGAGGGAGGAGACATTTAAAAAACTTAGATTTTTGTAAGGATGCAGTTCTAATCCCATTGAAGTCAACAGGACAACTCCCATCAACTTTAATGGAGTTAGGATTACGCCTCAATGTGTTTCTCTGTGTTAGATGTATTTCCTTATATACCCATTAAAGGTGTGTGTCCTTTTTCCTCTTTGTAGGTGACTGAAAGCTAGTGATAAAGTTTAAAGTGGTTATTTGGACTATTCCAGATAAGGCCAGCACTTTATCCAGCTTTAATTACCTGTTTCAATCTCACTGACCCTTTTCACAGACATTTTATTATACACATTGCAGGGCTGCAGGTGCACGCTATGCATGCCCTGAAACATGTATAATAAAATGTAACACCCATTTTATCAGCATTGGAGTGGTTGTGCGAAAAGGACCACTGAATTCTACATCATTTGCCACAGGTCCTCACACTACCACCAGCAATTTAGCATATGAGCACCCTCTAGAGTGCATTAAGTGACATGATTAACATTTGTCACACATGGTTCACAGTCAATGGACTTTAGCACATGTCAAAGTGTTGCCTTTATAGGAATATCTTCTTGAAACAGAGCACTGAAACATTTCTTGCCTTACTATTCTCAGCTCCAGATCTCTTTCCAGGCACAATTCAAGGTATTGGTTTTGACTTAAAGCCCTAAATGGACTGCTGGGCCCTATAGATCCAAGATACTGCCCTCCTCCCCTATGCCCTAAGGTCAGCCACAAGCATGCTCTTGCATGCACCATTGGCATGTCAAGTCCATACACTGAAAGGGTGCAGAGAAGCATTCTAGGTGGCTGCTCCACAGCTGTGGAAATCCCTTCCTCTAGAGGTTCACCAAAACCCCAATCTGATATTTTTCAGAGGCAATGTAAAATATTTGGTCGGTGGAGTGGGGAAATTGGAGCAGGGGATTGTGACATGGTGGTCTCCACAGGCCATACTTCCCTGTAGGAGCCACCCCCAAATCACTGGAACAGCCAGGCTTCCTCAATCAAATGCCTTTATTTACAATGTCCTACCACCACGGCTATATTACTGTTACAGTCTCTCAATACAGTGAAGAATACCCCTGCCAGAGCTCCCAGCCAACTTTAGCAAGCTGCCCCTTACCTCCAGCCAGGCTTCTTGCCTGTTCTATCTTACCCCCAGACACTCAGTTCCCAGGACAGAGCTTTATATGATGCGAGGTCTAACCCATTCCTTCAGCAGCTCTTAACCCCAAAACAGGGCCTGTTGGCTTGCCTCCTGGTGCTCCTCCTTTCAGAGCTCCTTCTCAGCCTCTCTCTCTCTCTGGTAGCCACATCTGGCTTGCATTTTCCTGCAACACTCAGCTGGCCAGTGTTTTCAGTCTATTCATGTCATACTAATTGGCTCAGTTAACCCTTTTGTGGCAGGATAGCCAATATACTACTACTACAAATGATACTATACACTACCTTCCAGGAGGTAGGCACTGTGGCAAAATGCCCCTGTTTCCCTACCAGAGTACCCTAGACAAACACTCTGCTACACCCTATCAAACCCCCTCCCCAGGGCCTGGACAAATGCAAGGTCACAGGACAAGTGTTCTGGGCATGCTCCAAAAGCCAAGCACAGGGATCAGTATCTCAAGGTGAACACCATGATGTCTCACCTAAGTGACATCACGGGTCAGAGGCCTTAGGCAGTTCACCTGGATTGGAGAAATCCCTACCTGGGGGCGATTCCCAAAGGGGAGGAGGGGACACAGTGCCCCATTGAAATCAATGGTATAAATCCGGTACAATCCTCTCAGATTGTAAGCCCTAGGGGCAGGGACCATGTCTATTTTATTACTTTGTAAAGTGCCAGGTACACTGCTGGCGCTATATAAATGTTTGTTAATAATAATAATAAAATAATACCGGATTTAATCCGAGAATCCGGGTTTTTTGAAACCGGAATCTGGTAAATCCGGTAGTCGGTAATTTCCCCGGGGTCCCACCTCTACTTTCTACCCTCAGTCCTAGGAGGCAGCTACCCAAACCAGGGGACACCCGATCCCCAAGATTTGAGACTCTATTTTAAGTTTGCTTCTCTCTTTATCCAAAGCCTTTTACCTGAGCCTTGTTGCCAAACCTGTTTCTCTGATTTTGGTCAATAAAGTATCTCTTTTGTCTTGTAAAACGGGCTTATCTGTGCCTGAGTGAAAAGACCAGCGGCTGGAAAGAGAAAGTCTCTGGCACCTTTAAAGGTTAGAAGGATTTGTACCCATGAAGGGGAAGCCCTTGCAAGACAAATAGTTTTCTACAGTTTTGCCTATGGAGAGCGTCTCTAGGGCAACTGGCCTCAATAAGAGGGGTGCCTGGGAAAGAGACCGCTTTGGGGGAGCTGCTGGTGAAGAGCCAGAGTTGTGTTGGGGTTTCACATATCTGGGAAGGTGTGAATCCCTCTAGTTTCCTGGTTCCCGGTGGTGGCAGCAATCTTTAGACGTAACCCAGTAAGGCGGGTGGCTTCACCGTACAGCGCCCCCTACTGCATTTCATCACAGGCACTCCCACAAGAACTTTTCCAGGCCTGTTTCAGTGCCCTGTTACAGTGATTTTTAATTGGTTTTAGGTATGCAGATTTTACATATTTTTATTTGTTGTAACCCACCTTAAGCGCTAGGGAAAGGGCATATACACTTAAATAAATTGATAAATATTTGACAGCAATGGCACTGAGAAATGCTTTTTTGACATCACCAAACACTGAAAATTATCTTGCCTATATCTTAATTTTAATTCAGTTTGTTTGCAAAATGAGTACTACATTTTTTTGTTTGTTAGGGGAAGACTTGAGTCTTGAATACATGCTCCTGTTTCTAGCTAGCCAATAAATCAATAGCTATTTGCTTGACAGGTATGAACTTCCCCCATCCCCAGAGGAAACCATTATATTTTCTTGCATAGAGTCTGCTGAAGCTGTGATGAAAGTAGAGAATCCCCCCCCACCCCCGTTCTTACATTTAATAATCTGAAAATAAAAGGCAGAGAGAAACTAGTTGTTTTTTGTGTACAATTAATATCTATGATAGCAGATGCATCTGTTGCTGGTAGCCCCACTGACAGTGTTGGTTTACACATTATGAGGATGTAGCCCAGGAGGTTGCCTTGAAAAAGATAAAAGTAGAACCAGAGCTAGTATTTTATTGAGCTTTATGTCAAGAAAAACCAAAACAAAGGGTGCAGTCCTCCATTCACTGAAGTTAGTGGCTCAGCTCCAATTGACTTTAATAATGGAGGATTGATTCCAAAGTCTAAAAAATCCCTATGAATTATAGGGTGAACATTCAGCTTGAAGGTGAGGGTGCTTAAGGAGTTCAATTCAGAAAGGGGACAGTCCAGTTCATAAATCTGTCCCCCTTATCCTCATGTGCACGCCTTCCTCTCTGCTCCCTTACCCCAAGCTCAGTTTCAGTTAGTGATATGCTTGAGGATAGGAATTGGATTCAGGGGCTAGATCCAGGAACTGGAAGGGGCCACAAGAAAACTAGCCACAGGCTGCATTTGGCTCTTGAGCCTGAGGTCTCTTCTCTACCCTTCCTCCCCCCCCCCCCCCCCGCAATGTATATGTACCACAGCCCTCCACTAGCTTGAGTATTAAAGGCTTGGTCCTCTGGGGGGTGGGATGAGGGCATTTCAACTGTGCTTCAGAATCTGAACTGGCTACCAATAGCTTTCCAGACCCAGCTCAAGGTGCTGGTTTAAAGCCCTAAACAGCACAGGCCCCCACATATCTGAAAGACTGCCTTTCCTAACATGCTTCACTATGATCCATGCCATCAGCCAGAAGCGCTCGGTTGCAGGTATCACCTGCTAATCTTGTTCATACAATGAGGGTACACAGAGAGATGTTCTCAGTTGCTGCCCCAGTGTTGTGCAACTCCTTCCCTTCGGAGCTCCATCAAAGCCCGAGCAGCCACCCTGAGACATTCGGGAAGGGCTGGGTAAAAAATGAACTAAATAAAATAAAATAAATATTCTGAATCCTGACAAAACCGGTTGCCTGGTCTTGTGACCTGGGAGACATAGGGACCCCTCTTATTGATGAGGTACAGCCTCTTTTGGTCACTAAGGTTCACAGCCTTGGGGTGCTCCTGGATTTGTTACTGTGCCTGGATGACCAGACGGTGTGATGCCCTGCCCCAGGCTTGGGCACTGGTGGAGAGGGCTTTCCCTGGCCAGAGCCCTGGGGGGCCTAGGGTGCAAGGGGCTGTGGGCTGCTAGCCCAAGTACTCACAAATACAGTCTTCCTTAACACTCTTTATTCACCAGGCATCTGGGTACAGCAGTACTCATGAGGTGCACCTTCCCGGTCCTCGTGCCCGTGTGGGGCTCAGTCTCTGGGCCTCTGACCAGGCCCTCAGGTCCAGTCCCACTGCTTAGGCCCTCCTAAGCAGCTGCCTCGGTGAGAGAGCGAGGCACGCACTTCTGCCTCCTAGCTGCTCTGTTCCAGACTGCCCGTGTGCCTCGCACGCACTTTTCTTAGCCCCGCCCACCAGGTTCTTTGAGGGGCTCTGCTGCGCAAATGCCGCCACAGGCGGTGATGGTGGCCAGGAGTGCTTTTCATCAACTCATCTGGTGAAAAGGCTGCATCCTTTTCTCTCTGACCTGGCTACAATCATGCACTCTAGGTGTGACTGTCCTTGATTACTGTTTGGAAGCGACAGTTGGTGCAGAATGCGGTGACACACCTTCTGTCAGGATTGGGTCTCCAGGAGTGCATTACACCAGGAGCTCTGCCATTAGCTTTCCAGGCACAATTCAAGGTGCTTGTTTTGACCTACAAAGTCCTAAATAGCTTGGGCCCAAGCTATCTCAAAGACCACCTCTTCCCTTGTGTTCTGTTGTGGCCTCTGAGATCAGGTGAGGATGCCCTCTTGTCTGTCTGTCTGTCTGAAGTTTGTACAATGAGGGCATGCATTCTTGGTGGTGGCGGCGCCACACTTACGGAACTCTCTGCCAAGTCTGCTTACTTTTCGGAAGAGGTGTAAGCCCTTTTTGTTTGGCCCGCTATTTCGCAGACTGCGGTAGGGTTAGGTGGGATGGAGTAGAGGGCTTAGGGAGAGGTTTGGTGGGTGTGGTTTAGGGTTTTTTTTTAATTGCTTTTATATGTTTTTTTATGTGTTTTATATGCTCCATGTTTACATATTTCTGTATGCTGCCCTGAGCCTTCAAGGGAAGGGTAGGATAAAAACAGAATGTATACAATTAAATAAATAAATAAATAAATAAATATTCTGGAGACAATGCAAGACCCTTTCTTTTCAGCCACGAGTTTGAAAGGCAGTGATAGGGGTTGGGTGGGGGATTTTTAGGGATGGTGATGGGTTTGCTTTTTTCAGGGATTCTTTAAGTATTTTTATTATGATTAATCCATAACTGTCCAAAACCAGCAATTATGGATTAATTAAAAATGGCATGCCTATTGAGGATTCATATTACAGTTCCTTGGGGAATTATTAGTCAGAATGGGTATATGTAGGCTGGTTCAGCTATTCTGGCTGGGGGTTCTACCCCAATAGTCAGATGGTCCAAGGTTTTGGCTGACTCAATACAGGGTTATCTGTGGACAGAGGAGTGTAGAGAGCAAAGGGATAAGTTGTTAATAGAGTCAGGGTCCCTGAAAGTGGTAAATATCTTTGATGGTCTGGTTAAAGATATTACATGTCATTTAGCAGTGTATGCGGATGGGGTAAATAAGCCTGATAGGCCCCAGGGAAATCAAAGATGGTTCGATGCTGTCAGGCTCCAGGGTACGGAGCCGTGGGGGAAATCAAGGAGGGAGAAGGAAGGCCAGGAGTATCAGGTTCCAGGGGACGGACTTGGGGAGAGGGAAACAAAGAGGGAGGAAACCAGGCCCTGGCACAGGAGGGGAAAAGGTGGCCCCAAGGCGACCCTCTGAAACCTCTCAGTCGCTCTCTTGCACCCGAGAGATTAGGTACTCAGCAGCATTACCAGGC
>QEPC01005117.1:6865755-6913742 GCA_003113815.1 Sphenodon punctatus
TTGCTCCACCAGCTTCCTGTGGCCACACCAAGGCTTAAATACTTCCTGTGGCCAACCAGGAAGCTGGGAGGCAGGGCTAAGGCAACTGGCTACAGCTGGGAGGGGGCATGACACACAGGGAGCAAGCACACAAGGGAGACAGAAGGGGGAAAACCCAACACCCTCACAAGCCCACCAGGTGGCGCAGGGCGCTGGAGAGCCTGCTCAGCACCCCAAGGGCCATGGGTTCAAGACCCAGCCCTGACAGATGCTGAGTGTAGGCAGGCTCGGAATAAATATCAACAGGTTTACAGAAAGTACCGCCAGGGCCATCAGTCAGTAATCCCGGGGGAATTTTTTGCGTTAAAAAAGCAGTATAGGATATTGTTTGTTTAAACATAAAAAGCAGTCCTTCTGGCAAAAACGGTGGGAGGGGATCTATAGAAGCAGCGCAAAGTAAGAATACTAGGAAGTTGGTAACCTGCCCCAGGGATGGGGCAGTCTCCATGGGGGGTATTACCCTGTACCGGTAGACTCTTGGGAGGCCCACTTTCAGAACTTATATATTAGCACTGGTGCACAGTCTAAGTCGTTATTTTTTGACATCACAGGTACACCTTCTTGGTTACCCATTACAGGAGAAGAGGTTGCTGCCCACGTAGCTACATTTTGTAATGCCAAAGCATCAGGAATTGATTTAGTCCAGATAGAATGTATAAAAGCAAATATGGACTGGTAGGTACCGGCTTTGGCAGCATTGTTTACAGCAATAAATTAGACTGGTAATATCCCAGAAGGATGCGGGACTGCTATAATAGTCCCAATTTATAAGAAAGGGCTGAGATCAGATCCAGCGGCCTATAAACCAATCAGCTTGCTTAATACAATCAGTAAGATATATGGCAAGACCCTGTTATTGAGGTTAAACCATTGGATTCAGAGTGAGAACATAATGAGGGTGGAACAAGCGGGATTTATGAAGGGGAGATCGACAATAGGCCAATGCTGGATATTACAACCTCTAGCTGAAAAGTATAAGGAACTAAATAAACTCCTTTTTGTGGCCCTCCTGGATCTCTGCTCTGCCTTTGACACTGTCAGTTGGCAGCGGCTTTGGGAAAAATTGAATGGCACCTCAATTGACAGGACACTGTTGGTATTATTGTGTAACCTTCATGTGGAAACATAATTGAGGGTGAGACTGGACAGGAAGGGGCATCTTTCGGGTACGGGTGAATACCTGTCGAGGCGTAAGGCAGGGGTGTGTACTTGCCCCTACCCTCTTTAATTTATATCTTAATTATTTACCCCCGCTTTTGGCTGTCAGATTTTTTTCCGCCAAAATTGGCGGAGGTACCCTTAGGCTGCCTGTTGTATGCAGACGACTTGGCAGTGCTTTCCCAGACTAAGGTGGGATTAGCCTGGCAGTTGAAGGAAGTGGCAGGATACTGTGTACAAAATAAGTTGGAAATTAATTACAGCAAGTCAAAAGTTATGGTGTTCTCGCATGAGAGGAAGGTTTATGGATGGGAAATTGATAATCAACCAATCCAGCAGGTGTCCCAATTTAAGTACTTGGGTATGTGCTTCCAGAAAACGGGAAAATGGAATGACCATATTCAGAGGATGGTGGAGGCTGCAAGAGCTCTATCTCTGGCAATAGCCAGGCTTTTCATGAAAACAGAGAAAACGGCCCTGAGATTGGCCATTCAGACCTTCAATGGAAAGGTGGCCGCAGCCCTCCTGTATGGGGTGGAGTTATGGAGGCTCTTATCAAAGTACTCACTGAATAAGATACAATCTGCTTTTTTTGCAAAAAGTACTGAGTGCGCCTAGGGGTACCCCAGCGGCGACGATCCGACTGGAAGTAGGCCAAATGGATTGGGATTCTTTGGCCTGGGAGTATACTGTCAGGTACTGGTTTCGAAGTCTGAAATCTAGTAAGAGTGAAGGGGGACTAGATTCATATTTGTTCAGGGATGGTTTCAAGGACCAATGGTTGTGCAATCTGGAGGACTTTTTGTGTAAATTAGGATTCTCCATGAACTATATCCAGATAAAGCCCCTTGATTATGTACAAAAAAGTGGTGGGCTGTATTAGGAACGTTGCCAGGCAACAGGACCTGGCCTGTACGTATGAAACCCACAACCTCTGTGATTATCATCTATGGACGCCTGGACTGGACACCATGGCAACTTATCTAGTTTCAGATTTACCACCAAGGGGTAAATATTTAATTCTGTGTGCACGATTAAATGTGCTACCTTCTAAGGTGTTTGAAGGAAGATTGGAGGGTATACCCTTTTTGGAGAGACTTTGTCCATTCAATAATGTTACAGTGGAAACGCCACAACATATATTATTTGAGTGTCACCTGTACGATGATCAGAGAAGTAAATATTTTAAATCCTTTTTGGAGAATTACCCAGGGAGGTCCCCTAAGTGTTTATTGATGTTTGCATTAACAATTATGGAACATGCTCAGTCGATAGCAAAATTTCTTACCCAGGCGCTTATTGTGCGGCAATCCTTTTTAGATTTTAAAATTAGAATTGATGTTAATTCACTTCTGTGAGGGGGGTAATTAGCTTATGATATGTAACCATTTGAGTATTTGAGTGTGATTGTATTTCCACTTTATTTATATTTAGTTCTTTGTTAATATATGGTATATTTTGTTTTATATGTTTTGGTTTGTTTGTGTCTTTGTTTTTATGTGGCTATAGCCTCAGGCTCCGCTTAAATTTGATTTGATTTTTTATTACAGTTCCATATTAAAGTTAAGAAAAATATTTTTTAAATCATTGCACATGGGTAGATGGTCACTGTGTGGGCTTTGTGCATGCAAAAAAACGTATGGCTGCTACGTCGCCCTTAACCAGCAATGCCATTGCCGCCATTTTAGTTAAGGGCAGTGGGATGGCCTTTTTAAACATGTGCAAAATGACGCAGCCATTATTTGCATATACACAATGACATTTTTCTATTTATTTTTAATATGAATCCATAATATGAATCTGCAAAAAAAAACAACCAAAGATCTGAATCAATAAGAGATCCAAATCCGAAAATCCATCCAAACTCCTATTCCTAATTTTTATGTGGTTTTTGTATTGTAAGTTGGCCTGAACCTCAAGGGGAAGGGTGGGGTATACATTTAAATAAATAAATGAATAAAATATGTGAACATCATTTCCCTCAGTAGCATCCACAAGAACTTGCCTCTTGACTCTCATGTTTTTAGATCTAAAACTTCAATGTTCTGTTCCTGTGTATATGTTCCAATGTTCTCTCAAGTGAAAGTAAAGGTTCCATTAACTTTGGCTGCTTTTGTATCAAGTCTTTTAGTATTGTGTCAATGGACATTTGCAGAGGCACAATGGAAAATTTCATTTTCTGGTCCTGTTCACTTTTGATCAGTTTTTTACTGTAGGCATTTCATCTGACAAAGCTCATACATAGGAGTAGTCTTGCAGACTGAATAATGGTTAATGTAATTTTTCTATCAATATTCATGCTTTCGCTCTGGCAACTGCTATGTTGTATGCATGCAGTATGCTGTGCTGAGTCTGTGAAACCATATTTCAATGACTAATTTCTTAGGCCTTTTATTCTTTGTAATTTAAGCACCATATTATTGGTTTGGTTATGCTGATTATATTTGTGAGCATTTTTTTTTAAAATGAATTGTATATCAGAGTTAAATGTTACCACAGACACGACACCCCAAAGATCCTGGAGCAGGGGTTTGTTTGTTTATTTGTTTGACAATGGCGTTTTCTTCCTTCTTTTCTTATAGAGTTACCAGACAAAAGTTATAACTGAATTTAACTGTAATTATTTTTTTTCAGCCAACTTATTTAATTAGGGGTACTTAAGCAACAGAGAACTAATGCTTGCATACCATATATATTTACCTTCAGCAATAGATATGCAGAGACCTTCTAAACAGAGACTTTCGCACATTACAAAATGGGCTATTATAGGCCATTTTACACGGACCCCACCCTCCGCTCAGTGTTCGGATGGGTATGCAGCGCGGGGGTGTCCGTGTGAACACCAAGTGGGATGGGGGGTGCACACTCCCGTGCAACACCCATTTCCATCCACAGAGCCCTCCAGAAAACCGGAGGAGGCTCTGTGGGTGGAGATGGGTGTGTATCTCTTTTGTGCTGCAAGATCTCGGGTTGCTGTAAAAGCCACATTTGGTGGCTCTTACAACGACCCAAGGTTTTGCAGCATTAAAAGGGAATAGTGCATTCAAAAATTACAAAACCTGTAACCCATTTTGTAATGTGTGAAAGCAGCCTTAATGAGGCTTTGCAAGCGTACAGAGGATGGCAGAATTTGACACACTGTAAGGGTAGTTTTGTGATGGCAATACACTCTAGCATGCAGAATCCTTTAGACAGTGTCCTTTGCTTAGGAAGAATGTGTCAGAGGCCTAGATTCTTTGCGTACTATTGACATGTGCCTTCACCTGATTTTCAGGGAATGCCTCAGGAGGAACCCTTTCTCAATTCCCTGTAAACTTATTCAAATCTCCTTCCTCATCAATCCTGTCATCCATCCTTATGGGGCCCATAGGAGAAAATAAAGATATGGGGTAAAGCTGCCAGAAATAACTGGACAGGCAAAAACATGAATGACTAATATATGAACATCTCTGTAATTTGCATGTTTTAGTGTAATCACCTCAGAATCAAATTGGTCATGGCTCAGAAGGATTTGTATGACTATCATAATGGATAAAAACAGATGTCTGGTGATGCCAGGTCAGTCTGGGGTGGGAAACAGTGGTCACCCCTCCCCAGATTGGGGCATCGAACTAATATGCCCACAGCCGGAGAGCCGTCCCACCGCACATACGTTCCAGGTAGAACAGGGAGCTCAACAAACGGGTGGGTGGGTTGCTTTCCCTCCCCCCCCTGCCCTGCTCCAAGTGCCCTGCCCACCACCATGACAGACAGCCATGGCAGTGCTTGACCATGGCAGCCCATGCCCCAAGACAGGGATGGGGAGACCAAATAAACATGCTATCCCTCGCTGGTCCGCATGGACGGCCCTTGGCCCTGGCTGTGTTCTCTGAGAGTTTCTGAGGACGCAGTCCAGGCTAGCTGCCTACCCACCCCAGGGTAGTCCCAGGCCAACATCTTGCAGTGCAGTACCACATGTGTGGGGGAGTCCTGGGCCACAGCAGACCAACACGGGTCCACGTCATGTTTGATTTTACCCAATGTTATTACTAGTATGTCAATAGGTGTTGCTATGACATAGTGGTCAATTACATGATTAACAAATGAACTTATACATCCCTTACTTTTTCCCCCCCCGTTGCAAATACTGTATATATTTAGATGCTTAATTCTATTAACTCCTCAGTTTCCAATTAGTTCATAAAACTCAAATTCTACTGCAGTCATAAATACCATTTTTTTCCAAACAGTAGTTTTATTCTACTCCTATAGAGTGAAATTCACCATTGCATAGACAGAGAGCACAAACCCTGCATCACTTAAGTGCTGTTTTGGAGACTCAAATGGGAGATAGGACTTCGTGCTCTCTCTAAACCCAGGTGTGTTTCGCTGTCAGACAGTACCTACCTCTGTGTGCCTCTATTCTTTCATGAATAGAACAACAAAACTGCTAGGTCTCGGTATGCAATTTACACTTGAGGTAACTGTTTGAGGGGTGGGAAGAATCAGATCTTAAAATCTTCACCCGCTTATAAGCAAACTTACCCACTAAAAGGCAACCTTAACCCCAAATCAACTTCAGAACTGGTATGAACTGATTCAGTTCCTACTGGAGTTAATGGGGGCTGTATCATTTTTCATCAGGCTGAATTTGACCACAACTTTCAATAAGGTTATTAAATGTTCCAGTAAAAATTTCCTCGCTCCCGTTCTCCATCCTATAACTTTTTCAGGCTCCATTCAAACCAGTGATGCTTATCTAAATTAAACACAATCTTTTGAAAGTGGGCTTTTACTGGTAAAAGGTGCAAACTCCAGAACTTAGCAAACTTGCATTAATTGAGAGCATGAGTGAGTGCTGAAATTTTCAGAGTGCTGAGGGAATTATTTGACAAACACAGAAAATAGAAAGAGCCACCAGAAAAAACCCTGTTAAATACAAACTGACAGCATTTCTCAAATGGCAGGCTTGAATTAACCTTTAGACTCTTTAAAAAAAAAAAAAAAAAACATTCATGGTTTTGAGATGCTCTTTTGAAACAAATATGTACAGCTGTTTTAATTCATTGAATCATCAGCCATATTCAAAACAACAGGGCAGAAAATAATCTGAGTTTTGCAGGACCCATGGTTTAGGCCCAAGGTTGTAGTTCATCTAATGGTTGCAGTTCAAGGATTTGCTGTTAGATATTTAATTTTGCTTCTCCTGCCCACCGTTCCTTTTAAATATATGAAAGTTTAAAAATTTGGCACATCATGTCACTCTGACCCCCTCAGTGCCATTTCTTGTCCATGTTCTTCAGATTTTCCCCATACTTTGGGTCTGAATTGAATTGAATTGAAATATTTATTGTTTGGGCCAAGCCCTTAAACAAATACAAGGCACATAACACTTATTGAACTACAAATAAAGTAACATACCAAGGTATAATATGAATTTAAATATAAATGTCAACATATATATAAAAAGATATAAATCTACCTGTCCAGCAGGCATTCCAAAGATAGACAAGTTTGATTCAAAGCCTAACCATCTATATATTCTCGAAGTCTCTAAAATTTCGCATAGATTGCTCCAATCCCAACCCAGTTCCAAGTTGATGCATAGCCGAAGCTACATGCTATAAAGAGGGCGTCTGATTCTATAAGCAGCCATCCCAAATTTGGCTACTAGCCTAGATTGGGCAGCGTCAGCTGAATAAAGGAGATTCTGCAAGTTATTAGTACATGGGCTTTGGGGGGTGCCAAGTCTCCCCAAATATTTATTCCTGGGTCCTGCCAAAACTGGGCAATGAAATAGAACATGGGCCAGGGTATCCACTTGCCCAAGTTGGCATAAAGGGCAGTGGCGTGATTCCCAAGGAATCCCTTTTAGCCGCCCCTCCAATTCCATGGACGGGAAGGTGTTTGTCCTCATTCTAAAAAGAATCTTACGCTCCTCGACTTCAGTCCAGTCAAATAGATAATAATGGGGGGAAATCGGGGGGGAGTTTAAGTTTAGATAAAGGGGTGCAACCTTTTGTACTGTGACAAGGGTCCTCTCTCCTTGGAGAGTTTGATCTTGAATACGTCTAGACAGCAAGTTTTTTGCTGCCTGATAACCCAGATTTGCCAGGCTCCCCGGGGAAAACCCCAAAAGGGCAATTTCCCTTTCAATCGCCCGGGACCACTTGATCCCCAACCCACTATTTAGGGCTAAGGATAAAAGTGAGTCCTTCCGTGGGGGAAAAAGCACCACCTTTGTCCAAAAGCCGACCACTGCCTTCAGGGCAGTTGCTTTAAGTGGCAAGCAGCCCACTTCTGCCCTTAAGATTGCTTGCGGCGTCCCCCTGTGGGCCCCTGTGATCATCCGAAGAAATCTGTTCTGAATAGGTTCGAGGGAAGTGAGATAAGAAGTTCCCCAAATGGGGAAGGCATATAATAATTGACCTAAGACTTTAGCTCTAAAGACTCGGAGGGCTGGCACCACCAAACATCCCCCGCGGCCGCGAAAGAATCTCCATAGAGCCATAGTGGTTTTTTTAACCAATTGCATGACAGCAAGACGATGGGTTTCCCAGCGGCCATTAGAGGCAAAGATGACCCCTAGATATTTGTAAGATTGGACTTGCTCTATTCGTTTAGACCCAAGGGTCCATCGTCGAAGTCTTTGGGGACCTCTACTCCCGACCACCAAGACCTTGGTCTTGGAGGCATTGATGGTCAGAAGTTCTCCTGCACAGAACTCCCCAAAGGCCTGCATTGCACGTCGCAGTCCAATAGGGGTCTGGGAGATCAGAACCGCGTCATCAGCATACAACAAGAGAAAAATCCTTCGGTCATTTATTTTAGGTGCATGTGTGTCAACATGCCTTAGGGCCGCAACTGAGTCATTTAAGTAGAGGTTAAATAAGGCTGGAGCCAGGATGCAGCCTTGCCGCACTCCCGCTTGTACCTTCACTGGTTGTGTCAAAGCGCCATTCTGATTATAACGGACACGCAGGGTGTTTTGGTCGTGTAACTTAATCAGTAGAAATAAAAGTCTCGGGTCTACAGAGAGGAGTCTAAGTTTTGCCCACAGGCGTTCTCTGCAGACCGAGTCGAATGCCTTAGCCAGGTCTACAAAACAAAGATAGAAGCTCTTCCGATGGGCAGTATACTTGGATATAAGGGCAGCAAGGACCAGAATATGGTCAGAGGTTGCCATCCCTTCCCGAAACCCTGCCTGCTCTGGTTCAATAATAGAATTTTCATCTAGCCATCTTTGCAATTTATGCAAAAGCAGTTTGGAATAAAGTTTAGCTATAAGGCTCAACAGGCTTATAGGGCGGAAATTCGCGGGGAGTTTAGGATCCCCCTTTTTATAGATAGGTACAACGATACTGGTCAACCAGGCAGAAGGGAAAGTTCCGGTATTGTTAATATGCGTAAAAAGCGGGGCCAATATCTTGGCCCACCATTCTGGATTACTTTTTAGAACTTCTGGGGTCACGAAGTCCGCCCCCGGAGCTTTCCCTAATTTGAGATCTGCTATAAGTTGCAGTACTACTGTTGGTGTAACTGGTGGCCATTCCTGAAAGCCATCTATAGATGACCTCTCTGCCACAGTCGGGCCCACATTGACCTTGGCAAATAAGGCCTGATAAAAAATTTCCCAAATATGGGGATGAATACTAGGCCTCCCTGGGCCAGGGATTCTGGATTGAGATGTTCGAATGATGTTCCAGAATTTCCGAGAATCCCTATTTTTGACGGCTAGAGTCAGATGTTTCCATTGCTCCTTATAATAAATTTTTAGTTTGGCCAATTTCATCCTACAGTATACTTTGCGTTGGATACCCATTTGGGCCCTTAAACCAGGTCCCGGGTTGGTCTTTAGATGTCTTGCCAGCCGCCGAAGTACCCTCCTCTCTCTGCGACATTCATGATCAAACCATGGGGGGGCTAAATCTTTGGACTGGGGTTTCGGGTAAATACCTCCCGAAGGGACCGTGATGAAAGGTAATAATCTTGTCATCATGATCTCAAATCCTCCTATAATGTCCATGTCCAAACTTAAACACCCCTCCCCTCCTCCTACTGACCTTCCTAGATCTGGCCTGGTGGCTAAGAACTCGCTTACCATAGCCGCCCTCGTCTCAGACCATTTTGCTTTCTTTAGGGGGGGTACTTTGGGTCTGCTGCAGTCAGAGTGCCAGAAGTACCATACGTTGGTTTTGACCTATAAAGCCCTTATAATGGCCTGTATTCTGCCTATCTGCAGAACCGCTTCACCCCCTGGGTCTTGAAACAGCCCCTGTGGTTGACATGGGGCACCCAACTTGAAGTCCCCCGAGTTTCTCGGGTGGCGATCATGGGGAGGGAGTTCGGGGGCTGCCCACAGGGTGTGGAACTCCCTCCTGATGGAGGTCCGCCTGTCCCCAGACATCGCCTCTTTCCAAAGACAGTGGGTGTATTTATAACATCAACGGGTGTCTGAATGTGTGTTTTGACCTTGATATGAACACCGGTTTGTCCCTGTGTTCACGATGTGGTGCTCCTTAGACACACAGCTCATCTTGGGGCAAATCAGTGTTTTGCTCACCATCTTATCTCAGCACGCAAGCACTTCTGCATCGTTCCCTGTGTTGTACCTGCTGACGTACCACATGATATTATTAGATGCAACACTGGTCATGTTTTCAGGTGGAACACGCAAATTGTCCTTGTGATGCAATGTTGTTCACATCGCGTGTTCAACGGGTAGCCAAATTGATGTTGGGATTGTTATGGTGTTTACACATGCTTAGAGGTTTTGACACCCAATCTTTTTTATGTCTAAAGACGCCCAGTACAAGACCTGGCTGTTCCACCAGGCCTTCTGTGAGGGGGGGGAGGGGTTAGGAGGGGAGGGTTTTTCTAATTCTGCTGTTTTGTTTATTGTTTTATATCTGGATTTTTATCTGGTTTTGTATTTTATATGTTATATATGTATTTTTATGTATTTAATTTTTAAACTTTGTAGGCCACCCCCAGCTGCCATGGACGGGAGGGTGCGGGGTAAAAATAGAACAAGATAAAATAAATAAATGTTAGATTCTTATGGCTGAGAACCAGAGAGAGGCTTGAACCAAGAACTTGGAGTGTTTTCAGATGTGATGATCGGCCCCATTTCAACGCTTTGATCCACATGGAACTGCATGTCAACATCCACGTCCCTTCTGAAAGCACTTTCAGACATTAGCCTGGACCATTTCCTGGGTGGTGTTGGCACTTAGCCTGGGCTATGACTCGGGGAAATCTGTCACTTCTGTTTTCACATTTGGTCATTTTTCCAGCCACTCCTCCAGTACTTATAGAGCAGTTAGCTTCTCATGGCATAGATTGCAAGACCTTAACTAGATGTTTGTTAGGAAATCAATTTGTTTTAACGATGCAATAAATGAACCAAACGAGGAGCAGTTAGGTTAGTGACTTGCCTTTGGTCATACAAGAAGCCATCACTAGGATCAAAGATCAGGATCAGTTTCTTTGCTCAGACAACTATGTGCAGTGGGGCTATTCACATACATGAAACTATTCCTGATATACGTACACAACAGCATCTGCAAGATTAGAGTAAGGGAGAGGGATACAATCATTTCTATAGTGCTACTAGGTGTACGCAGCGCTTTACAGTCACAGACTTTTGGAGATAGGTCCCTGACCAGTGGGCTTACAATCTAAGGCCCTTTTTGCACAGGCAGCGGTTGGTGGGGAGATGGGTGTGCTGCCACGGTGGGTGAAGGTGGGTGTGCGCCCGTTTCCACAGGCGCACACCCACCTCTGCTCCACCCATCTACATCCACGGAGCCTCCTTCAGTTTACCAGATGGCTCCATGGGTGGGTGATAGGTGTGCGTCGGGAGCGTGTGCACACCCCCACCCACGCTGTTTGCACAGACACCCATCCCCCCCACCTGTGCATTTACACAAATGTTCCACCACATCGAACACCCTCCCGCACACCCAACAGGCATCCATGTAAAAACAGCCTTAGATGGACTGTTGGACAAGGGTAAGGGGAACCCAGGGAAAGACAGACACACGCACTTCCATTTTTACAGATGGGGAACTGAAACGGAGAGGTTGTGACTTGCCCAAGGCCCCCCAGGGATTGGGTGGGCTCTGAACCCTGGATTCCCAGGTCCAAATCTAGCACTTTATCCACTACACCACACTGGCTCACTACTATCAAATATATGCAATGTGCATCTTATCTGGAAAACATTTGGATGCTTCACTCATCCAGAGTCACGGCTTGTTTCGCTTTTAAAAGTGAGGAGATTGTGTCTTTTGTCCCCTCCTCCATGACTATACTCCTTCTGGGTCTTCACATTTTTTTTCTTACCTTGCTCCTTCACTTTCCTCATTCTTATTTGCCTCCCTTTTCTCCCTTCCCACTAGGGTGGCCAGATATGCAAATTTTAGATGCCACTTATGAGAAATACAGGCTGCAGGGCTGCATTGACTCATAGCCCTGCAGCCTGTATTCCTCATAAGTGGCCTCAAATTTGCATATCTGGCAACTCTACTTCCCACCCTTTCTCTGCCTCAGCAGGGCATGTTAGTTCTGAGGGGCAGGGTACTGACCACAGGGTTTGCTGTGACTTCGTTGTGTCGACAGAGGCTCCAAGCCAGAATCCCATTCCCTCCAAGCCCTGGCCCCTCTCTTCCTATACTACAGGCTCCTAGCCTATTTGAGCAAAGGCTGTTGCACAGTTGTAAAGCTTGGCAGAGAAGCCATGCCTGAGATTCAGGGCTCTGAACAAAACCATTCACAGCTTTAGCCCCTGGCACAGGAGCCCAGCAAGGCACCTTTATTATAGGAATATGTGACTTCCAAACAGGTACCTGTCATGTGACCCAGCTGCTTTTCACTATAGTTCATATTATCTGAGCTGTTGCAGTCACTTCTTCTGAAGCTGCTAAATCTCTGGCATTTAACCTTGAAGGATTCTTTCCAGGAATAGTATTTCTACACAATAAAACCAGATCAATGTTTATCCAATCAAATTCCTTTTTTACCCAGATTTACTCAACGGCAATATTTATTTTTGTGATTTTTAAAAAAAGTTTGTTATTGGATTTCTTAAATGTATAAATATTTATTCATATAATAATTCTTACTAATACAGCCACTTTAAATCATTTAACACAAAAATGCTACTAATTAGCCCACAAAGGATATACACATATTTTCCTTCTTTTGTCTCTTTGCTTCTGGTGCTGAGAACTGTTGTACCACTTTTGCTGGGGATTCCCTTGGGTGTGTTTCCCTTTTAAGCTTCTTGTCTGTAACCACTTCACAGCATTTCCATGTGGCAAACATCACACTGTTTCTGTCACATTTGAATAGATTCTAAATACTGTGAAGGATTTAAGGAAACACTGTAATTTTTTTTTACCACAATTTAATTGCTTTTGATGCTGTGTAAATCATTAATTATTAATAAGCAGTTTCTAGATGGTTTGCTACAAAAGAAAAAAAAAAAAAGAATCACCACTTGGACTTTAATAAGCCCATTTTTAAGGACTTTCCAGGGCCACATGCTCCTATTTTGGATACTATGGACAGGTCCAGCATGTGATTACATCTAGGGCTAGTTCAAACTGTTTTATTGATGTATTTTATATTTGTATTTTAATTGTTTTTAACTGTTTTTATTGTTGTTAGCCGCCCCGAGCTGCATTGCAGGAGGGGGCGGGATAAAAATCTATTAAATAAATAAATAAAAATAAAAATAAAATTACAGCTGGCTGAATTTGTCAATCAAATTTTCAAATCCAAACTGTCAACCTACATTTTCATTAACATTTCTATTCAATTTTTTTTCAATCCAGCTCTCTTTAAGATAAATCCTTCTGAAGTTAGCACATTGACTCATATGTTGCAAAAGGCGCTGCTTATTCTTCTGTGGTCATTACAAGATGCCAAGAACCATGTGGTTATCAGACATTAGGATAGCTGCATGTTTTTTCAGGTCTAAAACACACCCCTAGCTCAATGTGTGTGTTTTGACCCACTTCGTGTATGCTAGTCACCTGCACCACGCAGTGGGCCCAAAATGATTTCAGTACTCAGGAGGATTTTTTTTATGTTTGAGGACAATGCGCCTAATGTAAATTGCATGGATTCAACTGACAGTGAGGTAGAAAAAGTGGTTCAAATGATATCTTTTACTGGACCAACTGCTGCTGGTGAGAATGAGTAAGGTTTCAGGCTACATGAGGCCCTTCCTCAGGCATGTAGTATAGCCAATCAGAAATATATGACTATGGGTAATTTCAGATGTTACATGATCACAGTTAACCACACCGAATCACAGTGGATTCGATGTGGTGGCTGTGATCGCACAAATGTCTGTGTGAGCTCCGCCAGATGTTCACCACGGTGAATTCCTGGTGGGGTTCAAAGCTAACCACGATTCTGGAGGTGAGGCCGACCTCACCTCCAGAATCATGGTTAGCTGGACCACGATCAGGAACGGAGCGAAGGTAATGTCTGTTACCTTGCCCCAGTCCTGACCGTGACCCAGACCGCGGTACAGGATCGGGTGCAGCAGCCTGATTGGCCACTGCGCCTGCCCATCTCCCGAGTTCAGGCGGCTGGTGAAGCGCGGGGGGCGGAGTCGAGCGACCACATGTCACAGCATGCAGCCCCGCCCCCTCCCTGATTCCCCTTAAAGATCAGGCCGGCACATCTAAAGGACAGCCAGTCTGATCACGGACTGGGATCCGAGACGGATCCCGGTCCAGGGTTCAGCGTGGCGAACCAGAAGGCCCATCACGTCTGAAATTACCCAGTGTAATAAACACAAGCACAGAAACCAAATGTAGAAAACCAAAGAGTGGAGGCAGAGTTCCAAGTTTCTTGCTTGCTGTTACCTCACTTCAATGACATTTTAAAGATTTCTGCCTAACAATGTGATATTATTAACATCACTTACTTGACACAAAATGAAATTCTTAAGCCTTTGGTTTGTTGGAAACAGCCACCCACTCCATTAATACTTGTTCTTTCTCCAATACCTTCAGGGACATTATAATTTTGTCTTGCTTTTCAGGAGCAGATGCTATCTAGTACAGCTCCAACAGAAACCTAAAAAATATAATTAAGAGATGAATGCCTGTCTATTTATTTTATAGTTTGGTACTGACATCCATCACCGTAGCATCTATTCTGAACACCAACAAAAAGTTTCTTTGTTCTATGACCACCTAATCCAAAAAGATACAATTGTATTTTTAAATCTATTGAATATGAACACGTTTTAATTTGCAAACTGGTCACAAGAGTGGCAGACAATGAAAAAGCTTAGTCTATAGCTTTCATTGAATCTCTGTATTTTGATCTTTTATCTTCAAAATTCTTATACATATTAATCCTGGTTTAAGATGGTATTCTATCTTTCTTCAGTTATTACAAAAAATTGGTACTGCACATATATATTTGGTATCCAATAAATATAGGTAAGATTTTTTCCCCTCTTCCTCTGTTAAGCACAGTCACCAATGCAGAGTTATCATGATGGGCTTTCTCGTGTGAATTATTGGGTGGTACATCACACAATGTCACAGAGTAACTCCATTTTGCTTCAGGGAACCATTATAAAGTCACTGTAATTAAAGGGCAAGCAAAGTTGATGTCGCTAATGTGGGAATAAAGAGAGGTGAATGAACTCATAATAAAAGACTGCTTCCATCAAAGCAGGTCATCAGTACAAATAGATGGTCTAGAGTTCATTTGTTAAAGAAATACTAAAATACTACTTTCCTAGTCCAATCTGTTTATTTCATCTGGCTTGACATGGGGAGAAAGGGCCGATTGCTATTTATGAACTGTACTTATTTAGATAACTCTTCATTATACACACCGTAATGAGATCTGTGTCTTGAGAGCACAACTGTAACTGGCAGTAAGTCAGTTCAGCCTTTGGGATAGTTTTGTTTTGCATCCACCACTACAGGCAAGGTCTGCCAGAACTTCCTGCAGAACGTTGCTGAGGAAAAGTCAAACCTTTTACTTCTGATTTTGGTCTAGCTCTGAATTCAATTACTTATCTGGCTAAATAGGAGGTATGCCTCTTGCTTTTTAGCTCCATTCCTTTTTGTTTTTTAGCTCCATTTCTCCTTCTGTGGTGCCACGGCAGTTGATACCTCTGACAGTGAACAAGGAAGCAAGAAAATAGGGGATGCCAATAAGAAATAATTTATCATTGATAAGGGTTTGAATTTTATTCAGTAACTAAAGACATTTAAACTAACTGTGCTCTCTCAACAAGATTTAACAATGCATAAGCTGCATTACAAGAAGAGTAACAGACCAACATGGTGCCTGTGCCGACTGGCTGTCCTTTTCCAAAATGGTCATGACGCCACTGCTGCCACTGCCATTTAGAAAAGAGTGCACATGTGCAGAATGGTCCAGCAGCCATTTGCACATGCACACTGTTTTTTAAAAAGTAGATTTTAATACAAATGGTGTTACAAAAACTAATGGATTTTTAAATTAAACATGAAAACATACAGATTTTTTTTCAATGAATACAAATGCGTTCCCTTCTGCTCACCCCTACAAAGCAGGACATTTCAGGGATAACGGGAAGCAAAGCAGGGGACTCGGACTGGATACGCTGGATCTATTCCAAAGACTGAAATGTGGGGCGAGCTCAAGGGAAAACCTTTTTAACTTAACACATTCATGTGACATATGCAACATACTTAACATGAACACATCATAAATGCACTTCTACCAGCTTTGGAATCAAAGTTAAGGAAGCAGAATAAGTGGATTGTTCTTAATCTATGTAAATATGTTCGTTATTCAGGTGCTATTTGAAGATTATTCTTTATTGGCTATTATATAACCCAGCTTTGCTTCTTGTTTATGAAAAGACATGTATCTGAAAGTGTCCTGTTGACTTTTAACATTCATTTTGAAGTTCTGCATGTGGGCGTTATATACTGCAGGACTTTGATTTTAAGAATTTAGCATGATAGTGCACAGCCGGAGCTGCCCCCACTGTGAAACAGCAAACTGCCTCCTCTTAATTAATTTCAAAGTTATTTGTGTACAGCCATTTCTTTTTCTCTCAATCAAATTGTCTTAATCTAACTCTGATTTTCTTAACACTGCAGATAATAGATGAGACCGAAGGCTTTGCTAAGGTTACCAGTGGAGAAATGGTTCAAGATGACAGACTGAACCAACTTGGACATGAAAAGAAAGAGACATCCTTTATTTCATCCTGGTTGAGACAGAGAGACATCCTTTATTTCATCCTGGTTGAGACAGACCTATGACAGGAGACGAGCCAACAGCAACAAGACTATTGCCAGAGAGAAGAGCTACAGCTCACACTTAGCCAACAGGGGTCACTGTAGTGAAGGAAGAAATAAAGATACTGGGAAGGTAATAAGGGTGAGTTGTGCACCTTATTGAGAGTAATGCCATTATGCATGAATTCAGCAGTAATGTAATCATGGACCATGCAGTAACATGATTTGATTACCAGGATTCATCTCCGACAAACATCTGGAAACAGTGCAGTTATTTTCACACCTTTTAACTGATCAGCACAGTCTTTACGTTGAGTTCCCAAAGAGACTCTTGTTCTATTAAGGACATAAAATGTATCTGAAAGGATAAAATTAAAATAGCCATCTATAAAGTCTTTGGCTGATTACTTTTCTACTTACCTAGCTATTTCTGTAACAATAAATCAAGTATTAACCGCAACAATTCACAGCTCAAGAGCTGGCTATATATTTTGGCCAGGGATCCGAGATTGTAGAAAACAGTATCAAACATCTAGGATAGAGGAGATTGTTTGTTTCAAAAAATGGAAAACATGAAATACGTAAGATCTGTTTCCCATTCTGGTGTGTGTTTCTAAGGGACAGAAATGATGGTTTATGTCAGCTGCAGAGCTCAAGTATTTTGACCATGTAGTCAAACTATTTCTGTGCACTTCCTTGTTTCCTTCTTTATGTTTCTGGGATATCATCCAAGTTTCATCCTGACAATGTCAAAGGGAGGACAGGTAACACTTAATTCCTTTAACATTTTTATTTTGCAATTATAATAAAATATTGTGCTTTTCCAAGTTAAGCAACAGTTAGAATAAATTATGTTTCCTGTATGCATAGATTTATAAGCTGCTAACACAAAAAAACTATGTATTTCTATGATGCCAGCCAAATTTAATTTCTCTCACTTTTAGAAGAAGCAGAGAGGTCTTTTGTACCAGGGGGAAACATGAGTGCGGATGTACAGTGATAAGGAAAACTAACTGGGTTCAGTAACTGTAAGAGGGATTTTGATTTATGAAGGTGAAAGAGTGAAACAAACAGAGAAAATTAAAGTAAAAGATTACAAAAGGGTGAGGGGGAAAACAAGGGTTTAATGGGGAGAGAGTGAGAAAATGAAAAGCCAACTGAAAATAACCCTTACTTGCCAAGCTTGGATGGCTGGCAGTAAGACCTGCAAGCTGAACTTAATCACTAAGTGCACAAAAATCAGACAAAGCACCTGAGAGCTGGAAAAAAGTGTGCTGCTTTTTCTTACATGGGATGAGAAAGAAAGAAAGAAAGAAAGAAAGCCAATGGCAGCAGGGTGTTGCTGTTTTCTATGGCCCAAAGACCTCCCAGCAAGGGAAGCAGAAAGATGAGGGATGACCTGATTCTATGGGAAGCACAGCATCACCACAATAAACAGGCAGAAGCATTAAACTGCAAAGGAGCATAAATCCTACAGTGTGACATTTCCCACCTTCTATGCTGTTCTCGCCAAACTTCAAGCATTCTCTTTCTCTCTCTTTTTTTTTTTTTTTTTTGCTACAGAGTGGTTTAATTTTTCAAATTGAAGAGCTTTTGGTATAAAGCATGCCTCATTAGCTTGTGGGAGGTAGCCGGTCTTCATTAATTCAGTTCTCACTTCATTTGCTTTGCACACAGTCATAATTAGCTTCAAAATAACTTAGGTAAAGTCGATAGATTTACAGCTACAATTTTACTTGGCGCTCGTGTTTTTTCTCCTATTTCAGTGTGTTGTTTGTTTGTTTTTTTAAAAAAAATAATCAGAAAAGGAAAGATGTGTTAGGGAGTTAATGCTGTGTATTTTTAAGGACAATGATTCCCCCTGTGACAGATGACACACTGAAATTTCAGTTACCTTCATAGCACAGAGAAGTTTTCTTTCCTTTCCAGACAGATGTGCAAGACCACATTGGGTACTTTTAGAGAGATGTGGGGCTGGCCACCCTCAGAGCTGCTCCAGGAGTGCACCCCTACATCCAGCCTTGCCTGGGTTGGGTTTAAACAGATCCAACGGGTTCCCCAGCCCATGGTCCACCCGAGTGGCACCACCCCCACCCCACACCATAGAGTTGCTGGCAGATCACTTGATGCTCTAGGCTCCTGCCAGCATCTCTATGGCATTGCCCTGTGCAACAGTCAATCAGAAGTGGAACCGGTGCCCTGGGGTTTGTCCCCCCCTCCCCCCCGATAGTGACAGGGATGGGAAATCATATTGAAAATCTGAATTGGATGAAAATCAGAATCCGATTCATATCTTAATCAGTTTGGAATTAGAATCTGTTCTTATCCCCCCCCCCCCCCACCACTTGACTTCAACAGGAAACCGAATCTATTAATTTCAATGGGCCATTCATTCTAACCCATGATCCTATAATGATTACTGGGCCACAGAAGAGTCTAGCAATAGAAGAGAGGGGGAAATGAGTGAGAAAGGAGGCCATGTGTGTTGAGGTGCTGCTAGATGCATGTGGGAGCTGTGTGTAAAATAGATCACACTCCTTGGAGCTCCACTCAGGGCCTTTCCAGTCTTCTTCTTTCCACTGCCCCTCATCAGGGATGGCACAATGAAAAGAAGAGGAGAAAGGGGAGTGGGTGGAATGCTGAAGGGTGTGAGTGCAGCCCACAGGAGAGGGGGAAGAGAGAGGCAGCCCCCATGCAAGGGGCTGAGGTCTCCGGGTGAGAGAGAAAAGAGAGGTGGGTGGTCCCCGAGCAAAGGGGGAAAGTGAGGCAGGTGGGGTTGTGGGCACTGGGCTGAGGAGAGGGTGTGGGGCAATAGGATGAGGAGGCCCAAATGGGCACAAGCATGTGGGGCAGGCTGTCGAACCTTGCATCAAGCGTAAGCGAAGCTATGCTGTCAGTGTCCAATTGTCCCAAGTCGAGATCCAACTGTAGTCCAATTGAAAACCCCACTTAGGAGAGAACAAAAAAGAAATTTAAGATCACTTAGCAGGTTCAAACAGATCAACAATAACCCCAGTTTTAAACTGCAAGACCCCCAGTAGCATGCCAACTGTGGGGACAGAGGGGGGTCAAGGGCAGCAGGGGTTATACTCCATGAAAGCAAGATAAAGTTCAGTTGGAAAGGCAGGGGTCCTCTGTAAAACCCCTTTTCCCATAAGATGTAACCCCACCCAAGCACTAAGACTCGGGAGACTAGGGTAGAGGCCAGGCCAGAGTAGGCCAATTCTGAAAAGCACTCCATAAGCTGCAATCCCAGTACCCAACACACCCCAAAAGGCAGAAGACCGGCCACCCAGAGCAGCACTGAGAAAAATCAGGGAACCAGGGCAGGCCAAGAAAAAAACAATTCTCCAAAACACACCATAAGCTGCAACCCCAACCCCATTATCCCCAACACCCCAAGAAGCAGGAGCTCAGCCATTCAGCCACCCGAGAGCAGTACTGAGAAATCAAATCAGGGGTTCATTTGGAGTTTCCTTTGAAGTGAAAGGCTCTCATGGAGATCAGGAATGGTATCCCTTATTTTGGGCAGGGCCTTGTCTCCAACACGGATTTATTTATTTATTTATTTACCTCACCCTTCTCCAGACACTCAGGGTGGTTCACAACATCAAAAATATGAAATATAATAAAATTACATTAAAATCCTTAAAACCTCAACATCTTCCCAAACACCCTACCCTTTATCCCCACTTTTCACCTACTGAACCCTTCTTCCAAATCCCACCCAACCCTATTCCTGCCTGCCAAATGCCTGGCCAAGCAAAAAGGTCTTACATCTACTCCGTAAGATGAACAGGATCACACTCAGGTGGACCTCCAAGGGGAGGGAGTGTCACGTTTTGCGTTTTTCTCATAAATTACAAAGGGAAAGTGAGCTAAGTTTCCCAGCTGAACTGGTCATACTTGATTGGGCTACACTTTTTCCCAAATTGTATAATATGAGTTTACACTTCACTTTGATGCCTAACTAGCAAAGCAAGTATTGTAAAAATGACAATACATTTATAAATAAAGGAACATGAGACTTTTGGAATATAAAAATATATGTAAAGTTTACTTAAATATAAATAGAAAATATCAGTAGCTTACATAGAACGGTATTGATAGCCAATCAAAGTTACATGATCTTAAAACATTTCTATCTTAAGAAAAAGTTTGTAAAAGCTTAACATATGCACAATTCATTGGCTCAAAGATATCAAGAATTTATACATTACATTGTCCCAGATCTTTCCTTAGTCTGCCATGATGTTAAGTGAGAAGGAAATCCAATGGTATTTGGGATTTCAATCTACAGATCAATTCTCTGGGTCTCCCTCTTTAAAGGCAGCTTGTTAGGAGGATCACATTTCTGAGTAGGGTCATAATGACATCATCCTCAAGGAGATACACTGGATTCTAATTGGCTCTCTTAAAGAAACCAATCAGAGTTAGACTTCCTTCAAGGTTTAAGCTAAATAGAAATCTTGTATTTTTATCAGAGATAATTGTCAGATTACAGAGAGAATAACCAGAATTTAAAGATTATTCCAATCATAAATTATATAGATATGTTAGCTAGAAAAGACTAACAAATCCTCCTCCTTAGTCTGGAAATACTTATGAATAGTACTATCTGTCATTAAGACACCTAGAGATAACATTCCAGACTTCTTGTTTAAGAAAATCTAAGTTAACCAGAGGGGCCTCATTTTATGGTCTGCCATTTGGCTGTTTCCTTGGCAACAGTCAAATGTCCATTTGGGAAGCTCAGGAAAAAAAGGCCTTGGAATGTGGCTGGAGACTTCAGCTTGAGCCATTATAATCACAGAAGTTGATTTTAGAGATCAATACTTCAAAACACAATTTCAATACATTAAAACAGAAAGTTAACATATAAAAACTCAAAGTTAATACATTTGAAACACAGATGGCCAAAATATATATGCCTATAATAGGAAATACATGACAGGATTGCCATAATTGTGGGGAAACAACCGAGAATGCCTCCCTGCGCGCCCTCATTGTAGCACCTTTATGGACAGTTAGCACTCACAAGAGTGCACCCTTGGGGTGACCTCAGAGACCACATAGGGGAATAGGGGGTCTTTCAGATACCTGGGGCCCAAGCCATTTAGGGATTCATAGATTAAAACCAGCACCTTGAATTATGCCCGGAAAGCTATTGTCAACCAGTGCAGATTCTGGAGCACCAATGGAAAAACATAAGATGTGTCATACTGGGTCAGACCAATGATCCATTGGGCTCAGCACCTGTCTTCGACAGTGGCCAACCTCAATCGCTTGGAGGAAGTAACCAACAAGCCACTATGGGGCAATCCATTCCCTGTTGTTCACTCCCAGCTCCTGACAGTAAGAGGTTACATTCCCCCAAACCTACCTGGCTACTAGCTGCTAATGAACCTATCCTCCAGAAACTTGTCCAACCCTTTCTTAAACTCAGCTGTACTATTGGCCTTGACCACATCTTCTGGCAACAAATTCCACAATTTAATTGCATGTTAAGTGAAAAAATACTTCCTTCTATTTGTTTTAAATTTGCTACCCATTCATGGAGTGTCCCCTAGCTCTAGTACTATTTGAGAGGATAAATAATCATTCCCTATTAACTTGTTCCACACCACTCATGATTTTATAAACTTCTATCATATCCCCTCTGTCGTCTCTTCTCCAAGCTGAAGAGCCCCAACCTATCCAGCCCCAACCTATGGAATGGCACCTCTTCATAAGGGTGCCGTTCCATACCCCTTATCATTTTTGTTGCCCCGTACCTTTTCTATTTCTAGTATATCTTTTTTGAGATGGGGCAATCAGAACTACACACGATATTCAAGATGCAGACACACCATTGATTTATATAGTGGCATTATGATATTTACAGTTTTATTCTCTGTCTCTTTACAAATAATTCCTAATGTTCTGTTTGCTTTTTTGACAACCACTGCGCACTGAGCTAAGGATTTCAATGTATTGTCCACAGTGATTGCAAGGTCCTTTTCCTGAGTGGTAACTCCTAATAGAACCCAGCATTGTGTACATAAAATTTAGATTGTTTTTCCCTATGTGCATCACTTCACACTTGTCCACATTAAATTTAATCTGCCATTTAGATGCCTAGTCACCCAGTCTGAGTGATCCCCTGGCAATTCTTCACAGTCTGCACATGTTTTAACTACCTTGAATAATTTGGTGTCATCTGCAAATATGACCACCTTCCCTCCTTACTCCCCTTTCCAGATCATTAATGAAAACTTTAAACAACACTGGTCCCAGTACAGATCCCTGGAGCACTCCACTATTCTCTCCATTGCGAAAACTGACCATTTAGTCCTGTTCTTTGCTTCTTATCCTTTAGCCAGTTACCAATCCATAATAGGACACTGACTCCTATCCCATGATTTTTTAATTTCCTCAAGAGTCTTACATGAGACACCTTATCAAATGCTTTCTAAAAATCCAGATACACTATATCAACTGTCTCCCCCTTATCCACATGCGTGTTCACACTCTCAAGAAATTCCAATAGATTAGTGAGACATGACTTCCCTTTGCTAAATCCATGTTGATTCTTCCCCACGTTTATCAATATGTGCCATGCATGATTCTGTTATTATTAAAAACTTCTACCATTTTGTGCCTGGCATAGACATCAGGCATACCAGTCTGTAGTTTCCAGGATTGCCTCTGGAGCCCTTTTAAAATATTGGTATTATATTCACTACCCTCCAGTCCTCAGGTAAAGTGGCAGATTTTAGTGATAGGTTACAAATTACCAGTAGTAGGTCTGCAATTTCATATTTGAGTTCCTTCAGAACTCTGGGGTGTAACCCATCTGATCCCGGTGATGTATTACTATTTAGCTTGTCAGTTTGCTCTAGAACCTCTTCCAGAGTCACATTGATCCATGACAGCTCTTCCAATTCAGTTCTAGTGTGGGTATCTCCCCAACATCCTCTGCAGTGAAGAGAAAAGGAAAGAATTCATTCAGCTTCTCCACAACAATGGCCTTATCCTCCCTGCACGCCCCTTCTATCCCCAGGTCATCTAATGGCTCAAGTGACTTTCCTGCAGGCTTCTTACTTCTGATTAATTTTAAAATGTTTTAATTATTAGTTTTTGCCTCTTTAGGGAATCTCCAAATTCTCTCTTGGCCTGCCTTATTAACCTTTTACATCTAATTTTCCAGTGCTTATGCTCTCTCTTATTTTCCTCATTAGGACTAGCTTTCCATTTTTAAGGATGCCTTTTTGGCTCTAATAGTCTCCTTCACCTCACCATTTAGCCAAACTGGCAGGTGTTTGGTCCCCTTGCTACCTTTTTAAACCTGTGAAATACATTTAATCTGGGCTTCCAAGTGTCCCAATATACTCCTGGCAACCCATCTGACAGAAGGCAGCTCGCTTTATTTTGCACCAACTACAGTTTCCGAACAGTCTTCAAGGGCAGCCTTGAAGGCATGGATGACAGTGGCCAGATGTGAATCTGATAGAAAAGGTCCCAGCCTTCTCACCAGAAGAAGCTGGTAAAAGCAGCTCCCGGCCACTGACCCAACCTGACAATCAAGGCGCAGTAGTGGATCCAAGAGTACCCCAAGCCTGAGAACCTGAGTAACAAAGGGAGGCTGGACCCCATCAATAACAGCAGACCCCACATCCCCCAGGACACAAGATTGGCCAACCATCACCACCTAACTTTTATCTTGATTCAACTTCAATTGGTTTGCCCGCCTCCACTCCCCAACAGCAGTCAAGCACTAGGTAAGCACAGGCCATATGAAAAGGAGAAAGAGCTGGGTGCCATCCACATGTTGATGGCTACATTGTAGCCTCAATGTAGTGGGGCCAAATCTCCAAACAATCTTGCCCAGGAGTCTCTGATACACACTGAACAAGAGTGGGGACAAGATGGGAACCCTTGGGACCCCACAGGGGAGCTTCTGAGGGGATGATGAGCCTGGACATGTTGCAGGGCACCCATAGAGCACACCTGCAGCCCTGCAACATGTTGCATGTTTTATTATATATTATACATGTTTTATTATACATGTTGCAGGGCACCCATAGAGCACCCCTACACCTTTTTTTGGGGGGGTCCCTCTTTTACCATCTGTTATTGCTGGTTGTATATTTCATGAGGATGTTTTATGTGTTTTACAATATTTTATAATTATATTTTTGTGTGTTTTTAGCCGCTCCGGGCTGCCTATGGTGGGAGGAGCAGGATATAAGCTTTTTAAATAAATAAATAAAATAAATGTATAATAAAATGTAACACCCATTTTATCGGTGTTAGAATGTCTGTGTGAAAAGGGCCATAGTTAAAGGGCCCTCTATTGTTCTTTGTGACACCTTAAGTGTTCCTTAGTTGTTGTTAGTGACTACTCTCCTTGTAGTATTTAGAATTTATTTAAAAACAAAACCCTCTGCTTTTGGTGAAGTTATAGTTTCTAATATTTCCTTTTAAAAAAAAATTCAATAAGCCAAGGTTTCTAACCTGAACCTAGTAGAGGGTGGATGTTGTGATTTCTTTAATTAAATTTCCTTTTTAAAAACAATAACAAAATATTTCAGACCAGCTTTTCCATTAGGCTATTGCCTAACATGTGCCCTTGAGAAAATGCACATAGCATTTTGTCTGTCAGAGAAAACACAGCAGGAGAAATAGTTGGAGGGGGGTGGAGGCAGAACCTGCGGAAGGAGGGCTGTGTAGGGCAACTATACTTCGCCTTTAAAAGAGGACCCTGATGAAAAATACATGATGCAAAGCTGCATTTGTTCCAGTGCAGCCCTGTAACATGTATTTTTCATAAGTGTCCCTCTTAAAGGGTAAATATGCTAACCCTATGGCTATGTAAGCTGTAAAACTCATTTGGCATGGGGGTGTGGTGGCCAAGCGGTTGAGGGAAGAGATGTGACTGAGATTGGGCATAACTAGCCAGTCAAGAGTCACTTATGAGGGAGACTATTGTATGAATATGCAAGTCCTTTAATTCTGTTCAGATTGCTTCATATCTAGACAAGGGACTATTTTGAATTTGCATAATGTATACACGTGCAAATTGTATGCATATTAGCCCACATTGTCCTGCATCTTGAGAGATGCTGTCTTTCATAGGGATGGGCGAATGCGGTTCGGCAGTTCGGAGTTCAGCCCGAACTCGGCCTGTTCGGATGACCGAACTCGAACCCCGAACCTGAACACTAACATACTGAACAAACCGAACACTGAATGGCAAAATGGCCGAACAGTTCGGTCAGTTCGGATCGCGTTCGGGTGGCAATAAAAGGTTCACTGGAAGGTCAAACATGACAGGGAGGTGTCAGTCACTGAGGAGCAGACTTCCAAGCACCAGGGGTGGAGAGGCTTGCAAGAAACGAAACTAATTATCTGCCTCCCCCCTTCCCAACACCTTCTGAGCTCCTGAACAGCAGGCGTTGAGTAGGATTTTTAGATTGCTTTAAGTTTCATTTCAGTTTTGTACTGAAATGAAACTTAAACCTTAAACTGAAACCTTGTGTTTGTGATTCCCCCCATCCCATATATATGGGATGTGTGTGTGTGTGTGTGTGTGTGTATAGATAGATAGATAGATATAGATATAGATATGGGATGGGGGGGATAGATAGATAGATAGTAGAGAGTTGTCGGAGTTAGCTTAGTGATAGAGATAGCATTAGTGATTTAGTTTTACTGTTTGTAGGAGTAGGTCTGTGTACTTATTAGATAATCCATTTAGTTCATAGCATTTAGAATAGTTAATAGCAGTTAGATTTAGTGTAGATAGAATATTATATTAGATTAAAAAAAACAAAAAACCCATATAAAAACAAAAAAACCAAATAAAAAACAAAAGAAAACCATATAAAACCCAATAAAAAACCAAAAAATCATATAAAAAACACAAAAACACCCATAACAACATTCCCCGAATGGCCGAACCAAACAGCCAAATGGCCTGTTCGGACGACCGAACCGAATAGCCGAACCCGAACTCGGCGAACTAGCTGAACTGCCGAACTGAACGGACGAACCGAATGCAGCCGAACCCGAACCGTGATCTGTTTGCCCATCCCTAGTCTTTCATTTTACAGTTAAGGGGTTGAGAGGTATGTTGAAAGACCTGAAAAAATTGCAAACCTGTGTTAATATTTTTAAAATCCAATTTCCAGTGCTCTAATTTCCAACAGTTCCTCTGTTTCACCTGCTTTATAACTAGGAATAGGTGTGCTGAGCTATCAGCAAAGGTTCTCAGTCTCAACCAATTTCTCTCCTATTCCTAATTGTAAATCTCTTTCAAATTCAGAAAGGAGACTTATAGAAGTTTGATATAATTAAACAAGGATTTTGAGTTTCCCCAAGTAAAAGGCTGATAACCTACTGTGAAAGTAAGAAATTTCTCCTGCCTTCTACAAACTTCACCAGCAGTAATGTGAAAGTTCCAAAGCCTGGAAGTGAGTTTTGACTATTTTCTGCAGCAATCAAATGTGCACAAGGAAGGTGGGCACCAAAAGGCTAATGATACTTTAAAAAGATATAATGAAACGCACAATTGAAAGCCTTTGCATTTCTGTATGATGATATCCCAATGGCAGCCAAGCAAGTCGCTGGAAGCTGATCTGTTGGCTATACACTAACCTTACTGATTTTAGATCAACAAAGTGGTTCAATTCCATTTTATGCGGTGAATTTCAATATCTTCCATTACTATCCAGAGATAGAGCATGGTCACTGTGTTGGTCCCAAGTGAGAGAGGGACAAAGGCCACTTTCAGACCTTCCCCCCCCCTTCCCCTCCGTGCATATTCTGGCTGTGGGAGGGAATGCGCAGCCATGATATGCGTGGGATGCCGCCGGTCTGAAAGCCCCCCCATGCAGCTTTGCCGGCAAACACCCGCAGAGATACAGAGTAGGATTTCCTGCTCTGTATTTTTGTGGATGTTTGCCAGCAAACCCATGTGGGGGGCGGGGGGGGAGACTTTCAGTACTGGCTGTGCATTCCCTCCCACAGCCAGAATATGTGGGGGGGAAGGGGAGGTCTGAAAGTGGCCATAGTGGTTCGAACCAAAGTGGTTTTAGATCACACTCCCCATAGCTGATAGCACTGCTGATGTTTAAACCCCATCAATTTTGGTTGATTGAACACTTTGGAACTGATTCTTGGCTCTAGTTGAACTTTGTGCAGCACAAACGTATAGGAGAAGATGATGTTTTCCTTATTCATATTCCAGCTCAGGGCATAAGTTATAAGCAGCATCAGGGGTCACTGATAAACATGAATATTATGCAGCGCATAATGTACATAGCCCAGGGGCGTAGCTAGCTTGGGATGGACCCAGGGACAAGAAATGTCTGTGGCCCCCCCCCCCACACACACACACTTTTTTCCTGCCAGTGGTGAAGCCGCCAGCTGGCCTAGGGGCGCCTCCCAGCTGGGCCAACCTAGGGGCGCTGGGCTGCTGGTGCTCAGGACTTACTTGCTCTCTGCAGAGACTGCAGCATGCTGCTGGTGGCTGGCCTGCTGCTGGGCCCATCCGTCTTCTGGGCCGGTGGCAAGCTGGTTCGATGGGGCACTCTGTCCCTCGCGGCTCGTTGCCCACACGCTGGGCCACACGCAGCCAGCAGCAGCACCATTGCTGCCCCAGCCCACCTGACCAGCCCTGGGGGCTGGGGAATGATCAGGCGGGCCAGGGCAGGCTGGGCCGACTCGATGCAGGGAGCACCAGATAAGGAAGGTGTCTGGTGGCGGTTCCACTGAGCCGCCACTGGGCACCTTCCTGCTCGGGGGCTGGCTCTCCCTCAAGCCAGCCCTTCCTGGATGGGTCCAAACTGGTGGGGAGGACTCCTCCTCCACAATGCCAGGAGGACGAGCCAAGTCATGAGACTTGTGTGTGAGACCTGGCATGACACAGACTGCTGCATGGGGCCCCTCTCTGCCTATGGTTCCAACATTATATCAGACACAATGTTGCAACCGCGGGCAGGAACGGGGAGGGGAACCAGGCAGCAGCTGGAAGGGCCCCCAGCCAGCTCAGGTGGCAATTTAAAAAAGAAAAAAGGGGGGGAGGGTGGCTTAGCTACCTTGGATATTGGGCCCCCAGTCAGTATGGGCCCCGGGACAAATGTCCCTGTTTGTCCAATGGTAGCTACGCCCCTGACATAGCCACTCTACCTGCCATACTACTGAGTGTCTATACCTCTTGCATCGGCTGCACCTGCCTCTGTGAGAATTACCTGGTGTCCATGTCTACTTGGCCTACAGCCCCTTTGTTCCATCATAAAAGGAGCTGTAACAAAATGGAGAAACAAGACTCCTGTATTTTATTTATTTATGTTGGGGAGGGGGCTGCCTATAAGGTGCCAGGTTCAGCTTGCTTTCTATTTTGCATGAGTCCCATCAACAATTTTTCCCCAATGGTGGTGTGCCAGGATCACATCTGGGGTCATACCATTTGCAGATGGGGCTCTGATCCCAATTGATATCAGATATATTTTTCATAACACTATTGCTGTCTGGGGTCATGAAACTGCAATACATTTAAGTCTCAAAATGAGATCCTACAGGCAAAAAGTGTGAACCACTAGATTAAAAGAAAGCAAATATGAGGAGTGCAATTCTCATTTATCCAGGCACACAAGAGGTTTTACATACATGTATGGTGCATACCCAACGGACACATCATACATTAAGTGAGAGCCAAACCTTGCTCTCAGAGAGAGTCATCATTTGTGCACCTTAACTATGGTCAGTGGGTTGCTGCCTGTATGGTGGTGTGTGTGGAATACACCTATTCCTGGGAGCGTTCTTAAAAGTAGCTAGACCCCACTAAAATTATGACCACCTAGACGAGCTGTGCTAGGCTCTGGGGAGGTGACACTGCATGGGCGGCTAGTGAGAATGAGCAATGATGTTTCTCACTGTGAAAGAGGATTTGGCACCCTCTTAAGTCTAGCACAGCACTTCAGTCTGCAACTTGCGTGTGCACGACCTCCTTATGCATTGGATGAATGAGGGCGGTGCTCTGATCTCTAAGTCTGAGGTAAAGCTAGCACTGAAGGAAAGCAGAGGTAAGAATGTTTGTTTTTCATATACTTTGGGTCTGCCAATTGCCTATGTATAAAAATATACATACATGCAATATATTGTTCCTGTATCTGTGTGTGTTAGTATTAGAATTAAATGGCATCAGTAGGAATAGAGACCATTCAGCACACACACACACAGAGCCTTTTTCACCTCAAGAGAGAGCATCATGATGGCAGATGATAAATTATTTAGGTGTTTTTCATAACAGTTCACATCTGGATATATATTTTTTAATGATAGTAAATTTTCTGTTCATTATACAATTAATCAGGCAAGTTGAATATTGCCAAGGCAACATGATTCTCTATGAACTTGCTTTTTTAAATTAATAAATCCCTACCATGCCCTTCTTTTATCTGAATGAGCTCATTGCTCGGTTGTGCTGTGCACTTTCAGTGCTGACAACAAATGGGGTAATGGACAATAAAGAGCCTAGTGCTATTCCTGGGTTTTACATGCCTTTGTCTGCCCCTCCAAACCTTTGCACTTCAAGCTCCATTTGCTGGTATCTGGAAATATAAAAACATTCATTTGGGCAACAGTTCAGTAAGCAAATCAGGATAATTTTCCTTTGAAGCATGATACGTACAGCAGCTGCTGACCAAATCTCTGGAGTAGACCGAGGCAGAATCCAGCATTTCCAGTAGGCAAGACTTTGGGACTGGAGGAACATCCAAAAATTGACATTAAAAATGTGTCTAATGAAGCTTTTCATCACTAGAAAATGCTGGAGTCCATAAGGATTAACTAGCAGGATGGAGTATTGACAGGGCAACAATTTTAATTGCCCTTCACAGCTATCATTGATCACAGCTCCACCCGCTCTGAAGTCAGTCAACATTCGCAGGGGAGGTCAAGGGATGTGTGCAGACTGCTGGCTCATGGAAGACTAAGGCCGTTTTTAGATGAGCGCGGCGGTGCCCACACTTGTTTTTCAAAAGACCCGGCAGTCCATTCTACACGTGATGCCGCCGCCAAATACGCGCATGCATGGGTGATGCGCATCCATTTAATCCCATTATATTCATGCCTTCCTATGAGTACATACGCTGCCTCGGAGGATGGGTCTGATAATTCTCTCTCTACTAGGGATGTGCAAACAGAATGCAGTTTGGATGTTCGGCCGTTTGTTTCGGGAACCAAGTTTGGGTTCAGTTGTTCAGTTTGGGAACAGAATTCAGGTTCAGTTGTTCAGTTCGGCGAAGTTCAGTTCAGCCAAACATTCGGAAAGCGATATCGATATCGATGCCGATACTGATACCGATTTTGAAGACTTTATTTTTTGTATCAGTATCGTTTAGCCCTGAGACACTAATGACTTTTGTTACTTGCTGTGCCCGCCTTACCACAAGCCCCATTGGCTCTGTACAGCCTAGCCCCCCCGTCCCCCATGTCCAATCGCAGGCTGCAAAGCCAGTGGTCTGAGGAGAAAGCGATGGTGATTGGGCAGGCTGGCTGCTACTCCAAGCCTTTCCACCCCTGGTGCCAGGAAGTCTGCTCCTCAGCTGCCTCCCCCTCCCTGGGCCTTCCAGTCATGTTTTTCTCAACTGAACTCATCCAAACTCACCCGAACATGGCCGAACTGTTCGGTTATTTTCGAGTTCGGATTGAGTTCGGTTCAGGTTCGGTTGTCTGAGCAGACCGAGTTCAGTCTGAACTCTGAACATCCAAACCGTGTTCGCACATCCCTACTCTGTACCTCAGGCCTCACCCAAATGTTAGCAAAGGCCAGGGTATCCATCACAGATATGATGGAGGACCTTCTCTGGGACCCACACTCTAGGCAACCAGAGCACTCACAGACAGAAGCTGAAGCCACTTGCCTTTCCCAGGTGAAAACCCCACAGCAATAGCTTTTTATGGCATTATGACCACTCATGAGTTGGAAGCAAAAACTGTTACTTTCAAAAGTATAGGAGCAGCTTTTAACGAATAGGCAGCTCTGCGCCCACATACATTCCAAGCACAGTGACCTCACTGCCTTGCAGATCCTCCCTCCCCCTCCTACCCATTTCTTACTATTTGGTGGTTCTCCCCAACCCCAATTTTAAAATTCCATGCTTCTGTGGTGCTAACATCTGTAACCTTTTTAGATGAGTTGGTACATGCGCTGATGTGCTTGTGACAGAAATGTTTATGAGGTTTAATAGCCACCTGGATTGGAAGTGCTGGTGCAGCAACACACACACACACACACACACACAGCATAAGCTTTGCAATAACCTTTTCAACCAATAGCCAGGCTGTAACCAATAGCAGTCAATAGCAGCTCATGCTTGGTGCACAACCAGTCCTGTAAGGACACATGACCGAAAATGGTCAATAGCTGCTAACATGTAGCACACAGCCAATCCTTGGTAGGCAGCCACTGAGCTCTTTAAGTGGTTCAAAATATTTGACGTGTGGTCTGCAGAGTTCACAGATGCCAGAGCCACAGCCATGGAGATTCATGCCAAGAACTTCCTTGTGCTAGTTATCATGATCCAGACCTTACTTTCCACTCTGAGTGGAACCTGAGAGTGATCCAACCGATCCAAGCCTTCTTCTGTCATTGGCACAATGTGATGTCAAGGCACAGGAAGGCTCTCGCTCAATCTCTGGTCGGGATAGTGGGATGCACCACACTGTGGAGATGACTCTTGCTTCAGCACCATGTAGTTGCCTACCTCTGGTGACAACAGACTGCACTGGGGAGGATCGAAGCCATGAAAGAGCAATTGATGCGCACAGAGATGTACCCATCAGGAGACACAGCTTTAATCACTGATGCCATGCGAAGGGCCATATCTATCCACCAAGCGGCTGAACTGGGCGAAGAAGAAAAGCATAAACTAGTGAGAGAATGTCCTGTCCTCGTGGGAAGATACTGAGTGGGTCGCAAACTTCAGAATGCACTATTGTCTCATCCTGCAGATAGTTGAGATCTTCAGGCCTTGACTGGAAAAACTGAGCACAGTGGTGTGGTCTCCCATCCTGTGGAGATGAGTGTAATCCACCAACCTCCGTAACCCCCCACTTCTTCGACTGCATACAATAGAAGGAGTCTTTGGTCACCATTTAAGCTCACCACTCCAGACTCCTACCACTCTGTCACCCAGCAATTTTGCACTCCATGGTGGGCAACATACTAGTGGAGGTTTGCACAGCAATTATGGAAGTGCTGCTGGACCAGGTGGTGAATTTGGCTGACCCCACAGATATGATGGAGGACTTTCAGCAGGAGGGGTTCCTGAACTGTATAGGGGCATGGAGCAATTGATGGGAGCCATATCACCATCATCTGCCCACCCCATACCAAGGACGACTACCTGAACCAGAAGGAGTTTTTCTCTGTTGTTCTCCAAGCCTTAGGGGACCACCATAGCTAGTGGTCCATGAAGAACCACAATATCTGCATCTTCCATCACCCTACTTCTTTGACCACATACACAGAAGACTTTGGACCCTCCACAGAAACATGCATTGTAAAACAGTGCTGGAGATCAACTGCATCCAGAATTGATTTCCAACTAGAGATCACTGCACTTCTAACTATCGCTGCCTGTGTTCTTCAGAACATCTGCAAGATGTTATGAGATGTTATGGATCTTTGTTGGAGAACTCTCCAGCAATTAGCTCTGGCAAGCCAGTGCCCCTGTTCTGGGACCAACTGGAGCAGCCCATAGCCAGAGAGATCCAGGACGTCTTGTGCCAGCACATCAACCACAATGCTAGCTCCAACACCCACCATAAGTGACAGTTTAATGAGCATAGGTGAACTGTTTCAGATTATCCTTTTGTGATATCAATAAAGTGTTTTAAAATATTTCCTGTTTGTCACTTTTTTCTCCCTCTGGTTTCCCTTCCCCCCTCCCCCTGACAGCACCAGGACCACAAACTTAACCTGCTTGGGCCATCCCACTGTACTATTCTTTCCCACCCCCCCAGTGGTCTTTCCCTGGGCATTCCCTATTGGCATTCCCAGAATAGCTGGCTGCAGTCCTGAACTCTGTTTTTCCTATTGTCTTTCTTAGACTAGCTGGGTCTGGGAATGGCAATAGGAAGTGCAGAGGGACAGGCGTGCAGCTGGCTACTCTGTGACTAGCCAGCATATGACCTTTATGTAAGTAGTAACAATACCAGATCAGACCAGCAGTCCATCTAGCCCAGCATCCTGTCTCTGACAGTGACCAGCTCCAGCAGCTCAAGAAAAGTGCATGTTCAGGTCATGGAAGTGTGACCCTTCTCATGTTAACCACTCTAAACTACCAGTAGCCAGGGGTTTCATTTAAGCCTTGTCAAATTATAAGACCTTTAGGACAGGGACCTGTCTCTAGCCACAACTGATCAGCACCAGGCACATTGCTGGTGCTATATAAATTATTGAGCCACCAGAAGTTAGAGCAGTTTGTTTGCAGTTTTTTTCTGGTTTTTTATTTTCGTTTTGTTTTTTGTTGAGGTTTTGTTGACCAGGTTTTCAGGGAGGAGGAGCCTGTCAGAGGAATTCTGTAGTGAACAAAAATTCATCGGGGGGGGGATGTCTGTTTCTGCCTTTGTATGTTTGGTGTGATTATTTTTTTGTCCACTTTTGGAGGGTTGCAAGTGCCCATTTTAGTCAATAGAGGGAAAGCAGTGGATGTTGTGGCAGGTGGCAGGAGCAGGCAAATGTGACATCACCAGGGGTGGTTTGTGCCCCTTCGCCAGCAGCCTGGGCAGAGGGGTGGGGGGAGGATCTTCCACTGCCCCCCCCCAACCTGGCTGCTTGGTCACCTGTTGCTCCCTCTGCCTACCTTTTGCCACCCCCCTCTCTCTCCTTTGACCACCATGGGGGTAAAGGCAGGGGGGGATGAGGAGGGACTTGCCTGGCTGAGTCACGCACGCTGCAGTAGGGAAGACGGTGGCAGGCCCCACAATGCGCTTGCATGCAGCCCAGTACTGCAGGGCCTTTGAAATAGTGGCACCAGCCCGAGCCCGCAGCACCAGAAGCTCCTACTCCTCTAAGCACCGGAAACAGTGCGTGTACGGGGGAGGAGGAGCTACCACGATGCTGTGGCCAGGCCAGGCCCTGGCATCATCAGCAGCAATGGGAGTGGTGGTGCAGGACCTTGAAAGCTTTAGCAGTGACATCTCCAGCTCCAAAGCGCTGAGCATCACCGCTGCTGCTGTCCTGCTCCCAGCCATCACAGAGCCATGGCCTGTGTACCTGCTCTAGGTGGCAGTAGCAGAGCAGCTCTGTGTAGCAGGGGCCGAATACCTCCCACTGGGGCTCCTTGAAGTGCTTCATGTATTCGCTCTTCACGCACCACACCAGCACCATGAGGAGGAAGATGACAGTGACAGTACATGCACTTTTCTTGAGCTGCTGGAGCTGGTCACTGTCAGACTATCCCAGGTGAGCTCTGTGCTGCCTCCACAGCCTCACCCTGCCCAATTCTGCCCCCACTAGTGCGCACACACACAGTAACAATCCCCCCACACACACACACTAGCACACACAGTGTCCGTTTTCGTTGACATGAGATCCTACGAAAGAACAAAGATCTTGGTGAACTCTTCTAAATAGGAATGTGCAAACAGGTTGCGGTTTGGGTTCGACCGTTCGGTTCGGTTCGCTCATTTGGTTCAGGCGTTTGGGTCGTTCGCCGAGTTTGGGTTCAGCTGGTGGGTGCATGGGTGGTGAACATCAGTCAGACACAAACAGTGGGCATCAGCAGGTAGCAGCGAATGTCTGCCACAGAGAGAGAGGGTACTATAGTGTGGGGGGCTCTTCCAGCACTCAGGCATGAGCACAAGCAGCACCCCCACCCAAACATGTGCCCGGCTAGCAAGGGTCTCCACTCTCCAGTTGCCATCCCATTCCCTAACGCACCCCCAAATAAGAGCAGGATTTGCACATGCCAGCCAGGGTCTTTCTAGTTGCAATCCCTAGCAACCCAAGGAGGGCAGGATTTGCACATGCTAGCAATGGTCTCATCCCTCTGCAGCACTCGAAGGGCAGGATTTGCATGTTCCAGCCAGGGTCTCTCCATTTGCCAACCATAGCATCCCCTAGCACCCCAAGGGGATTTGCACGTGCCAGCCAGGGTCACATCTGCCATTGCCATCCCTAGCAGCCCAAGGAGGGAGGACTAGAGGCATCATCATAAATGCATTGAAGGAGCTTTGGTTCTTTTGAAACTTTCCCTCTTGTAGCTCTATTGGGAGATTTTTCGGCAACCAGGCGAGCCGCTTATTCCCTTTGTTTAAGATTTCAGGGCTAGGGAAGTAGGGTAGGGTTTCCCAGTGGCTGTCCCTGGTGGCAGCGGGGGGAGTACTGGGAGGGTTTGGGGTGGGAAGGGGGGGGGATTAGGCCCCTGTGAGAGAGGGAAGTCAAGGGGTGAAGGGGGTATGAACCCTGCCGGCCCCTGCCCTCCCCCCCCCGAATCTTGTCCAGGCTCCTCTGGAGACTATGGACCAGCAGGGTCACCTGGCTGAGGGAGGCGGTGGAGCTGCTCACAGTCTCCATCACAGTCAGGAACAGTCTCAGGATGAAGACCATGTGAGCAAGGAGCTCCCATTCCTCCCTGTTGTACCCTGGAGGTGCCTCAATGTCTGTCTCCAGTTCCATCTGATGCAGGGCGGCTCTCTGCTCAAGAAGCTGGTTGAGCATCAGGAAGGTGGAATTCCACCTGGTGGAGACATCTTGAACCAACTGGTGCACTGAGGGCCCTTGCTCGGCCTGCTTCTCCTGGAGGAGCTTGCTGCCCTTCACGCTGCGGTTGAAGAACCCCGCCAGCTTCCTTCCCCAGTTGACCAGGGAGCTAAGGGTGCCTGGCCCAATCTCCTTCTCCCCCAAGCCCAGAGCATCCTTGACCACAAGATGGAGGGTGTGTGTGGCACAAGGGATGTTTGTGAAGTCCCCGTCACGGACTGCCTTCAGTATATTGGCCGTGTTGTCTGTGACCGCACACCCCTTGGTGAAGGCCGATGTGGTGTGACCCACTCCCTCACCATGGTGGCCAGGGCTGCCTTGAGGTTCCTTGAGGTGTGGGAGCTGTGTCTATTACATGTGTCTGAAGCAGGGCCCACCTATACCCTGCTTCAGGACTCCTCCTGCCACAGCCAAGTGCTGCCTCTGGGTCCTGCCACCAGTGTGCAGTCACTGCCAGGTAGGCATGCTGAGTGTTCCTGGAGGACCACAGATCAGTGGTGAAGTGGACCGTGGCCCCCCCAGCCCCTGCCAGCTGCTCCCTCACACACTCCTTCAAAGCCCTGTACAGCTGTGGCACCACAGTCCAACTCAGGATGCAGCGGGAAAGCAGCTTAAACTGGGGGGCCAGGAATCCAATCAGCCGCTGGAAGCCCTTGTCCTCTACAATTGAGAAGGGCTGCCCATCCAGCGCAATCATCTCGGCCAACAGACACTTGGCTTTTTCCTGAAAGAAGCCATACCGCCCTCCAGCACCCGATGGCCTTGGCAGCTGTCCCCACCCCAACTCCTCTATAGTGAACTGATGCTGCTGGGGAGGATCCTGCTGCTAGAGGCAGCAGTTGGTGCAGGATGCTTGCCCGCTGAAGGATGCGGGTGACTGGCCACTGCTGCAGTCGGGAACCCGCTGACATCCACTTCCCCTGCCTTCCCACTTAGCATCAGAGCACTGCGCCATGCCTTGAGGTGCCTCGCCATTGCAGTTGTCCCAAAGTTGGTGAGCACCTGCCCATGCTTCACCAGCTTATTGCACAAAGTGCACTGAACCTATCTGGGATCATCTGCCCGCACCAGCTTAAAATGTTCCCATACAGAGGATTCCCCCCCCCCCGCCTTCTGGCCCACCCCAGGTGACCCACTGCTGCCAGCGCTGCTGGGAGGGTGAGAACTTGGTGGCACTGGTGACACAGCTCTGGGAGGAGGCTCAGCCATCACCTCAGCTACAGACATCTCCTCTGCGGCACTAGTGTCTGCCTCTGACTCACTGTCTGCAATCACAGTGATGTCCCGTGAAGGGGAGTATTGGGACCCTGAGGCTAGACTGCCCGTGCCCACCATGCTGCTGGAACTCTCCCTGTGCTCCTCTCTGTAGCTACTAGTGCTGCTGCTGCTACTCCTCTCCCTACTAACATTGCCCAGGGATCAGGCCCTGCCTCTAGCAGCCGGGGTGGGATCCACCAGTTCTGGACTGCTGGGGATCACCTCGACATTAGGGGACATTGGTGGTCCTGGAGCAACATCAGAACAGCACCAGCACCTGCTCCAGCACCTGCTCCAGCACCAACAGCAACAGAGACAGACGCAGCTTCAAGTCCTGCAGGCCTTCCAGTGCCCTGCTTAGCAGCGGAGGAGGGCACTGCCAGGAGGCAACGCTGAGCTGCTGAAGCCTGTTGCCCTAAAGCAGGCCTGCTGAGTTTGGGCATGGTGATGTGCTCAGGCTACTGCTGCTGCCTGCTGCCACTCCTCTGGCATGGCCCCTTCCGCCTCTGGCATGTGCCCCATTGCCCCCCTACGGGCAGAAGACTGGCCTCTCCTTCCCTTCTCCATTTCTCCCTTCAAAATAATGTTTTTATATTGTTGTGTTTTTTTAAAAAAAACATGTTTTATCTAATATTATCTATCTATCTATCTACATTAAATCTAACTGCTATAACTATTCTAAATGCTATCAACTAAATAGATTATCTAATAAGTACAAAGGCCTACTCCTACAAACACTAAATCTCAAACACAAAGAACACAGAGAGGGGTACAAAACTGAAATGAAACCTAAATCAATCTAATGCTACTCAAAATGAATAAAAAAACAGGGGAAGGAACTCAGGGATGGTATATATATAGAGGGAGAGGGAAAGGATTCAATGGAGGGGGGAGGGAGGGAGGAAGATTGAACACAGGGAACACAGGGAGGGGTAAAAACAAAAAATAAAACCTAAATCTATCTAATCTAAACTAAATGATAATATGGAGGTAAGATGGGTTGGATGGGTGAAATAGAAGGAGGATTGCAAAGGATTGAGAACAAAACTGCTGGGAGAGGGAGCCTTCTGAAACGCCTGCTGTTCAGAAACAGTGACTAGCTTAGAAGGTGTTGCCAGGGTGGAGGGCAATGAGTTTTGTTTCTTGCTGCACCCACCTCACCGCTCCATGCATCCTAGCCTGTGGCCAATCGCAGACTGCAAAGCCAGTGGTCTGAGGAGAAAAGGGATGATGATTGGGTAGGCTGGCTGCTACTCCAAGCCTCTCCATCCCTGGTGCTTGGAAGTCTGCTCCTCAGCTGACTCCCCTTCCCTGTCACATTTTGCCTTCCAGTGACACATTTTTGCCATCTGAACGCGATCCAAACTGACCAAACTGTTCGGTCGTTTCAGAGTTTGGAACCAGGTTCGGTTCGTTCGGGTTCAGTCATTCGAACAGGCCAAGTTCGGGCCAAACTACGAACTTCCGAACCGCATTCTCCCATCCCTACTTCTAAACACCTAAAAAACCCTTAAGGTGGCGGCTCCAGGTCAATGTGTGCATACTGGGGGGACTTGGGGGGGGGAAACACAAGTGTGTGAGGGATTGTGTGTGTGTGTCCGTGGTGGGGGAGCAGAAGTGTGTGTGTGGCCTGGGGGGCAATGGTGAGGGGAAGGGGGCTTAGGGGCTGCAAGAAAGAGGGGCTCGAGGCTGATGGCAGTGTGCACGGGGGCCTCTGCACTTACTAAAAGAGAGCTCCTGCAGCGAAGCTTTCATTGTCCCTTCTGCTCTCTTGACATGCACCTTGTGAGGGAGGAGTGTGTGCATTAAAGAGCGGGGTTACTTTGTCTTTTTCCCTAATGACAAGGCAGAAGTGAAAGAGGGGCAGGGAGGCTCACACTCTCTCTCAACTCCCCTGGGGGAGGTACACACCAAGGGCAGAGCAGCATACTTAATATTATAATGTGGCAGCAGAGGAAAAACCCCAAGAAGATTGCACTTTCAGAAGAGCACCAAAAAACAGGGGGGGGGAGGGAATGTATCAAAATCAGGACACAAACAAAAACAAGAGGAAATTTACCAACACAAAACCTCTGGTTTAGGCTCACACAAATTTCAATTCCCCAAAACTCTCTAACAATGTCAAAGGGAGATAATCAACAGTTGCCAAACCAAAAAACCTCCATCCGAGCATAAAAGAACTATTGAACCGAAAACCAAAACGCAGGGAAATGGAACATTAAGGCACACCACACAACTGGCACACCATGGAAACCACAGTGAGCTGCAAACGCAAGAGCAACACAGCATGAACACCAAGAGAACAACCATGCATGAACCCATACAAAACTCCCCTTAAGTAGTGCTCCTTCTATGCTGCCTAATCAGCGAGTCCTTACCATGTAATTTTGTACCCCTAAAAATGCATTCAATGAGCTTTTGGGGCTTAGGGATTGAGAATCGTGATATTATGTGGTGAGATGGATTCATTGCTAGACTGTTTAAATGAGGAACGTATACTTGAATATGTTCCCTCATAGCTCCCTTACAAACTGGGTTAACACGGAAAGGGGATGAGAGCAACACATATTGTCTTGCTCTCATGCCCAGAAAAACTATTTTATGGGGTAAAACACAAAGCTTTCACCAAATCTTTTCTCTTGCTGTATCTCTTGCTCCTGCTATAGGAGAAAACAAAGAAGCACTTAATAGTGCAAAAATCAGAACGTATACTGGGAAATGTAGGGTTTTTAAAAATTTTTAATACTTTTTCACTTTCCCTGGAAATACTACAGTAGGACAAATCTGGATAAGATCTCTCACGGTGACAGATGGAGCTGAGCACACAATTCACACTGAATAGTTTATTCCACAAATACATTTTCTTTTCCCACTTTGTTCATGAGCTGATCTTGAAAGTCTTACTCAAAAATGTATACATATCTTTATGTATAAAATAAATAAACTAGAAGCAGACAGGAAAGGGGTGCTTCTCCATCAAACCATACCCCCTTCACAACTCTGTCAGCATGAATAGGCAATCAGCGAGAGAGTTCTGGTTTTCAGTTATACGGACCTGGCAAATACAGCAGAAATACAGGGAATTTGTAAGTAGCTTGAGGCTGTTCTATTTCACCTCATAAGCTGAATAGACCCCTGGCAAGAAGAGAAATAGAAAATCTACAAAAGTGGATAGATTATCCCTCACAAAGATGAGTTTAAAAGCTTTATGGTATCTTTGTATCCTCCAAGAACTTATCCAATCCCTTTTAACAACTACCTACACTACTGGCTGAGACTACTTTCTCTGGCAGTAAGTTCCACAAGTTAATTGTGCGCTGAGTGAAAAAAATACTCTCTCTCATGTGTTTTAACTCTGCTACCAGTTAATTTCATGGAGTGCCCCCTTGTTCTAGTACTCAGAGAGAGGGTAAATAACCGCTCCCTATTTCCATGTTCCCCACTCCACGTATTTACGTGGCAGGGGGAAGTGCGTTGTGGCTGTTTCTGTGACTGCAATAGTCAGCCTGGCAGATGCCTGTTAGAATCACTCCCCACACACTCTACCTGTGTGGGTGCTGCATGGCAGAGACACACTGTGGCCACAACCCCCTCCCCACATCACCTTGCTCATTTAAAAAACAAACAAACAACACAGTGGAGAAAAATCAGTTTGGAAGAAAACATGCTCCCCCTTGTTTTGTTTACTGCATAAAGAGATTTGCAGACATTCTGCAGATGAAAGCTGGAATGTCAGACAGGAGCCCCTTTGAGCTTCAACCACTCTTTCAGCCAAAATCACTTAGTGGGTTTTGTTGCATGCAAAGAAAAGGGGGGGGGGAGGCAAACACATTATAATCAGACACAGTCATATGGTAAATAGCATTAAATTTTGCTTCCCATTAAAGAATAGTAAATTCAATTAAAACAGCACTTTGGGGAAGACACTGGAAAGAGATGACAAGAGCTTTGCTGCAGAAACAAAGGGTTTGATTCAATGCACAGTTAGCTCTGGTTTAATTTGGTATCCTGTCATGCTGCTATGAGATTTGGTTATTTCTAATTATTTCCTTTTTCTTGTATATTTAGTTCTCACTAAAGAAATAAATCAAGAACATAACGTTCTCCAAATCTGAGTAATTTATCAATGATCAGTACCTCAGAAGGATTTGGTACAATGTATCCAAAATCTAACTACAGTGTCCAGCCAACTCCCCTAACTCTACCCTTACGTACCTCTACATTTTTATAGTTGCACTTCTTTAGCAAAGCACTCTTGCTCACTAACAGCTTGAATTACCCTTCTGTTAATACAAAGAGCCTTACCCTCTGCATTCTCATAGCTGTTAGCTTAGCTGAACATAGTTTAACTACCGTTTTTGTAGAGTCAATTATTAATGAACATTTCATTCTATATACCACGATATTACTCTGCCAAATGGAACTGCTGCAAAGTTAATTACTTTGAAGGGTTGTTTTTTTAAAGGTGAAAATACAAGGAGCTACTTTTGCAGCAGAATTTTCATGCAGAATCTGTCGTCATTACAGGATAATTCTAACAGCATACAATAATAAACAAGCAAAAGCAGGTCAGAGTTTCCTGCATTGTTAGCATGGCTGATAAAACATTCACAAAGCTGGATCCTGGTGCAGTGTGTAACCCGCAGCTTTGTAATTCAGATGGCATTCAGTGATGTACTTGACAGACTTTTGTATTCTTTGAATTGCAGAGGATTTTTAAAAATGTTTTGCCTCTCTGAGATGCTAACATTTAGCTTTAAAATGTGCTATCCACAAATCTTGGCACTCCAGGCAGTTCAGGTATAGTATGCATGTGCAAAATGAATGGAGATTGCGCCTCTGTTGCCTGGAGAACTTTCATTGAGTACAGCATGTGGTCAGTTGCATTTTGTGAAATATTTAATCAATCCATGGAATTATTTCCAAGGTCTCTTTTGCAAAATTAGGGCCATGTCTAATTATTCTTGTCAAATATAACACACACATTTTGGCGGCTGCCACTGAAAATGACAAAGGCTTTGATTTTCTATTGGAAGGATTTTCTTTCACCCCAGTGTGCAACTTACTCCCGCCAGATGTTTGTCTCGGGTCCTCCCTTTTCAGTTTCGAAAAGGACCTGAAGGCTTTCCTGTTCTCCGGGTGCTTTTAGAGGATCCACAGCTGGTTCCTCTTAATAAATTTTTTCCTCCCCCTTTAAAAAAAATAAATTAATATCTATTTTCAGTGATTTTATGGTATTATATTTTTGTATCAATGGCTCCTTTTAAATGGACCCCGCGGGGTGTGCAGTCACAGTACTTCTCCCAAGAAGCCGCTGTCAGAAACAGGATGGTGGGTTTGATGGTCCAGTATGGCATTACTTATGTTTTTATGCACTCCAACTACCACGGACCATGGGGGTGGGGGGCACACCAGGCTGGCCTTTCGAAGTGACATGTTCCAGGCATGAGCGTTGGAGAACCCCGACTCCCCTGGACAATTCTTGGGACTTACAAAAACCGTTTCCCCCACCTACAGTGCCTATGAGTAGCAGACCTGGATGCCACCGTTCATATGGACAGAGGCTCCGTATGCCCTGTATGGAGCACTCCGGATTTCCCACCAGCACTCTGTGCGGGACCATGAGTGGGTGCTCCATGGCTCACTGGAGTGCACATCTGGCCACTCCACCTTCAGACAGGAAATTGGATTTGTGGCTTCTGGGTTGCCATGCAGGGTAGCATCTTGTTTGAAAACACCCCATGTACCTCAGCTTTGAAGATTACGGTGCCAATGTGATCTGAATTCAGTTAGGGGAGAAGGGGATGGGGGGTCAGTTGCAGTAGGAGCGGAAAGGGGGGACAGTTTCGGTGATATATTGACAGTTCTAACAGAAGAAAATGACTCAAAATGCATTTTTTGTGTAACCCGGTGTACACAGCACTGCGTATGACTAGTAGCAACTTCAAGCAAGTGACTAGAATGAAAACAAGGATGTGTTTTACCCATAAGGAACAAAATTCAAGCTTTATTTAGAACCAGAGTTTTCTCAAGTGCATCAGAGGGCAGGGTCATTACAATGGTCCATCTAGCACTTTGTCAGATGCCTCAGAAGAGATGTGCAAGAAGCCACAAGGTAATTATGGAGCTATCCATCTCCTGGTAGTCAGAACAGGCATGAGCACGAGGCTAGAGAGAATGGGGTTCCTTTGCTCATCCAAATGTAGGAAATGGAGACAAAGCAGTTCAGACCCCCCTGATCATTTTGGCTCAGAGACAGCAATGGTCTTGTACACCCTGAACATGTCAAATCAATTTTTGAACTCAGTCTTATAGGATTGACCTCCACAACATCCAATAGCAATAGGTTCCATGGGGCATTGTTAGAAAATATATTTCCTTTTGTTTGGTTGTAGCCAGGTACCCATTTCCTGTGACCTGTTCCCTCCTCAATGGGACTGCTCCAAAATTTAATTTGTGGCTCCCTTTCCACTAGATCTAGGAAGATGAGAATGAGCCTCACATTCTGTTAAATTAGACCTGGATTACAAGGCGTGAACGAAGAGTCAAACTCCCCACAAAATGAGTGCATCCAAACAGATTATTGGTTTATTTTTTAAACTTATACCCTACCCTTTCCTGAAGGCTCAGGGCAGCTTGCAATAACAAAAAATAAAATGTAAAAAACCTACCCTCTTCCCAAAACCACCCACTCCAACCCCAAACCCCCTAAAAACCTCCCGCCCAATCCCTGTCCCCAGCTGTCAAAATGCTTTACCAAAAAAAGGAAGGTCTTACATCACCTCTAGAAGATGCTCAGACTCAAATGAACCTCTGGGGGGAGGGAGTTCCATAATACTGGGGCCGCAACCAAGAATGCCTCCCTGTGAGCCCTCGTCATGTGGACAAGATTGGCAAGAGGTACCCACAGGAGGTAGGTACAGAATTAAGCTCTTTATGATATAGGGGCTCACTCACAAGTCCAGAAGTGAAACCTATCCAACTCAAAATTCAGGACGCACTCCTCCACCGCTAAAGTCAATGGTGAAATTCCCATTGACTTTAATGGTGGGGGACTGTCCTGCCCATGTTGCTCAGATCTGAAAAGTTCATTCATTCAGACCCTTCTTTCAATCTCAATGTTATTTGTGACTCAACTAAAAAACATAACCCTATCATAATAGACTATAGTGTAGATAATCATATATACCTAAAAATGTAGTTTTAGTCACAACAAACTGCTACAATATTATACATAAAAAAACAGTATAGGCAATGTACAATCAACAATTTAACAATACCCTCTTGATATAACCAAATATTACAAAAATACAATGCTGTTGAATAAAGTAATTCTTTATTATCGACAATCTACAGGGGTGGGGGACATTTTCCTTTCCACGGGCTACTTTGAAAATTAGTATAATCTCAAAAAGCCACATAGAAGTTGGGAACAGGGTGCATTTAGGAAGAGAAGTGTCCAGATCATGGATATGTCTGACACTGGCGTCGGACTCGCTCTGACTCCGACCAACTTCTCTATAGGGCCCATTTTCGGTCCTATGTTGAGGCTGTGAGGACAGCAAAGAAGGAATTATTTGCTGCCCTCATAGCATCTGCAAAGTCACACCCTGCGGAGCTGTTTCGGGTGGTGCGGGGGCTGGTCAGTCCGGCCTCCTTCCACCTGGATGGGGACTTGTCCCAGGCCCTCTGTGAGGAGTTTGTCACCTACTTTGCAGACAAGATCGCTCAACTTCAGAGTGACTTTGACACCGGGTGGGGGCAGTAGGTGGAGAGCGCGAGGTCACAGAGGCCCTGTCTGGTCCAACTTTGTGGGGGGAGTTTCAGGAAGTGATGCTGGCCAATGCGATGGATGTTCTGGGGTCTGTGAGAGCCACCAGTTGTGAACTTCTTCCTTGCCCATCCTGGTTGGTGAAAGTCTCCAGGGAGATATTGGGGACGGTGCTGGTGAGAGTGGTTAACATGTCCTTACAGCAGGGGAGGCTGGTGCCCTGCCTCAAGGGGGCTGTGGTGCGCCCCCTGCTGAAAAAACCATCATTAGATGTGGATGCACTCACCAGCTACTGACCTGTCTCTAGCCTAAAAAGGGACAGGTCTCTCCCTAAAAAGGGAAGGTTATTGACCGGGCAGTGGTGATCCAGCTCCAGGCGCATCTGGAAGGCATCGGTTTCCTGGACCCATTTCAATCTGGGTTCCATCTCGGTTATGGCACTGAAAAGGCATTGGTGGCCTTGGTCGACGATCTCCACTGGGAGATGGATGCAGTATGTTCTACATTTCTTATCCTGCTAAATCTCTCGGCTGCTTTTGATACCGTGGACCATGGGCTGCTGTTGAGATGGCTGCAAGACCTGGGGAGTCTGGACGGGACTGTTTTTTAATGGTTCCGCTCATTCTTCTCAGGGAGAAGTCAACGGGTGGTGTTGGGAGCTGAAACATCTTGCCCCCGTGCTTTGTCCTGTGGCATTCCACAGGGTTCCATCCTGTCTCCTTTATTATTTAATGTATATATGCAGTCCTTGGGGGAGGTCGTGAGACGGTTCGGGGTGCGATGTCACCAATATGCTGATGATACTCAGCTGTACCTCTCTTTTTCAGCTGACCCAGACCCTGCTGTCTCATTGCTATCCCAGTGTTTGGAGGCCATGGNCTCCCTCACTCTCCCTCGTTTCTCCTGCTCACCTAATCGCCTTCGACCCTTCTCCCTTGCCACCCCCCATGCCTGGAACTCCCTCCCTGCCCACATCCGCCTTGCCCCCTCCCTCCGCTCCTTCAAATCTCTCCTCAAGACCTACCTTTTCCTTGCTGCCTTTCCCAATGCCTGCTAGTCTTTCCCCGTACACTTACTGTCGGCCCTCCTCTGCTGACTGCTGCCACCAACTTCTTTGTAACCAAGCCAAGCATACGCACCTGAGACTTCGCATCCGCTTGAATGTTTGTTTGTCTTCTCCCCTGTCTCTCCCACTGTCCCCTCTCCCTGTCTCCCTCCCTTTTGTCTTTTAGATTGTAAGTGACGGGCAGGGACCGGGTCTAATTCTATGTTCTGTACAGCACCAGGTCACATGACTGGCGCTATATAAATGTTTATAATAATAATAATAATAATAATAATAACCCCAATAAGATGGAGGTGATGTTGGTGGGGAGGGCAAGGGAGGTGCCGTCCCCCCTGACTGGGGGGCTTCACCCTCCTATAGCTCAGCAGGTCTGGAGTCTGGGGGTGGTGTTGGACTCGGATCTCCGCCTGGATCGACAGGTGGAGGTGGTGGTGAAGGCCACCTTCCACCAGTTGTATCTAGTGTGGAGGCTGCATCCATACATCTCCAGGCTGGACCTGGCCTCCTTCATCCATGCCTTCGTTACCGCGAGGCTGGACTATTGTAATGCGCTCTACGTAGGACTGCCCTTGGTCCGGAGGCTGCAGCTAGTGCAGAATGTGGCGGTCTGGCTCCTAATGGGGATGGGAGCATATAACACCTGTGCTCTGGACTCTGCACTGGTTGCCAATAGCGTGCCAAGCCAGATTAAAGGTATTTGTGTTGATCTATAAGGCCCTTCACGGTCTGGGCCCCTCGTACCTCAGGAACTGCCTCATCCTCTACGTCCCAGAGCGGCTCCTTCAGTCGGCCGGGGGTGTCTTCTTGGAGGTCCCCCGGGTTAAGCAAGGGGCCACAATGGAGAGGGCATTCTCAGTAGCCAGACCGTGTCTTTGGAATTCCCTCCCGGAGGAAGCTCGCCTGACCCCGAGCCTTTTGACATTCCGGCGGGCTTGTAAAACCTGGCTGTTCGCCTAGGCCTTTGGGGAGGAGTGGTTAGTGTTTTAACACTTCCCTACCTTTTATTTTTATTTTATTTTCCCCACACTGTTTATATTGTTGTGTTTTTAAGAGTTTTTTAAAAAACAAAAATTGTTGCTTTTATTAATTGTTTTATTGAGTTGTACGTCACCCCAGGATGCTGTAGGCATGGGGGGTGACTAACAAATGTTTAAAATAAATAAATAAATAAATCCTCATGTGTAGGCCCTCATCTCGGCACTCCTAACCCTGAGGAGCACAGTTGGGTGTTTTTAATGAGACGGTCCCACGCAAGTACCACCTGTTCCAGCATGGGGACCATCTTGTCTAAATCTCGGGGGGCGGGGGGGAGTGGTGCGTGCTCCCGTGCGCCCTCCCATGGGGCTTTTTGCAAAAAGTTGGAGTGCCCCATGCAGGGACAGGGTGGGGAGCGCGTGAGTGGGGCGGCCATACTTGAGGCTGCTCTGGGGGGTAGGAACCAGATCCAGGAACTGGAAAGGGGCCAAATAAAAATGAGCTGCGATCTGCATTGGCCTGCTATTTATGATGATGATTATGTGGTTATGTTATAACTGTCAATTGAGCACGTCCTTATGTTGTCTGCCAGATTAAAAAAGATAATGGTCACAGTGATGAGCGATTTAAACACACACACACACACACACACACACACACACACACACACACACACACACACACACACACACACACACACACACACAC
>QEPC01005117.1:6913859-6928738 GCA_003113815.1 Sphenodon punctatus
TCTCCCTTGGGTTAAAGAATAAGGCCACAATCTGCCTACATTCTTCCAAAACCAATTTTCATCCCCTGCCTTCGTCCTCACACACACACACGTCTCCCTTGGGTTAAAGAATAAGGCCACAATCTGCCTACATTCTTCCAAAACCAATTTTCATCCCCTGCCTTCGTCCTGATACTTTGTTTTATAACTGGAGCCATGCGATATTTTTTAATACAGAAACCCCAGTGAATTAACGTTTGGCCAAACAAATGAGGCATTGTGCCCGGTTTTATTTCACAAGTGTAATTTACAAAGAGGGGGGGGGAATCTTCCCTCTTATAATACAGTAAAATTAGATTTAGATCTGTGAAACTGAAAGCAAAGTATGTGACAGGGCAAGGCTAAAGGTGAAATTCAGTTGTACGGTACAGCTTCAGGAATCATGGTGCTGCTGGGTGCCTTATAAATTCTTATACAGATGGTTAGTTGCCTTGTGCAGAGTATACATTTATAAGATCCTCAGTAATCACAGTCCCAGTGGGAGCTCTTATTAGGGCTTGTTTACAAGAGCATCTGTTTGGAGGAAACTATCTCCTAATTCACTTTAACCTCACCTGTGTTTGCATGGAGTACTTGTTCTTATGAGCATTGGAACACAAGTATATCAACTCTGTTTTACCTCTCTGATGTTGTCATTGACAGGGAGATAAAAGAATAAAGGGATGGGGGAGGGGCTACTTAGCTTTTCAACCAAGAGAGATTAAAGTGGGGAGACTCCTGCACGAGGGGGCTTGCTCATCTTCTGTGAAAAGGGCCCTTCGCCCCCAAGTTGGGGGTGGGGGGAGGTTGCCGAGCCCCCCCTCCCTCATTCCGCCCCGAACAGGAGATGGGTGCGGAGAACCTCGGGGCGAAGAAACCCTGTGGGAGCGACCCGGGCACTGTGATTGGTGGCCCTGGTATAAGGTAGCCGTGCACGGGCCACCTGATTAGTCGGTACGGGGGCAGCCCCTCCCCTTTGCTAGAAGGAGCGGGGGAGCCAACTGCCGCCCGCACGCTGGTTCACCATTCGGCCTCAACTGCTGGAGCAAGCAGCACCCACCCATCCATCCCTCTAATACTGCGGGTATAACCGGTTGCCACAAGGGGGCCAAGAAGGAATTTTTGGAGGGTACCTCAGCATTATGGGGTCCCCTTTTGTTTTACCTTCTTCGCAGTGTTGGAATAATTTAATTGAATAATAACATTGATTTGATCTGATTCGAAACAAACAATTTGCAATTGGCAAATGTATTTGAAATAGTTTAATGAAGTAATTAAGTTAATTAGAAATAATCATCAGATTCAATCTGGGAATTGGCAATTAGTGATGTATTTGAACTGTTATACTTTATGTCGCACTCTTGCGGGGGTCCAGTATGGTTAATAGGGGTTATTGGTTAGGTAGATGTAGAATAGATGAAAGAGTCATCTCCATAAGAGATGGGGGAGTGAGACTTGCTGATAAGCAGGGCATGGCTACTGCATGATCATTCCCCTGGGAGGACTGTCAGGAAGGGGTAAGGGCAAGCATGGCCCTCAGTCTTAATGACACCACCCTCCTTACTCATGCCCGAATGGGCAGGTTTTCCCCTTCAGCCTTGGCCAGGGAGCTGTTCGAAGGGGATGTCCTTAGAGGTTGATTTTGGTGCTGGCACTGGAGGGTATATCCAGGCCAGACATCTGTGTCTAAATAATGTTGAAGTTTTAGGTACAAAATACTGGACCCATGATTGCTTAGAATCAATACCAACTTCTCTGACAATTTAATAAAGAGTGCAGCCCTTTAAAATCCATATCAAGTCTCCGTGTCTCATTTCCCGGGGAGGGAGGGGGTGTGTCAGCAAAAAAGAGAATTGCCTCCTTTCTTAAGCCCTCTGCTGTCCCAGAAAGCTTCAGTATCGTCTCCTTTTGTATTTCGCTCACAGTGGGCATTTTTACACACACCTTAAAGTGCTGGTCGTTCAATCTTCTGGGCTTACAAGTCCATAAGTAAGTTCCAGATGCATTCTTCACACACACACTGCCCTCAGGCAGCCTAAAGTAGTCGCAGCTGTAGACGTGAGGGGCTGTCATGGAAACCAAGCGACCACAGCTGCCTGGAGCAAAGCAGTTTACCAGAAGAACATTTTACATACAAAAGTTCTGGGAGAAGTTCTACGCAGAAATTCAGAGTCAGATGTTTAAGATCTGGGTGAGTGATTTAGACACACAGAAAGTTCAGGATGTAACAGCAAACATGCAGGAGAAATGCATGTGTAAAAATACAAAGTGTGTTGGCCTCTTTGACCAATTGTTATCCTCTTTTTTTATTGTGCATTGAGTGAAATAATATTTTCTTCAAGTTCTTCCTGCTAGCAGTTCCCTGCAAGTTCTCAAGCAGGAAGATCAAAGGCTGGGGAAAGATACTTAAACCTTGGTTCTCCCTTCTTGTGGGAACAAATGCAGCGAGAGGTGCTATTTCTAGAAAAAAACCTTCTTTTAAAGTATTCAGATGCCTAATTGCAAGCGTTAAAGTGAGGATAAATGGGGAAGAGCACGAGCTCTGCAAATAAATGGAATTAAACTGGGGAGGAATGGTCTTACCACAGGGGGATACATTTGTGTGTATCTTTCAGAGGAATATTCCCTTATTTACCTTTCTTTGTGCCATTCTCTGCTGTTCCAGCAAATCTCAGTACTTCCTAATTCATGTGTGTCACAGGAAGTGCCCCTGCCTCACTGGCTGCTCCTGCCTCTTCCACGTTTTCTGCACACAGTTGCCTACAAACATACAAGCAGAGGAGTTAAGGGAAGAGTGGAGTTTTGTAACCCCTTATTCTGGCTGCTTATGGGAACAGAAGTATAGGAAAGTAGCTGCTTCAGAGTAAATCCTCCAGAATGTAAACCTCAGCTCTAATATGCTCATAAGAACAGACTTAGGGCGAATTCACACGTGCAGCAATTATCTGGATTTTTTAAAACTGGTTCTCAATAGTTCGCTGTTAACAAGTCCTGTTGCATTCACATGCATGCCATACCGTTTTTAAGTACAGCGAAATAATGCATTCAGACCTTCTTGTAGTGCGCGCTTACCCGGCTGCTCAGTGCGGTTCAATTACAGGAAGTGGCCTGTGGGGAGCCAGAAGGTTGCTACTTTGTAAACAACATTCTTTGAGATGGCTCTAAACATTCTCACAACACACAACCTTCCAGCCAACATGGATTTTTTTTCCTTGTATGTTTAGAAAGGGTTGGAAGGAATGGTCATTCTGAAGGGTAGAGTGCTTTTTATACTAGAGAAGCTGAGACCATCATGTGGTCTATTATTTGAATAGGGTGAACATGCACAACCCAGTTATGAGAATGTTCGGAGCCAACTCAAAGAACGTTGCTTGCAAGGTAGCAACCTTCTGCTTTATCTCGCAGTCCGATCGGAGGGGGTGCCCCCTGCTTTCCTGCACGGGACTTCTAGACTGGGGGGCGGGGAGGGATCAGGGAGTAAAGAGGGAGAGCCTGAGGCTGCTGGAAAGAAGCCCCTCGCATAGTGAGGCGCGCTGCTTCTCTCCCTGGTTTCTTTCCGGTATCCCGCTGCTGCTACTGCTGCAGCACTACGGCAGAGGCAGAGGCAGATGATTGAAAGGGACGGGAAGCATGGAGGGGAAGAACTTTTTTGGGGAGAAGCTGGCTGCAGCCTGCACCCAGCGAGGCAACTACAGGGCTCCAGCTGGTCTCACTGCTTCCGGTAGGGGCAGGAGTAAAACAGCGCACTTGGAAGCACGGTTGCATTCACATCAGAAAAGATTTCACACCAGTTAAAACCAGTACGATGTTGCTTTCACACTGCTGTTAAGTGCGGATTTATTGAAAACGAACAGCAAAAAGGTTTGAGTAGCTTTGAAAGTTGGATTTCTTTAGTGCGATATTGACCGCATTGAATTGAATTTATGTGTTCAGACATGCATGAAACATTCGGTTTTTTAAAAAATTCACAAAAATCAGAACGTCTGAATCCCCCCTTAATTACAGAAACAGCCTAGCTAGAGACAAAAATTGCCTTTAAATTTTGCATGAAGAAATGTAAATCTAATTTGAAAAAAACCTGAGTAATATCTTTAAAGAATACCAATAGAAAGGACTTCAGTGCCTTCTTCCCAAACCCAAACTTTTAAAAACACAGGGTGGAGAGGTAGATTTTGTGCCGAGGTGCCGAATACGCCACAGACAATGGAAAACCATCTAATCTTGGTGCCCCTGAGGCCATATACAACACTTACTTTACTGGGGCCATTTTTCATCCAGGCTTTGATACAAAGCAGTTGCATCACAGTTAGGGTGACCAGATAGACTAATTTTAGAGGACGCTTATGAGAAATACATGTTGCAGGACTGCATTAGAGCTAATTCAGTCCTGCAACCTGTATTTCTCATAAGTGTCCTCTAAAATTGGTATATCTGGCCACCCTAATCACAATGCAGACTATATAGGGCCACAATTTGAGGCTAGTGGACTAATCATGGTTTTAAATATACTAAAATAAATTTTCAAGTGCAGCCACCAGTGACTTTCTGTGTGGTTAATAAAGGTCTTGTGGTTCCCTGGGTTTCTGAGGAATCTTCCTCCAAGCCAGGGCTGGACTTAGAATTTTACCTGGCCCTAGGCACTTCTCAGGCTGCTGCCCCCCAAAGCCATGGCGCCCCGTCACCCCCAGTCCAAAATATTAGATCATGTGCTTAACACACTGCTTACTGGCAGTTGAAAAGAGATACACAGCATTGTAAAGCTACAAGACACATACAATTAAACCATCATGGGGGCCTATGCTTTCTCTGGAAGCCCCCTCAGGAAAATGGAGGAACTCCACCCCAAACCATGCAGGAGACAAACAAGAAATCTTGAGATCGGAAAGACTGAGGCACTTATTATTAAACCTGACTCTGTCTCTCTGGAAAATGAAGGAGAAGAAAAAAGGAAATGGGGACGCCCCACGCACCCCAAGAAATAAAAAGGGGGTGGGGGGAGGAAAGGGATGCGGGTTTAATAGTATGTTTTATTATTTTAATTGTTGATGTACACTGTTGTGAGTCACCCCGAGCTACTAAATGCTTTTAATTAATAAATCAATGTAAATTAAATAAAAAGAAATAGAAAATAAAATTTAAAAAATAAAAATAAATAAAGAGAGAAAAGAATAAAATTTTAAAAATAACAAAGAAACAAAAAGTGGGAAAGAAAAAGAAAAAGGGAGGGGGAGGTATTTTCTTACCTTGCCCGGTGTGCTGATAGGACTCTGGGAGGTCTGCTGGTTGCCTGGTGGTTGTCAGTCAGGACGGTGGCAAAGCAGGAATGTTCTTGAAGAAGCCAGGTATGACTGGATTCCTGGCCCCTGCCCCACTTCTGCTCTCCTCCCCTCCACTCATTTGCAGATGCTTAGGGAGGAAAAGCACTTCTTCTGGCCCCGCCCATGCTGCCCTTTGACTGCCCCTGCCATGGGTCACCCCCACCTGTCGCACTCGTGGCTTCACCACTTCCAGGTAGTAGGCTGCCTGAGCAGCTGACCAGCATGCTGCTAGGTCCTTGCATGCACACATGCAATAGCACAGTTTACTGCTTTGCAAGGTCCTTGCATGCACACATGCAATAGCACAGTTTACTGCTTTGCAAGGTCCTTGCATGCACACATGCAATAGCACAGTTTACTGCTTTGCAAGGTCCTTGCATGCACACATGCAATAGCACAGTTTACTGCTTTGCACAGGCTCTCACTGTCACCAGGACTTGCTGCCATCTGTACTGGAATTGCTAGGACTTACATTTCCCAGGATGCTCTAGTACAGTAATGGTGGTGACACTGCGTGCAGGTACAAAAGCAGCAAACTGCTGTATTGCATGTGTGCTTTGTCTCGCCAGCATCGGCTGAGGGAATGGCAGCAGCGTGGGCTGGCTGGGCTCAGGCAAGCAGACAGTGGGTCAGGGCTTCTCTGGGGATTCCCCACCACCACTGCAGGCTTGTTACAGGCAGCGCACATGTTGGGCAAGGCAGCGGAGAGAGGGGGCAGCACAAACTCAGTGCAAAGTTTACTCCCCCCCCCCCAAATCTGCTGCCCTAGGCAAATTCCTAGTTTGCCTGCCTCAGAGTGCGGCCCTGCTCCAAGCAGCCTGCTAGTGATAATATCCTGGTAACCTTTGTGCCATTATTACAAATAGTACATATTATTCTTTACATTGAAAATATTTATTATTTTATTTTCATGGCAATTTCGAATAGCCACTATGTTATTTTAACTGCCAAAGTTGCAGCACATGTGGCTGCAGCAGAAATTCCTTTGAGGACCACCGCACTAAAACTTTGAATTTCCCAGGAATTCCAGCCAGTGGGAATGGAAGGAATGGGGTTTAGGATGTTATATTTTCTCACCAGCCCACCTACTCAGGTCAGTAATATTGTACTAGACACAATTCCAGACTGCCTTACTTACTTAGGCCTCAGTCCTCCAACATTGAAGTCACTGGCTCAGTTACCATTGACTCTGATGAATGGAGGTGTGCTCCTTTGCAATAGTCAAGTTTAACAGTAACCGAGATTAGACCAGTCATAACATGACCCACATCCAAGAATACACAGACACAACACAAATGTGTAGCTCTGCTAGAGATCAATGGCTGAGAGGAGGCTAGAGAAGAGAACAGCTGCTCAGTATCAAAAGCAGGGTTTACTAATGCAGAGAGATGGCGATTCAAATTTAAATTTGACCTTGTCACCAGAGTAAGCTTTTTGTAATGAAATAATGCACAAAGGAGATTTAGGATTATTTCCTTATCAACATGTTGCCTGACCTTCCTTTTGGCTGGCTTCTCTTGGTTCGTGCTCAAATCCAACTATCGCTCTACTTCCATTAAAAGCTGGAGATGTCTTGGCTCATTAACTAACAGGAAAATACCCCCACCTTGCCGCTAGACTGCCACAACAACTGAATGCACTAAATGCAGTAGTATTATCCAAAAAGGAATTGTTTCTGGATATCTAAATAGTTAGAGTCATCTAGTATTTTTTATTATTTCACAAATTCTCCCTATGAAAACATTAAACATTTGGGCAAATGACCTGGCCAAAACATTTTCTAATTAGCTACATGAAGGTCATTGAAGATCCCTGTATATAGGACTTACTTCTCAAGCATTTCAAAGAATTCAGGGAACATTTAACTCCCATGTCCCTTTTTAATATAGGGTTTGATCTTCAAGAGGCAAGGATGCCACTGGTTTCAGGGGCATGTGCTTTTTATTTATTTATTTTATTTATTTATTTAAAACATTTTCTACCCCGCACCTTCTGCCACAGGCAGTTCGGGGCGGCTTACAAATTCTAAAAACATCAAATAAAATCACATAAAAAGGAGGAAGAGAAAAATCACATCCCACAATTTGCTTGTGATTAAGGCAAATTGATGGATGTCAGGAGAGCCAATGTGAATCACAGGTGCTCAGCGTCTCTGAATGAAACCATTCAGAGTCCAGTTAGCAGGATGCCTGCATATGAATTTCAGGCTTTATTTGAAGCATTCGTTTTGAAACGTTTGACCTTATCCTTGCAGTGCCACTATTTCCCCATCTGTAAATAATTACTGGATGTAAATGCACATTATGATTGTGTGAAATTTGGTGTATGTAATTGACACACAGGCCTCACTCTTCACACCACTTACTTTGGAATAATCCTATTTAGCTGATTAGGACTATTCCAGAGTTTGTAACCCCACAACAATCCCTACTTAGGAGTAGCAGTCCCGTTTTGGGTGCTAAATCCCACCATCCCTCTTTCAGGACAGAGACACACACGAACACCAGAATTCAGGCCTCGGTCCCTGTTTCCAGATTCCCTCCCATGAAAACCACTTGAGGGGACAATGGGGAAATAATGGAATGACGACAAGAAGAAAGGAAGGGCGTTTTCCAACAAGAAACTCCTTACCCACTACCTACCCACCTCCCACCCACTATACATGTTTCGGGAGATCCATAGGGCAACACTGCAGCCCTGCAACATGTATAATGGGTGGGTGGAGGGTGTCTCATCTGAAAACGCTCTAAGAGTGTCTTTAGACATAACACTGTTCAGCGTTCTGTAACACAGTGTCCTACCATTAGACATAGCGCCAACAGAGTGTTCACCCCAAACACTGGAAGTAAACAGCTGCCAGGCCTTTAATCAGTGTTTGGGGTGAACACTGTGTTGACGCTATGTCTAAACACTGTAACGGCAGGACACTGTTTCAGAACAGTGAACAGCATTATGTTTAAAGACACCCCTTGTGGAATGAGAAGCAGGAGAACTTCTGTCTCTCTTTATGCATGTGGAATGTTAGAAGGTGGGTGCTTGTAAGTGTCTGAGGGGCAGGGCTCATCTCTGCTTGGCTGCTGAAAATGTTGGGAGGTATAAATTTAGGACTCCAGTCTTAAGTGATTAGTTGCCACAGTCTGTCAATGGAATTCAGGTGCCTAAGTGCCATTGTTGCCATGGAAGGGAACACCCCCATGCTATCAGCAGGTGGGGGGGGGGGTCTGTGGATTTGTGCCCGTCTGCCCAAGACAGAGCACTGGGCCGGGGGAGGGGAGCAAGGGCACCTTTGCCCCTCCCCTGCGGCACAGGAGGCGTAGTATTGTGGCCCAATGGGGGGAGAGGAGGGGCACCCGGGGATGGAGCTTTGGTCAGGTATAGATACCGGAGCCACCGGATGCCTCTTCCTCTCTACCCACCCTAGGCAACGGGCACAGAGGGATTTTTTCTTACCTTCTTCAGGGGACGCACATGGAGTCCTCAGGAAAGGGGAGAAAGAACTCCTTGTTGGGGGGGCAGGTGTTTCCGGCATGGAAACCTTCCTGAGGGTGGGGACATTCAACACCCCTGGGGGGTGGGAAAGAACCACAAGGAGCGCCGCCGGCAGAGACAGAACCCTCAATGAGGGAGGAACCCCTGGTTGGAGGGATCACCTTAGCCTCCATGGGGAGTGCCACTGCCGGGCAGCGTGGCAGCGCTCATATTTTCATTTTAAACCCCCAAGGTGGGGGTCAGGCGGCGCTCAATCTTTGTTTAAACCACCCCGGGTTGCGGGGTGGGCCCGTGGGAGCGCCGTTGCCGGGCAGCATGGTGGCGCTCAAGCTTTGCTTAAACCCCCAGGTTGGGGGGGGAGGGAGGCCCATGTGAGCACCGCTGCCAGGCAGCGCGGTGGTGCTTGATTGCTGTTTAAACCCCCCAGGTTTAGTTGAGGGGGTGGGTTGCATATGAAGCATCGCTAGTGCAGCAGTGCTCAATTTATGTTTTGAATCCCCCGGGCGGGGGAGGGGGCAGGCCCACATGGAGCGTCGCTGCCGGGCAGCACGGCAGCACTCAAATTCTGTTGAATGTCCCCACCCCCCGAAGTACAGGGAGGCCCCTTGCTCCTGTGGACATACACTTGCCTTCATAAGTAAAGAGGGATGTTGGTCATTTTCCTCTTTTAAAAAGAAATAAAACTTGTTTGGTTGTTGTTTTTTATTTTTAATTACTCAAACTTACAAATGTGGGAGAAAAGATTAATTGATTCAAATTAAGTTTGCATTATTTTCCTAAACTTTGAGGAATTTGCAAAATACATTTAGACTGTATTCATGAAACTACTTACAGAAGAGTAGGTAGTCTTGCAATTGCAATTTTAGTTTTTATTTAGATTGCTCATTTTTTATTTGTGAATTTCAGGCAAGTTTATAAATAAAACTCACTAAAAGAAATAAGGGAAAACTTATAACTTCACAAATAACATCCAAAAATTTATAACTTGATCAATGACATCCAAAAATGTATTGGTTGCTACCTCACAAGGTGGTTGAATAAGGGGGGAGCTTGGGGCTAAGCTTGCCTTGGCCAGAAACTTACTGGGTGTCCTTGGGCCAGTCACAATGTTTGCTCAACCTAACCTACCTCACATGGTGGTTGTGTGGATTATGCCACATAACGGTGTAGCACAAAGCACAACATTCATCCCTCTCGCTACCTTTCTCCAGGGGTCCTCAGGGGTCGGACAGGGTAAGCCCCGGGGGAGTTCCTGGGGAGTCCCCAGAGGTCCGGATAAGCCCAGGAGGCAGATGGGCCTTGGGGGTCAGTATAAGCCCCGAGGTGCCGTATTCTCCTAGCGTAACACACTATTTGCTTATGTTTCCTTGGAGGCGCCGTATTCTCCTAGTGTACTTCCTATAACACCTGTCGGCACACTTCCCCTTGAGCAAGGGGTTCTCACATTCTTTGCTTATGTTTCCTTGGAGTACAGGTCAACATGGCACGAGCAAAGGTGGGTCGTGGTGGCAGGGGTTGTCGGATTTGCCAGTCCACAAGGGCCGCAACCCCAACTGTGGGGAGGGGGTGAGCCTGGTCATGGACCCTGACTACCACATGCATTGGGGCACGCTTGATCGCTACCATGCCGAGGATTTGTTAATCTCTAACGAGGTGTGGACTTTCAGGGCGGCTTTCCCCACAGCCTTTTTGCTGCATTGTGAATCAGGGAGCTGGTGCCTTCCTCAAAAGGTCAGATATTGCCTTGGAGTTCCGGGACATAGTCCTGGGCCAGACTCGATACCAATCATGATTCGGTGCTCCAAAACTGATCAGGCAGGATGGGGCCAGATTGTAACACTGCACAGATCCCCTGTCGGGGGTGTCTGCCCTGTGTCAGCATTAGCAGCTTACTTGGATGTTTGTCCGGGCTTGCAGGGCCCCCTCTTCATAATTTCAGGCAATTTTTAAGAAGGCTTTGGCAATGCTCAGGCTTCGGCCATCCGGGTAGGGGGCGCACTCCTTCCGAATCGGGGCCGCCTCCACGGCTGCTGTGGGCAGGCTGGATGCCTCACAGATTAAGGCAATAGGCAGGTGGTGGTCTGGCACTTATCACACTTACGTACTGCCATTCAGCCCTCCACAGGAAACTCTGGCCGGATGGTAACACTATTTTGTTTTGTCACCCCCAGGCTTGGGCAGGCTTCCCACCGTATGGATTTGTGGGCACAGCAACATGCGTTGGGCCAAAGGCCAGGCAGCTGACTCGGACTTCAGCACACAGCTGGCTTGTGGACTACGGGCCCACCTTTATTGGTTCGGGCACAGCGGTATGCGATGGGAACACCTGATGCCTTCACTGTTCCGCAGGGCCGCCTGGTTTGGCCCTCCTGATATCCTGGTCATTCACCTGGGTGAAAATGACCTTGGCCTGCACAGTGCATGGGGCATCCCCGTATTGGTTGCTACGTGGCCTTAGTCCTACGTATGGTGGTCAGAACTCCTGGAGTGGTGGGTTTGGCGGTACTCCACATCCCCAGGCAAAATTAAACGGGCCAAGCGGAAAGTCAATAGGGCGATGTGGACGCTCGTGGCTTGCTTTGGCAGCAGGGCGGTGCACCACGAACGTATTGGGCACCAGGATGCAGGCCTGTTTCAGAGTGACGGCATGCATCTGGCTGTGCGAGGGAACGTTGTCTGGCTGGAGGATCTGAGGGAAGCATTGCATGTACATTTCAGGATACCTGTGTGTGGAAAAAGGGTGGAGTAGAAATTTTCCTCCCCCTTTTTGTGGCGGGTAGCGGGGTAGGAACCATGCAGTGGTAAGGCTCCCTAAGAGCCAAGAGGTGCGCGCTTGCACCCTGTTGCCACGTGGGGAGCGGTGGGGTCTTAAGGGCGGGGCCCCAGCCCAGGCTCGGAACGGCTTGGATGGGGCTGCAACTCATCCTGACCCAAGGGGAGGGTGAATTCGAAGGGTCGATTCACCCGGATTAGGCGGGCGAGAATTAGCTCAGCCCCCGGACTTGCATTTATGGCCTGGTTCCTCTCCTCTACAGCCACACAGGTTATTATTTGCTGTTGTGGAATACGTATCTATATCATGTAATAAAGTTGCGGCTGACACCTTGTTTATCCCAAGTATGTCTCTGTCTTCTCTTATGGGTTGTGCAGGCACAAGAACAGCCCTCTTGATCCTTAGGTTTTTGGCTCTGCTAGCACACAGTTTCCGTGATACTATGGAGTTAGTATCACTGAGACAGACTTCCTTCCTTCCATTTGATTTTTTCAAAGACCAGTTAGTAGAATCTTCATCAGCACGGTCCTTGCCCAGCACTTTCCTTTAAACAGAAGTATTTGGCTGTTCCCATTCCCAAACCCATTAAATGCAACTTTAAAATCCTTTTGGCACTTAACTAAACTCTAACACCAGTAGCCTGCTATTATGATTATTATTTCATCCGCATATAGTTAATATTGTTACAGCCTTTTGAATCTGCAAAGTGCTATTAATTGCTAAGTACAAGAGGGTATTATTTACAAAGCCTCAACTTAACAAAACACTATTTTAAATAATTATTTATAATTATGCCTTGACAGACAATAATTATGATATATAAAGCTACAGGAGTAAAATCGATTCATATGCAGAGGGGGAAACACTAGCTCTAAGCTCTATTTATATCCCTGTTTATAATCACAATAGAACAGTGGTTTCCAATCTTTTTCCCTGTAGGACCCCATTTGGAAATTTCAGTATAATCCTACGGCCCCAGACAGCAAAAAAAGCATGCAAAGTATATCAAATATCAATCGGGATTGTGACAACATCTGCAGATGGCCTGACTCATAGTTTGTAGTTCTAAATATTCAGAACTAAGGCATGGAGTTATCATGAGGTTTTACTAAGGGGCTACGGGAACAGACGAGAGAACGAGATTGAACAGCAATCCAGAGTCACAGTTTGGTCATTGCTAACTCTCTTCAATAGTATTGAAGTATGATTTGAAGACTACAAAGCCCAGCTTTATTGCTTGTAATACTATTGTGTATCATTGATTATAGCTGAGAGAATCTGAGGCACAACTCCCTACCACCAAAATGTTTGCAAAGGCTAAGTAGTAATATATATTGAATTCAAATAAACCTAGAGCTCACTGCTAGTTAAGTCAACATACAACAATTTTATTTGTACTTTTTATGCCCTACCTGAAAATAAAATCCTAGCCAGGACCCCTTTGTAGATAGATCTTTTACTATGAACATGAGAGAGTTCGGGGTGGATCAAACAGACAGTATTTTCCCCAAAGTAAAAAGCAGCATATAATAAGGCACATTATGATTGTTAGGAATTTGGTGTATGTAGATATTATTTATATTACAACTGTTGTTACTATTTTGCCTGCATGGGTGTTCACAACAGCTGAAATTGACACATAGGCCTCACTCTTCACACCACTTACTTTGGAATAATCTTATTTAGTTCAATAGGACTATTCCCAAGTTTGTAGGTTTACAAACCCTCCAACAATCCCTACTTAGGAGGTGGCATGGAGGAGGCATAGGGTGATTTCAGACGTTACGGGGCCCGTTGGGCCCGTACCGAAATCAACCCATTCATTCCCCGCCGGGGTCACCCCGTCACGCCGCAACAGACGTGCTGGGGGGAGCCCGGTGGGGAATCTGGGAGGGGGCAGGGCCGCGCGGCGCAACGTGCGGCCGCACGGCCCCGCCCCCTCCGTGCTCCCGCCGCCCGCCCTCTGGGGAGACGGGCGGGCACTGGGGCCAATGCAGCCGCCGCGTCGGGCCAGATTCGCCACGGCCCGGGATCCCGTCGGTGATCCTGGGCCATGGCGCCCAGCCAGACGTTACTTTTTGTTGGTCCCCGCTGGGGATCTCTTTGACCACGCTTCCCGGGACATTCCCCCGGCTAGCCCAGGAAGCGTGGTTCAAATTGACCCAATGTGGGTATTGACCGTGGCGAACATCTGGCGGCCACCAAACAGACGTTCGAGGCACATTGACCACAGGTGGGTATTCACCGTGGTTCACTGTGATCTCATAACGTCTGAAAATACCCATAATCAAGACATGGAAGAATGAAGAGTATAGCTGTTTTTAGATGTGATGGTATTTCTCCCGGACTTCTGAGTCCTGGAGAAAAACTCTTCCAGGGGGAGTGTTAGATGTTCACCCCTTCTATCAGAAGTCATCCAGGCACCATTGGAAACAGCGGGTGCTGGAAAACCCGTGCATGCTTGGAGATCTAGACTTGTGAAAACCCCAATATGGGGTTTTAAAAGTCCAGATCTCCAAGTATGCACAAGTTCACTGGCGCCCAGTCAGCTTCCAGTAGTGGGAGTGAAGTCTAAACCATCCCCATGCGCGCATCTGTGTGTGTGTCCAGGAGAAACATAGTCCCATTTAAAAACAGTCTCAGAAAGTTAAACCTGCCTAGTTTATCTCTGCATGTGATATAATAGGTCATGCTGAAGACACATAGACTGGTTAATTAGCTCTTATCTCTCTGCATCTGGTGCGTCTGTGTATATGTGTCTGTGTGTGTACATATGTGGTGGGACCCCGGGCCCATTACCGGCTACTGGATTTACCAGTTACCGGTTCTAGGAAAACCGGATTCCCGGATTAAATCCGGTATGCTGGTACCGGATTTATTTCATTGGTTTCAATGGGGCGCTGTGTCCCCATTGAAACCAATGAAATAAATTAATTCCCTCCCCCTCCCAGGCTGCGCGGGTGGAAGGGGGGACACCCCCCACCCACCCTGCCCAGCCTGGATTTTTGTTTTTAAAAAAAGAGTAAAGAAAAGACCCAGAGGCGAGGCGAGGCGAGCCCACCCCCCAGCACCAGCGGCCGCGGCGTCCCCGCAGCCGCCGGTAAGTATGACCCGATCCTTGGGGGGGGTGTTTAACACACACACACACCCAGGGATCACCCCTACTAAAGGTCAGTGCGCTTGCCACTTACCTTTGGGAGCTCCGCCGGCGGCGGGCGGTCCGGCGGCCTCAGCGCCAGCTGTGGCTGCCGGCGTCAGGACGCTCTAGGCCTTCCGGGGAA
>QEPC01005117.1:6929113-6945536 GCA_003113815.1 Sphenodon punctatus
CAGCCTGGACTCGGGGAGGTTTTTTTTTTAAAAAAACTTTTTTGCTGGGGCAGTTTTTTTACATTGCAGCCATTTTTAAATGGCTGCAATGCAAAAAAAATCCGGTACCCCGGAATCCGGTACCCGGTCTGGATTACCGGGTCAAATCCGATAATGCTGGCACGCCCAGTACCGGCATTATCGGATACCGGATTCTACCGGTTTCCCACCCAAGAAGTAGGAGTACAATTGAATGAGGCCACCAAGCTCAGGGCCCTCCAAAATTTCAGGCATGTTTTTTTCTTAATATAAATTAAAATATGAGTAAAATAGTTATTGCATGCAACATGTGTGTAAATTAATTAAATAAATAAATAAATAAATAAATAACAACAGTCTGGTCTCCAGACTTATGACAATAGGATGGATTGCCCATCTGTCAGGAACTTTATATTCTCTCAGTCCATACCTCCCACTGTCAAATTTAAAAATCAGTTTCTGCCAGGTGACCAGACTGAGGGTTTTATTCTATACTTACAGGGGTGGCCACATACCAAAAATCTTCCTATCTACAAAACACAGCAGACACATGTACAAATACAAACCTCTCCTACTTCACAATGGAAGAAAAGCCAAATGCTTTGCTTTGTGGTTCTAGCCACTGAGTTTCTTGAGAGCAGTTGTGATTCTGTTGCCAAGGCTCAAGCGCAATGTTCCAGGATCATTAAGGCAACAGAGTGTCCAGGGCCAGATCTCAAACTGCCCGAGAACAATAGTTTGCCCACCTCCAACTGTGGCCTTTTTTATACGGGCTGCAGTGTGGGGGAGACCGGTGTGTGCCCGGCTGCGTGGGCAGTGGGGGGGGAGGGGCTGTGCACATGGGCGCACACCAATCCCCCATGCTTCCCCTCTCACAGAGCAATCACCATTTTGACAAATTGCTCTACAAGTGGGCGATGGGTGGAGGTGCGTGGGTTGCAGGAGTGCGCATGCACTCCCACTCACCTGCCACGGCATGCACAAGGGGGGCACCCACTCATGCCCACACAGTGAATCTGCGTGGGCATGAGTTGGTGTGTCTCATATAAAAAAAGGCATATATTACGTGGCATACTGTCTCATTGTCTTTAGAGTTCTTTTTTAAAATGTAATATTGATACAATATAGATTCATACCCTCCAACAGTAGCCTTTTGCCTGGTACGTTAACAAGTTTTGCCTGCCGGGCCCCAGGCAATACAAGGTTTGTACCAGTTTCAGCAGACAATGGAGATTCTCCAGTGCAACTGGAGAAAGAGCTGGCTGACACATGGCTGACTCACTGCCCTGGCAGCAGTTACTGTTTGTTTATTGGTGGGGGTGGGGTGGAGCATCTTTTCTCACTTCAACAGTTTGGGAGAAGCACTGCTATCAAAGAACAAAGAAAGGTACGCTAGAGGAACCTGTGTGCCTGGGATCAAGATAAAAACCTACACATTAAGGTAGGACAGGTGTGAATGTGTTTGAGACAGATTATTCTTTAACATGCTGAAAGGGACTATCACTGCTTCCACCTGGGATCTTCTGAGTGACTTTAGAACTAAGGCTGCTTTTATATGAGTGGCCAGGGAAGTGCATTCTTGAACGCGCTGCTAGGAAAAGCTGCATGGGGTGCCTTTACCTGCACCAGAACTGCCCACCAGCCATAGGACTCAGCAGTGCACATGGCCTCCTGGGGCCTCTTTGAAGATACATTCTGGTAATCCCAATATCAAAGTTTCCAGAACATGTCTTTAAAGCTGCGCGCGGGCACACACACCACCAAGTCCTATGGTGGGCAGCCACTTCCAATGCATGTAAACGCACCTCACACAGCTTTTCTTAACGGTGCAATCAAGAACGCGCTTCCCTGGCAGCTCGTATAAAAGCGGGCTAAAATTTTAGAGCTTAAGGCCACTTGCCTACATTACACAGGTCGTCAATTCTCCTGGCATGGAATCTCCTGGCCGGGAAACTTATGCCAAGCTCTGCATGTGGGCATGGGGCTAAAAGCATTATCAGCTGCATCCAGTGGCTTTTTTCCCCTACAAACCTCAGGGCTGAATTTTGAGCCCTGACATTCGTAGGGGAAAAAAACCGCTGGACATGGCTGATTGTCAGCGCACCCCCCCAAATAAAGACGAGGACACGCTCAATGGGATTAAACAGCCGCACTCTTTACTGAATATTAACAAACAGGAAGGGGGGGATGGGCGCACCCCTCCCACCTCTCCCCCTTCCTGAACTGGGGTCCTTAGTTCTACTAACCTTACTACCTACTAATTAAAACCCCTTTTGAGGAGCTCCCTTCTCGTCCCCTCTCAGTCCCCGCACTCTGTGCATACCTCTTCCCCATTTCTCAATTAAATTGAGAGGGTAACCTCCTGTTCCTTCTTTACTATTAACTTACACCCTGCCTTGTCCCCCGGGTTTCCCCAGGCCGGGCGGGTTGTTCGTGCCTGCCCCATCTCTGGGGTTAATTTCAGCAAAGGTTGAGAACACAGTTACCCGCTGTTTGGCAGATGCTCCTCCCAGCAGGTGCGGTCGTCCGTCTCTCCCTTCGAGTTGGCCATACAGTGGGCCGCGCTGTGGCGACTATGCCATGGACCTTCCCATCTGTAAAGGAGATGCTGCTACCCATGCTATTCTAACTTATAACTTCAAAACTTGTAACTTCCAACTTTGGGCTTACCTCTGCCCATCGCCACCAAAACCTCCAGCTTCGCTTGCTGGTTTGCCACCACACCAAAACCACCAATTATCTGCCTCAAATGTTTTTCAGGACCCCAAGGTACAAATCACATTCCACGTCTGATAGGTGAACCCTGCGCCAGAGCAGGGGATCTAAAATGGCGCCTGGGATCTCGCTGGTCTCACGAGAATCCCGGGCGTGGTTTCTTTTGCCCCTGTTACTCAGCAACGAGGGGGCCCTCCCTCCCTGATGGCCGGGAAGCCAAAAAAAACCACCCGTGTCCCCGTCTTTCCCCAGTTATGGGAGTGGGGGGGCAGGCGGCGCCAAACCCCCGCCGCAGTTAACGCGGAGGGGGGATTATGCTTTTAGCCCCGTGCCCACGTGCAGAGCTCAGCATAAGTCTCCCAGCTGGGAGATTTCCCACCGGGAGAACTCGCCAGCCCACATAAAGTGAGCACGTGGCCAAAATCACTGCGCATGTAAGAATTTTGACTTTTTAATAGGTGGAGTTTTAACTCGAACCATCGGTCCTGCACATGCAAACATGTGTACACACTAGAGCTTCTCACGCAGACATCCTTTTTTCCCTAGCTCAGCCCCAAAGTCAGTTATTACAAATGTTCGTAAATACATGCACATTTATGCAAATTGGAGGGATGAAGACGAAGTATACCTATTTCTCACTGTCAAATGTTGGAGGGCATGTAAATTCTTGAGAAACAAAGAGCTAGCAAAAGTGGCTTAAAAGAGGTCACTACTCTGTAAACAACGTAACAGTGGTGGCTGCCTATTGACAGATATACCTTGAAATTGGACTTGGTGCATCCTAATAGATAATTTTATTCACTGCTCAGCTAAAGCAGGAAGCAATGGTTTCTCTCCCTCTGAAGTTCAGAGTGGACACAGAGTGCACCGCAGTGACAGATGTAAGTGTCCCTGTATGGACACACACATACTGCAGTATCACTCTCCAAGATCTGATGTGCTCCCATGCCGTATTTGCAGAGCTATTTCAGTTGTCTCTTACTTACTGTAGCTCTCCATTATTTAAAGCACAAACGCAAGTAATGTCAACAGCTACCTCAACTTTTTAAAAACAGTGTTATTTTAAAATACCTTGTAACTTGGATGGTTTCTGGGAACAGATGTAGGCTTCCCACATGCAGGCAGGAAGGTGAAGTGACAAGGCCCAGGGTGCTGATTTAGTGCTTTCACAATCACCTTTTCTGGCTGATTTATGGCAGTGCAGTGGAAATGCCTTTGTAAAAAGTCTATTCACCTTAACAAGTGAAAGTCACTCAACTGGCACTTGATAAAGTAAGAAGCAGGCAGAGGGAAGAACTAAACTGAAAGAAAAGGATGCAATGAAGATAACTGAAATAAGTATGTTCGCAGTTCATTCCATTTATACTGGAATCTGGTGCCAGACTTAGCCCCCATGTAAATATATCGGCAGTGGCAGGATACCCCATAATATGCATGCACAATACTGGATGTCCCCATATTTATTTTTATTTATTTATTTAACATTTATATCCCGCCCCTCCTGCCCACAGGGCAGCCCAGGGCAGTGAACAACATTCAATAATTTAAAAAAACCCAACAATTTAAACAATTTAAAACAATGTAAAATACAATACAATGTGGGGAAACCCCCCCACCCCCACCCCTACCCCTCGCCAAAAGCTTGACGGAACAGCCAGGTCTTACATACACGCCAAAACAGCAGGAGAGTGGGAGCCAACTGAGCCTCCTCCGGGAGCAAATTCCACAGCACAGGGGTGGCCACCGAAAAAGAGCTAACATCGGTGGCCACCCACCTCACCTGGGGAACCTCCAAAAAGGCTCCCACGGATGATCTCAAGGGTCGCACGGGCACATGGGGAGTGAGGCGGTCCCGCAGATAAGCAGGGCCCAGGCCGTGAAGGGCTTTAAAGGTTAAAACCAGCACCTTGAACCTGGCCCGGTGCTTTATAGGCAGCCAGTGCAGAGCCCGGAGCACTGGTGTCATGTGCTCCCTGCGACCCGCCCCCGTAAGGAGACGGGCCGCGGCATTCTGCACCAGCTGCAGCCTCCGGACCAGCTTCTCGGGCAGCCCCACGTAGAGCGCGTTGCAGTAATCCAGCCTCGAGGTGATGAAGGCATGGATGACAGTGGCGAGGTCAGAGTCTGAGAGATACGGCCGAAGCTGCCAGACAAGATGTAACTGCCAGAACACACTCCCCACCACGGCCACAACCTGAGATTCCAGGCTGAGTCGCAAATCAAGGAGCACACCCAGACTCCGCACTTGAGAGACCATGGGAGGGCGAACCCCCCCAACAAGAGGCGATTCAATCACCCCCAGGTCCCCCAAGCCCTTGCCCACCAACATCACCTCCATCTTGCCAGGATTCAATTGTAGATGGCTCGACCTCATCCAAGCCCCCACAGCTGACAGGCACTGGGAAAATAAGGAGACTGCATGGCCTGGACCGATTGAAAAGGAGAGGTAGAGCTGAGTGTCATCAGCATACCCTGATGACACTGCATGTCCTGAAACCCTCTCATGATCTCCCCTAATGGCTGCATATAGATATTAAACAAGAAGGGGGGCAGAAGGTCCCGGGGAAGACGTAAACTCCCCCAAGAGTTCTCCCGGCCAGGAATGAACAAAACCAGTCCAAGACCGTTCCACCAATTCTGGCACGGTTCCACAGGTGAGTCACCAACACCTCATGAGCGACTGTGTCAAATGCAGCTGAAAGGTCTAGCAGGACCAGTAAAGTCTGACGACCCTGGTCCAATGCCAGATGGAGATCGTCAACCAAGGCCACCAATGCCGTCTCCGTACCATACCCAGGCCGAAACCCAGCCTGGGAGGGATCAAGGAAACCGGTGTGGTCCAGATGTTCCTGGAGCATATCTGTCAACCTACCCAGTATATCTGCCTATGTCCCCAAGTCCCCTGTTCCTTCCATTCCACACAATCCCCCACCCTAAACTGGAGCAGAGGGTTCATAAACAGAAGTGCCGTTTTTATATACTACTCTTATCCTGTCTGAATACCTCCTGTACTTTGACACTCTCTGGGCTCTGCAGCATGCATAATGTATGGATAAAAACACACATAACTTCAGCAGGCCACCCTCACAACCCAAACCGAGGTGGAAAATCCCAGACAACGTGACCCGGGTCAGGTTGGTGCTCCGGACACACGTGACCCTATCCGGGGAGCTGTCCTGCTGGCCACTGACTGGTTATGCCCAGAAGTTACAACAAAAGAGCAGACAGCTGGCCCTGCCCATGCTGTACTCCCAGTGCCCTGCCCCCCCCACCATAATGGGCAGCCATGGCAGTCAATGTTGACTACTATGGCCACCAGCCATGGGGGACCCTGGATGGGATCACAGCAGACCATAACATATGTGATAGCCCACTGTGGCCTGCTTTGGCCCTGTCAGGTGGGCTCTAGCCTGGGCTGTGACCTCAGAGGTTTTCCAAGGTCATAGCCCAGGCTTGTCACTGACACGGCCTGGGGCAATCCCGGGCCAACAATTGGCATCTGAACTGGCATCTGAACAGACATTTCAGCAGCCCACATCCCAAGCAGGCCACCGCGAGCCACCATCATGTCTGTTTTTACCTATGTGTCTCCTCTTTCAGAAGATTCTGCCATGATAAATACTAGGGGTGGAAATATCGGTATCGGATAAATCTGATACACTCGATAATCACTGATATCGGCATACTGGATTTTTAACATTGGCGGCTTTACCGGGTTTTTTTACATCGCAGCCATTGAAGTGAATGGCTGCAATGTAAAAAAAACGGTAAAGCCGCCAATATTAAAAATCCGGTATGCCGATACCAGTAAATCCAATACCGGGGAGATCAGATACCCGTGTATCTGGTATTCTCCCCAGTGTCCCATCCCTAATAAATACCATCTTTACTCTTTCTTCTTTTAACAAGGTATTTTAATGTTCATATCCCACTGCCCCATCCTTTCTGGAGTCTCATAACTCCAACTCCTTTCACTTTTCCAGTTAGGGTGGGAGGGAATGGCCATGAATCATGAGTAGCAAGACCTGGAGGAGCCAAATTTTATAGGGATTTTTGCATTCCATGAGAATCTCCTCATTTTATAAACAGCAACCCAAGTAAGAACTTTCTTCTCTTTTTGCTTAACTCTCCTTTTGCTAAGATGGATCTGGTGCACATTAAGTATATACACCTTTGCAGCTTATATTGTCCAATTGGCCATATAAATGTTCTGCTGATTACAACCCATCAGCCTCTTTTGGGAGAGAGAGTGGAAATGTAAATAGCTTTAAAGAAAAGCCAGTACTAACAAATGAATGGCAAATTGCAGGCGAGAAAGAGGCTCATCTTTCCAATGTCACACCTTTTCTGGGTGACAAGATGTATACTGAAGTGTCCACTGTACTGTAACCTTAATCCTTCCACTCGGTCTGCATATGCTGTAGCATGGGTCTGTGGTAACAGGCCTGTGTCAAGATAGGATGGATGTACTGGTTAGTGAAGGAAAAACTCAAACATTTCTCCCTCCCTAGAGCTTCAAACTAAGTGGATTTCCTCATTCAACTATGCTTGCAGGGTCATTACCACGCACCATGCAGTCCCCTAATGCATCTGCACCAACAGAAATAAAAGCTTGTATTTCTTCAGCTTCCTAACAGAATGGGTAACATGAAAGGCCCATTAAAATATAAGCGCACAGATACTTTGCATTGTCAGCCAGTTAAAATGGACATTTTTTGTGATTAATCCCATGCCATAGTTTAAAAATGGGATTGTGACTGTGGGCTCTGCATAACGATCCAGATTTACCAGCAGAAAGAGGGAGGGCCAGGGGGGAGTAGAGCAAGACTCATTTAACAGTCTATTCACAATATACAAGAGGGGGGAAATGACCACTACGTCAGATAGATAACTATCATTGTGCATTCAGCAACATGGCTTGATTAACTCCCTTAGCTGGAAATGGTACTCTTGCACACACAAGTGTTGTAATTTGGAGGATAACATATTGCAGATCAGAGTGTGTTTGTGTCCCCTTTGAGATAGCCCAGATAAACTAATGTTTTTCATTTCACTCTGCAGTTTTCATTGCTACAAGGGTTTTGTGGTAACTACAAAATGCTAAGCAAAGCAAAATTCAGTTTTGATATAAGATGAAGCTAATATAACAAGGCCTAGGAGGTAGAAAGCTGGGGGGTGGGGGGAGGATCATGCTATCATGTACAAGATTAGTGGATTTGCAAAATGCAGATATGTAAACCAGCCTGTGCTCTTTCACCTTCTGGTAACTATGCTGTCAGTTTTGAGGCAGGAAATGATACATCTTCCAGTCAAGAAACAACAGCTACCTCCCAGCTGCTGTTGTCTGGTACCAAACATGTGGTTTACTTTCATTAACACAATTTTTATGCCAAGTTTTATAGTATGATATCATTCCAGTACAGCATCCTCTATATTTTATTATTGTTCTCTGCTCCACACAAACAGGATGAATTTTATGACTCATGTCAAAATGGGAATTATAACACATTCTATTATGTTTGCTATATCTTACAAAGCTCTCTTCAAACACCTTACAAAAGCACACTATCTCTTTTAAACTCTGACCTGAATATCCCAATTTTCTCATTCAAGTCTTTCCTTAAAATGCACTTCTTGCATGTAATCCACTAGTAAAAAATGCCTCTCGTCCCCGCTCACTCCTCAACATCAAAAGTCAGAGAGAGAGAGAGAGAGAGAGAGAGAGAGAGAAATCAGCCATCGGGACTTAATTCCCCCACAGGATCCACTCCATGTCTTCACACCCATTGCTCCCAAGTATGCTTCATTTACAGCATTGTCAAGTCACTAAAATATTATAACGGAAGTCCAACACAAACAAACCAAACACTCAGTCCTCCCAGGCTGAAGTCTTAACACAGCAGCAGGGTTTCAAATCTAGCTGTCCAGCAGAGGTCTCATCCAGCTGAGACCCTCCAGGATCCCCAGCACTGCTAACAAAGGCCTCGCCAAGGTGTGCTACCAGAGACCCTGAATCAGAGATGCTGGGGATTGAACGAGGGACCTTATAAATGCAAAGCATGCACTCTGCCACCTGAGCCATGGCCCATCCTCTAGCCACAGCCCACCCCCTGTAGTCGAGGAGTCACATCTGAGCTCCCAGACTTATGACTGGTGCCCAGGATTTAATTTGGGGGAGCGGAGGGCTTTGCTAGGGTTCAGCCCTGGCAATTAAATGGGGGGGGCAGAGCCCTGGGAAATGCTTCCAATAGAAATGTACCCCCCAAAATGTGACAGACCAGGAAAATGCTGATATTGACCATTTCAGGGTTGGAAACAAAAGCCAGAAACTGAATGATTTATTTGGCTTTCATTAATGACTTTCCTGCCCTGGTCAGCACAGAGATCACATTAAAAAAAACTCCTGTCTTATTTTTCAGCTGTAGAGAGGCAGGCTAGTTCTGTAGATGAGATGCTAGTTGGAAACTAGGGTTCAGTTCCTTTCTAGGGACAAGCTCTAGGGTAGGGGTGTGGCTTCTGGGGAACGCTTAGGTCCTGGCAATTCATTTTTTCAAAGTCCCCCTCTGCTGACCAGCAGATTTCCTCCCCCATCCAGCTTGGGACACTCAGCCCACATTCATTTACTCTTTAGACATTTCCATTAACCCCTTATAAACTGCCTGAAAGGAACTGTTCCAGCAAGTGAAAACTGTGGCCGCTTTTAGACGATATCAAGGTATTTAATTCGCAGCCTTAAAGGAATGCACAAGTAGCAATAAGGCGCGTATTGTCTCGTCTAAACCACGCCCCCGGCACTTGATATTCCTGCACAAGCACACGCCGCTCATCTAAAAGCAGCCTGTGTGGACCACAAAGGATCCTATGTGTTGGGACGGGGGTGGAGGGGGGTCCATGACTAAACTTGAAATGACAATATGGGCAGGGCTCCTAGTTTTCCATTTAGTGCGGAAGACCAGAGAAAAATGCAGAATACCCATTTTAGAGAAAAACAAGGAATTCCAAGTTTTTCTGGAAAACTTCTGCCTGCAAAAACTCACTGGGGCAGTAGTGCTAGTGGAAGTTTAAAGGAGGCAGAAGTTCTGTGGAGGTTCTGGTGCACATCTGTGTCGAGAGAAGAGATTTGGAATGAGAAGAACATAGCCGCATCTGGCTTTTGGCGTGGCAGTGGTATGTTGGGGTCCATGCTGGGGATGGCAGGGAGGAGAGCCTGGGGCTCAGTGAGGGGACTGGCTTGTGTGGAATATTGTTTTATTTTGTTATTTGAGGGGGCTCTAGTAAGCATGCGTCAAGGCTAGCTGTGCCTGACCCGAGCTCCCGAAAGCATGCTGTTAAACTGCTTACCTGAGAATTCCCAAACCAGCAAAAATCTCGATGTAATCTGCAAAAGAGAAAAGAATTTTTAAAAAAACACTGCAGCACTGACACGTGCCCCCCCTCCCCCCGATTCACAGGTATATAACCCATGCAACCCCAATGGGCCTAGCCACAGCACCAAGTGAGTCATTTAAAATGGAGCCTACAGCTCCAGCAGCACAGCCTGAAGAATTGCCAAGATAGCGAACATGTTTAAAGAGATTTTTTTTTAAATCTCGATATGGCTCAGGGTGAAAGGGTCAATGTCGTCCAGGAAATAGGCAAAAATCAGAGAAACTGTAGGTCAGGTAAATAAAAAGGCAGACCATAATACTCAAAGAATAAACTCACTGGAACAGCGCATAAGCACAGCCAAGGATGAGATTCTCAACGGAGATGAGAGATTTCTCCAACTAGAAAAGCAGGTTGATTTCCTGACTAGAAAAACTGAGGGCCTAGAGAACCAGGCCCAAAAGTCTAACATGCACTTTATTGGAATCCCTGAAGGCATGGAAAGAACAGAGGGTAAATGTTTTATCAAAACTATTCTGGAAAACGCCCTTCCAGATGCAGACCACCTCCACAATGCTAGCGCGGAGAGAGAGCGCACAGATCACTAAAGCTCAAACCACAAGAGGGAGAGGCACCTCACACCATTATTGCAAAGTTCCTTAACTTTAGTGAGAAAGAAGAAATCCTCAGTCTGTCTAGAAGAACTCAGGACTTACAATTTCAAGGGAACAAAATAAAAATTGTTCCTGACCTATCAGTGGAAACCATAAACCGGTGGCGTGGATGGGGAAACTATATGGATACACTGAGAAAAAGAGGATTTGCACCACAGATCAGATACCCTGCCCAGTTGTCTTTTATATTCAGTGGCAGACACTGCTTTTTCAGTGATCCAAAAGGAGTTGGAGTTAAGAACATAAGACTTGCCATACTGGGTCAGTCGAATGGTCCATCTAGCCCAGCATCCTGTCTCAGACAGTGACCAATCACGGTGGCTTGGGAGAAGCACCCAACAGGTCACAATGGGGGATCCATTCCCTGTTGTTTTCCCCCAGCTCCTGTCATGTTCCCTGATCCTGTCTGGCTAATAGCTGCTAATGGACCTATCTTCCAGAAACTTGTCCAAACCTCTTTTAAACTCAGCTATAGTACTGGCCCTTACCACAGCCTCTGGCAGTAGACTCCACAACCCAATTATACGCTGAGTGAAAAAATATTTTCTTTTATTTGTTTTAAACTTGCCACCCATGAGTTTCATGGAGTGTCCCCTAGTTCTAGTACTAGCTGAGAGGGTAAATAACTGCTCCTTGTTTATTAGTTCCACACCACTCATGATTTTATAGACCTCTATCATATCTCCTCTCAGTCGTCTCTTCTCCAAACTGAAGAGCCCCAACCTACCAAGCCTCTCCTCATACGGGAGCCCTTCCATGCCCTTGATCATTTTTGTTGCCCTTCTCTGTACCTTTTCTAGTTCAGCTATGTCTTTTTTGAGATGGGGCGACCAGAACTGCACACAATATTCGAGGTGCGGTCGCACCATTGATTTGTATAGAGGCATTATGACATCCTCAGTTTTATTCTCTATCCCCTTCCGAATAATTCCTAACATTCTGTTTGCTTTTTTGACTGCTGCTGCGCACTGCGCTGTGGATTTCATTGTATTGTCCACAACCACCCCCAGATCCTTTTCCTGAGTGGTAACTCCTAGCTTAGTACCCAGCATTGTGTACGCATAGTTTGGATTATTTTTCCCTACGTGCATCACCTTGCACTTGTCCCCATTAAATCTCATTTGCCATTTAGGCGCCCAGGCATCCAGTGTCATAAGATCCCGTTGCAGTTCCTCACAGTTTGCTTGTGTTTTAACTACCTTGTATAACTTGATGTCATCTGCAAATTTGATCACCTCACTCTTAACACCCTTTTCCAAATCATTAATGAATACATTAAACAGCACCGGTCCCAATACAGATACTACCTCCTATCCCATGACTTTTTAATTTTCTCAAGAGTCTCTCATGAGGGACCTTATCAAATGCTTTCTGGAAATCCAGGTACACCATATCTATCTAGTTCTTTATGAAGAGCCACCCACAACTGCAGAATCAAGGAGCACCTTTTGCTACTAATGGATGAGTATGGCATTGTATAAAGAGGAACTTAACGTTTTGGAGAACTTTTGCAAACTGTTATTATACTAGATCTCAGTTGGCTAAGAATTTTTGAATATAGGACACAGTAAAGATTATATAACAAATATAAAGCTTAACATGAGAAGATTTCTCCAAAATATAATGGTTTTAAGTAGATATGTTCCTACTGTTAAGTCAAAGAGTATTTGTAGATGTTACGAGACCACGGTCAACCACAGTGAATCCCCTGTGGTGGCCATTTGTCCCGTAACATCTGTTGTGGTTCCCACCAGATGTTCACCCCAGTGTATCTCTGGTGGAAACCACAATGGCCATGATTCTGGACCTCCAGCCGCCCAGAGGTCCAGAATCATGGTGGGATTGGGCCCCAACCATGGTTGGATTGGCCATGATGGGCCACAGGTAACGTCTGTTACCTGCAGCCCGGCTGAATCGTGGTCCTGACCCTGGGACGGGATTGGGTGCAGCAGCCGGATTGTCCGCTGTGCCCGTCCATCTCCCGGAGGAGTGGGGGTGGGCAGGGCTGTGTGGCCGCATGTCACGCTGCGGCGCACAGCCCCGACCCCTCCCCGATTTCCCTCCGGAGTCAGGCCAGCACATCTAAAGGATGGCTAGCCTGATTCCTGACCAGAATCCAAAATGGAATTAATAGGGTGATTTCGGTACAGGGCCAAAGGGCCCCGTAACGTCTGAAATCATCCAATGTCTCCGCTACTGAATCATACAAGGTTCTCCTTTCCAGGCTACCCTCTGGTCTCCAAGGTCTAGACCCAAAGGGACAGACTCCCTTCAAGTGTCCCTCCTTTCTACAGGCCCAGCAGATCCTTCTCTTTCCTGGTCTCAGCCCCCTTGTTTCCCAACCTGTTTCTTTACAGGTGAACCTGCTGTTTTCCTGGCCCTTTTCCTCAGCCTCTTGACATTTCTGGGCAGTCTTTCAAGTGTCCCAGCTTGTTACAGTCCCAACAAAGCCTTCTATCATTTCTAGAGGGGCAATACCTCCTTATATGTCCCTCTTGCCCATAGCATAACACAGTCTTATGGGCTTCTTTCTTAGGCAACTCTCCTCAGTTACCCAGAGGCACTATTTCCGCAAGTGTCCCCAATAATAACCCTTCCCTCAGGGTTCTCCAAGTGGAAACACCCCAGTACCTGTTTCCCCACGCTATCGTTTTCCTCTGCAGCAGGATACGCACTCTCTTGGTTGCTAGGGTCCACTGTCCTCCCCTACTCCAACAGCAACTCTGGCTCTAATCCAGGTTCACTGAGTCCTTGGTTGCCACCATCTTGGTTGCGCGCCTCCAACCACCATTTTGCTGCTTTGGACCCACATCACATTGTAGGGCAAACCTCCTGGCTCCAGCCCTGCTCGAGCCACTGTCCTGGACTGAGCTCCCTTGTGGTCCTCTTTAGGTTGCAGTCCTTCCTCTGCTTCACTGGTGGGGTCAGTCCTCCAATTACCCTCTTGCTATGTCGCTTGGCTCCATCAGTCCTCCTCTCTCTCCTGTTGCTCTCAGCACTCTCCAGGAACTGTCTCTCTCAGGCACAAACTGCCTTGGGGAAACACCAGCATGACAGCCAGCAAGGCATGCCTGAATTCTCCACCATATTGTGGCAGGGCCCCACTTGACTGTGGGTGAATGTACACAGGATGAAGCCCAGGAGGATAGAACTTAGAAGTTAAGTCTTAGTTTCTTTATGCACACATAGTCCATAGGGCAACCCTCAGCAACAGCAGTCTCAACAACAATACAGGACTTCTCACGCAATTAGCCTAGCCAACACAGTTCACTGGCCATCAACTCACGTCCAGCTACAGGCTTCTTGCTTGAGACCAAGCCTCCTTCATTCAGAAACCCCTCCTAGCAGCCTCTCAGGAGCTGTGTCCTCCATGATGGTCAGGAGCAGACTGCCTTCTCATTCAGGCTGGCCTCTCTTTTATACAGCTAGCCATGGCTACTGGCTTCCATTTCCTGTTAGCAGCCACCTTGGGTCTTCTCACCTGGCAGGTGACATTTTGTGGCATAGACCTGCCACAACCTCCATTGTTGGTGGGACTGCATGGTTATCAAACCCTTTTGGATGATGATTTAGAGACAAATTACCCAGATTACAGATCTAACATTGCCATTCTCACCAGAAGTATTTCTTTTAGGAATATTTCCAGAATCAAAAATAATAGGGAAACACAAAAAAATATGTACTAACTTGATTTAAGCTGGGGTGAACAGTGTTGCGAGAAACTGGAAAAATGAAAAAACTTCTGAAGGGGAATGGATTAACCGACTAAGGTTCATTTATACTATGGAGAAGATATTGGCTGGAGTTCATGGTAACTTGGACCCCCTGCTATACACTTATAAAAAACAAGGAACCCCCTACCTGTGACAATCAGGAACTCTTGGACAAAGACAGCTACTGAACGACAGCCACTCTCCTACACAAATTGCCAAGCTGATAGCAGAGTTAAGATTGTCAGCTCCTTTGTTTTTGTTTAGTTATATTTTATAACTATTGATTTCCTTTTTTAAGTCAAGGTTTTTTGAGTTTTGTTATTTTAATGGGGAAGGTGGGAGGAATAGGAAGAGATACTACCCCAGATGGCACTGGGGACGGGAGACTGTAATTACCAAACAAATCTGTAATGTTAGGAAAAAACTATCTGGCAAACTGAAAATGACACAAATACCTATAACTGCACCTCCTTTCTGGAATCAATAAAACTTCTTTTAAAAAATTTTTTTTAATGTTATTTGAGTGTCAGTGGCAACCAGTGCATCAAACACTAATGATTTGACCCCACCCAATTGAATTGGAGATGTTTAATTATACCCCGCATAAGAAAATTATTTCCAGGTTCTATCAAACTATCAGGAATTTATTTCACCCGCCAGATGCGGGATACATTTCTGCTTGGAGTGAGGAGCTAGATCTTACAATTACAGATAAGTGTACGATTAAAATTTGAACTCATATGCAGAGATGTGCTGGTTCCCTGATGGTCCGAGAGCCGCAAATAAAATTAACTCTCAGATTCTATTTAACTCCACAGAGGCTCCATCAGGCGAATAGGAGCTACAGTAATATGTGTTGGCGGGATTGTGGTCAGATAGGCACTTACCTGTATCAGTGGTGGCACTGTCCAATAATAAATAAGTTTTGGCAAACAGTATGGGGAAAGATGGAGATACATACTGGAATGAAGGCACCTTTTACACCACAGTTAGTGCTGTTGGGGCTGTGGCCCAAAGAACTAGAGAAGTACTCAAAGGTTCCTGCCAGAAAGGTGATGATCTTAGCAGCCATCCACTCGATCTTGCAAAAGTGGAAAACACCAGGAGGTCCAACAATCCAAGACTGGATACAGAGACTGTGGCATGTCTTGACAATGGAAAGGATTTCTGCAGGTCTACATGATACACTGGAAAAGTTTTATGAGACATGGTCTCCGACCTGGAATCTAATTGCGAAACACATAGACATGGACAAGACAAAAACATCCCTTAACCTAAAGTCAATCTGAATGTGACACCCGACTATATATTCAATCAGTGACAGTCTGAACACACAAGAGAAATGTTTTTCTTTTCTTCTTCCTTGTGTATATGGGTGTCTTCAGACGTTACGAGATCACGCTCAACCACAGTGAACCACGCTCAGCCCCCCCGTGGGGCCAAAGGGCCCTGAACGTCTGAACGGGAGCACCCAACCAGGGAGGCGGCCCAGGCACAACACCCACAGCTGCAGCCGGGTTGTGATGCCCCGGGGACAGTGGCCGGAACGGGCCCGCAGGAGGCACCCAGGAAAAGGGTAAGGGCAACCCAGGGGAGGGCAACAGGGGGCACGGGAGAACCGGGCAACCGGCAGGGGGACAGGGGTCCCCCAAGGGGGGCCCCACCCGCACCCACCAACCACTCTCCCCCTTCCCGGCCCCCCAGACATGGAAAACTGCTCGGGCGGAAGAGCCCCAGGATGAGCCCGGCCCCACGCGCCCGGAGGCGCTCCCACAGGACGAGGTGGAGGAGGAGCAGGTGGAGCTGGAGCTGGACCAGGAGGAGGAACAGCAGGGGGCGAGCTGGAAGAAGGCCTACCACAGAGGGGGCCAGTGGGGCCTACAGGAGACCCGGGACTTCATCCGGATCTGGGGGACCCTCGAGTACCAGCTGGAGCTC
>QEPC01005117.1:6950334-6970221 GCA_003113815.1 Sphenodon punctatus
GCCCCCCCCCCCCGGTGTGGTGCCCCCATGTGGGCTCCCGCCCCGGTCCAGGGGGGGCGCCCTGGTCCCCGCTGCCTGCTCCCGCCCTGGTGACTCCGCCTCGGTGAGCTCCCACCTGCTCCACTGTTCGCTGCTGCCCCTGCCTGTGACCCTGGGCCCTCTCCATCCCTGTTGGCCATCCCGGTGGCTGGGTGGGGTGCTCCGTGTGGGCTCCTGACCCACCCGTGTGCTGCTAGTGGTCCTTTCCCACTGGCCCTGGCACCGACTGCACCGCCCCCCCGGGTGCCTGCATGACCTGGGGGTAGGCCCCCCTCCCGGACTGGACCAGACCCTGTCCCTTGCGCGGGTGGGTGCTGCCGGAGCACCACTGGACCTGCAGAGGGGCTCCACTGGACCCGGCTGCCCTCCATCTGCCCCCTGTGACTGTGGGGCCCCCTTCCTCCACCTCCTCCTCCGGGGCCCTCTGTGCCGGGCTAGCTGTGCATTGGGGGCCCCCACCGTGCCTCGTTCCGGGGGTCCAGCCCCCCTCCTCCAGGACTGCCTCTGTTGCTGTGGGGGCGCCTCTGTGGACTGGGGCAGTGTGGGGGTGGGGATTGCTGCTGCCTGTGCCTTGCCCCTTGGTGGTGCCCCCCCTCGTCCCTCCCGTTGTTCCTGGTGGAGTGTTCTGGGCGCCCCTGCCCCCCCTTCCTGACCTTTCCCTTGTGTGTGTGTGTGTGTGTGCCCGGGCATGTGGTCGTGCAGTGTGTCCTGCTGCGGGTCCGCTGTGTGTGCCGGCTGTCAGGCTGTTCTCCCTCTTCCCCCCTCCCTTCCCATTTCCCTTGTGTGGGCATTCCCTTGTGTGCCTTTCGGCTTCTTTTGCCCTCAGGCGGCCATGTCTGTGTCCCGCCCCTGCCTGGTGCCTTGTGGGAGTTTTGCGCCCGGCGGGGGTTCAGCTGCACGTCTGTTGTGCTGCCGCAGCCCGCGATGGTTCGGCCCGGTTCCGGCCCATGGTCCCTTCCCCGGCACGTCTGTTTGGGCCGTTTTACAACCCCCGTGCATGGTTGCGCTGTTCACCCCCCCTGGGGGTTCACTGTGGTGAACCGCCCGCCCGTAACGTCTGAAAACACCCTATGTTAACCAGTTGTTGGTCATGTACTTATTGGTTTGATATACAGTTATATAATTGGGGCAGCAACAATGAGATGCTGCTAAGGTTGATTTGAGATCTTTGTATAATCATTTTTTATAATTTGTATTTTTTATTTAAACTTAATTAAAAAAAACAACTAATGATTTGCAATGAACGTGTTCTGATTTTAACAGCTGAAAAATGCAGATTTTAGTGTTTTTAATCAGATAATTTAGTGGGGTTTTCCCCCAGAGAATTTCCAATTTTTTGTCAGAGAAAACTAGGAACCCTGGATATGAACATGAGAAGCACTGGCATAAAATACAGGCCCACCTGTTCTGAAATTCAGAGAGCCCAGCCTATGGCAATTCAGGAGGGAACGGGCTTCTAATATCTATGGCCCATGAGTTAACCAGAAATAGCAACATATGGGCCTGCAAATGAGCACACCCCTTGTCATCGCCTACTACCTCACACTGGAACCTATACGTGACAGCATCAAACAGCTACAACCCATACTTGATGGGGACAAAACCCTAGGAAAAATCTTCCCTGAACCACCTCTTCTGGCCTTCAAACAACCTCCAAACCTCTTACAACGGATCATCCAAAGCAAACTACCCACTATGCAGGTCACCCCAATGTCAACAGGAACAAAACCTTGCCAGAACAAAATGCAAAACCTGTGAACACATTTCTACCACTGCCTCCATCAACACCCCCCCACACACACAGACAACCATTCCAAATACAAGGTAACTACACCTGCAAATCCCAAAGTGGAGTGTATCTCATTCAGTGCACCAAATGCCGCCATGGAAACTACATTGGTAAAACCCAACAATCCTTATACCTACGTATGAATTCACACAGACACAATTGCAAACAAAGCCACTGACTCTATCGTGGACAGTCACTTTCTCCAGCACAACCACTCCCATCCATGACCTCTCAGTCCTCCTCATCCTCAAAGGAAACTTGCGCAACACTCTCAGAAGACAGACCTGGGAACTAAAATTCATAACTTTATTCGACACCAAAAATAATGGACTTAACAAGAACCTAAATTTCTCCAACCATTACAAAAGCCTTTAATATCGTATAATCTAAAATCTACTGCATTTTAAACTTTTGCTATCCCCTGTTCCAAGTACCTATAAAATATCATCCTAACCACTTTGTAACTGACAGACTGTCAAATGTATACTCAACTTTTGTGTCACGGTTGTGTACCCACTTCTTTACATAGGTGTATTCCCTTCACCTAATGAGCTGTTTCCTACTACACCCCCAACCCATGTTTAGTTTAGCCTCATCCTCTCTATGTATTACCACTACCTATTGCTTGTCTCCTGCACAAATAATACACTGATCCGCTGCTTGCACTAAGCAGTGGATCAGAGAGCAATCTGTGCCGCTGGGGAGAGCTGCCCACAATTCCATACACCCTGCAATTTTAGCTGTCCCTCAAGGTTTGCTTGGGTGGCTCCATCATCTGGAACACCTCATGTGTTTTGTCTCTCGTCTGATCAGATACTTCTCCAGACAAGAATGGCACCTTCCTTTGTGGCTAAGGCTGCTTTTAGATGAGCGTGGCGCTGTCGCGCCTGAAAATCACGCACCTTTGTTAAAGAGCACGCGCAGGGTTTAGACATGTGGGGACGTGTGTTATCACGCTCTTGCATTTTTAAAAGACATGAATGAAAGATCTCAATCATTGAGATCTTTTATTCACAACTTTTAAAAAGTGCACAAGCACGATAACGTGCATGCCTGCACGTCTAAAACCCACCGGCACTATTTTTCAAAGGTGCATGACTTTCAGGTGCAAGCGCACCGCGCTCATCTAAAAAGCAGCCTGAGAATACTGCTGATGCATCACAAAGAGATAATAACTAAGAATGAAGATAATTGCCCCAAACATTAGGAAATATAGAGTCAACAAATAAGGAGAATGCAGACAATTAAAAACTTCTCACAGACATACCTTACACATAGTTATTCATCTTTAAAATACCTTGTCCTTTGTTATTCATCCTTAAAATATTATTCCATGCCAGTCTCTGTACCTATTACTCAAAAGCTGATGACTCAAAGCTGATGACTTGTTCCTGTCCACAGCACAGCAGCTAATACTATTTATTTTTTATTTATTATTATTATTATTATTATTATTATTATTATTATTATAGCACAAGCAATGTACCTAGCACTGTATAATCAGCAGTTAGACATAGGTCATCCTACCCAAGGGGCTTACAATCTAAAAAAGACAAGCAAGAGGGGATCATAGGGAGAGACAGGGATACATTGTCATTCATGGAGTTGATGAGCCACAGGTGCACATTCTTAATTGCGGGGAAGAGGTGGACCCTGAGTGAAAGATGAAGATGAAGATCAGAACTGAGTCTATAGGAATGAGGAGCTAGGGAAAGCCTGACAGAAGAGCTAGTTTTTGGGAGAGGATTTTAAAGATGGGAGAGAAGGAGCAGAATGAATGTATTCAGGGAAGGGAGTTCCGGGCATGGGGGGAGCAAGGGGAAAATACATTTTGAGGCCTAAGGGAGTTGCTAGCAGAAAAGGACCATGGCAAAGGCAGAGAAAAGCTCCCAGGTGGGAATGTGGCAGGAAACAAGGGCAGAGATATAGAGGGGAGCAACTAGGCCATGAAGAGCCCTGAAGGTAACAACAAGGAGCTTGTGCTGAATGCGTAGTGATGCTTTTGCACCAATTTAAATACAAGGGAAACTAGCAGAAGAGAAATTGCGATCAAATCACTTCACCACATGCCAAAAGGTAACTTGGTGCATGTTCAGCAAGCAAATGGATACCAAATACTCAGCACTGTCATAATCCCTAGCCTAATTCTATCACATCCAAACAACAGCTCTATGTGGATTTTGCAAGTACTTAAAAAAATAACTGTCTTTGCAACCGTTGCATACACAGGCCATGAATAAAATGGGCCACATTAAGGCTATAAACACCATTCGACAAATATTTTTAAAGGAGAGGATATAGCAGGACAACAGGACAGAATTTAGTCATCTATTTTATTTATTTATATTTATTTATTTTATAAATTTATATCCCACCCCTCCTTCACTCAGGCAACTCGGGGTGGCTCACAACATCATAAACCTCTGGAACTTGTCCTACTATACATAAAGAGCAATGATCTGTGCTCACAGCGTTTTCTCCATTGCTGCCAATGGGGAAAACACAATGAACACGGGCCCTTGATAGAAAGAAACCAATTCCTTTACAGTGGGAAACTGAACCAGGACAGAAAATAATATCTACATCAGACATATCAGAAGTGAGGAAAACAGGACCTCTACTATGATGTTTCCGCTGAGGTCAGCCCTGGACTGATGAAAGCTGTAACAGCACTTAGAAAATGCTCTCTTTACAGAGCTGCAGTGGCACTACGTGCAAAGTCATCCATCCCAGCCCCCAACAAGTACAGCCAAGCCTCATCCCCATCCTCTGTCGCGTACTGGGGTGGCAGAAGGGCCATATTGTGGCAGAGCTGGTTCATGGCTCTATGCTCCCTTGCCACTGCACAACCCAGAAGCCCAGTCCACACCCAGAAGTCATGCTCCTACCAAGTACCTGCCAGGGGTGAACAGGGGTCAGGCCAGCTGAGGTCCAAGAGCAGTGAACTCAAATCTCCCATTAGTCCTCTGTTCACAGAACAAGCACCTTCAGGACTCCACATTGGGCATTTTTACACGCACCTTAAAAGTGCCCGTCTTTCAGTCTTCTGGATTTGTGTGTTCACAAGTAAGTTCCGGATGCATTCTTCTAACACACACTGTCCTGAGGCAGTTCCTGGATGCATGTTTTACACAAACACTGCCCTGAGGCAGCCTAAAGTAGCCGCAGCTGTAGATGTGAGGGGCTGCCATGGAAACCAAGTGACCACAGCTGCCTGGAACAAAGCAGTTTATCAGGAAAACATTTTACATACAAAAGTTCTGGGAGAAGTTCTATGCAGAAGTTCAAAGAGTCAGATATTTAAGATCTGAGTGAGTGATTTAGGTCGTTTTTAGACATGTGCAGCGACACCCGCACTTGTTTTCCAAAAGACCCGGTAGTCCGCTTTACACATGATGCCACCGCCAAATACGCACATGTGTGGGCGATGCGCATCCATTTCCGGCCGCGTATGACCGTCCTTGATCGCTGATCTGGTCAGTTCAAGGGAACATAAGAACATAAGTAATACCATACTGGGACAGACCAATGGTCCATCAAGCATGTCTCTGACAGCGGCCAATCGCTTGGAAGAAGTACCCAACGGGTCATTATGGGGCAATCCATTCCCTGTTATTCACTCCCAGCTTCCAACAGTAAGAGGTTACATTTCCCCTTTTTTATTATTTGCCTATGTATTTTATGCATTTAATGTTTTTGTGTTAATACACTGCTAAGGTCACAGCAAATAAAAGAACTTGAACCTGAATATTTCCCAAACCTACCCAGCTAATAGCTGCTAACCCTCCAGAAACTTGTCCAACCCTTTCTTAAACCCAGCAGTGCTACTGGCTTTGACCACGTCCTCTGGCAACAAATTCCACAACTTCATTGTGTGTTGAGTGAAAAAATACTTTCTTTTATTTGTTTTAAATCTGCTATCTGTTAGTTTCATGGAGCGTCCCCTAGTTCTAGTACTAGGTGAGATAAATAATTCCTTATTCACTTGTTCCACACCACTCGTGATTTAATAAACTTCTGTCATTTCCGTCATTTCCCCCCTCAGTAGAACTCTTCTCCAAAAAAGAGCCCCAACCTATCCAGCCTCTCCTCATAGGGGAGCCGTTTTATACCCCTTATAATTTTTGTTCCCCTTTTCTGTGGAATCGGCTCCTGTTGAAATTCAAGCATACATTTCTATACTACTTAATTTCCTGAGTCTTCTAGCACTGTTGGGGGTCAGGGGATGCATGCTTTGTGCATGATGAACAGTCAGGTGATATTGGAAGTTCCTTGTAAGCACCTGTGAGGCACAAATGACACACTGTGTGTTTTTAGATGAATGGCAGCTCCAGTTTTGCCCATCCCAGCCTGCTTCTCCCCTGGGTTGGCCAGCCCATTTAAAAGCACCACTCTAGATATGCAAGTGGAGCAGCTGACCCACTCTGCCAGTGGCACTCCACATCATCCTGGAGCGCTGCCGGCAGAGCGGGCCAGCCAAACCCGGGTACCAGTTAAAAGTGGAGCAGCTGTCTGTCTGATGGGCGGATCCATGCTGCTGCTCCACTCCTGGCTGGCCATTACTCTGGACAACACCATAGAGTTGTGTGCAACAGCCTAGAGCGTCAGGCAATCACATGCAACCCTGGTGCGGGGGGAGCACCATGCAGGTGGACTGCAGGCTGGGGAACCTATCAGATCCATATACAGAGGACCAAGGCAGGGCTGGAAGTGGGCGTGCACCCCCAGAGCAGCTTCAAGGGCAGGCAGCCTCCGCATCCATTTAAAAGCACCCAGCAAAGAGCAGTCAGCATAGGTGTAAACAGAGATGGAACACAGAGGGCATGTTCTCCTGAGTTTAGGATTCAGGGGGTGGTCCCCTCAATTTTACAGGAGGCAAAATTAAGGAATTCTGGAGGCCACTGGTCTTTTTCTGGTGTACCAGAGTTCTGGTGTAATCTTTATCTGGTAAAGAGCTACTCTGGGGATCTTAGGGGAACTGAAAGGCAACTCCATCCCTGTAACATAAGGGGCACTAAGGGCTTGTTCACATGAGCACTTTTGTTGGGGATAAGTACATCCCACCTCACTTTACTTTAGTGAGGAGGCTGGAACCGTGAATGGGTCTCCCTCAAGGATCACTGGCTTGAGGAAGAGTGAGGCATACAACTGACTTGGGAATGGGGAGAATGGAACATGGGGTAGGCTCGTGTTGGGAGATGTTGGCTCGAGAAGGGGATATGAAGCTGGCGGGGTTGAGGTAGGAGGCATGGTTCTAGCTTAGGGGGAGTGGTTTCTGGCTCAGAGGCCATTTTTAGATGTGCACGGTGGTGCCCGCGCTTGTTTTCCAAAAGAGCCGGCATCCTGATTTACACGTGCTGCCGCCACCGAATACGCGCATGCGCGGGCGACGCACATCCATTACCGGCCACGAACTGACCAGGTGGGCGATCAAGGCTGGTCATACATGGCCGGAAATGGATGCGCATCACCCACGCATGCGCGTATTCGGCGTTGGCGTCACGTGTAAATCCGGCTGCCGACTCTTTTGGAAAAGAAGCGTGAACAGCACCACACACGTCTAAAAATGACCAGAGAGGAGTCATTGACTTGTGGAAACTGGGATTCCCTAGGTGGGAATGGGGATGGCTCAAGGGTGGTCACTGGCTTGGGGAGGGGGAAGCGAGGCTGCCAAGGACTCACCATTTCTCTCTGGCTGGTCTGATCTCTGCTGGGCTGGGCTTGGCTGCAGTACTGAAGATTACAGCTCTGAGACAGAAGAAGCCCCTGCAGATGTAGAAGGCTCACTACAGGCTCTCCAAGCAGGCAACTAAGCTGAGAGTCAGAGAGCACAGCCAAGTTCTAAGTTTGATATGTATTATGTGCAGACATTTCTGAGGTCCGATTTGAGATCTTGGATATTTCATTTGCAGGGGAGGAATGTTCGGTGCACTCAAAACCTGAATATACAGACCTAGTATTTGTGTTTCAAATATAAGAAGCAAAAGGGGATTTGGGGTTTATTTGTGTTTTCTTGAAACCCAAATACACAGCCTACTGCTTGTTATTCCAGCTCCCCCTGGTGAAAGCTCCCTAAAAGTTCCCAAGCAAAGCAATCAGGAAAAGGGAAGATCTATTTAATGCCTGTTTCCCCTTGCTTGTAGAAAGAGAGGGGGAGGGAGCTAGTTGCTGAGAGAGAGCCTTCCTTGCTTGTGAGAAAAAGCCTTACAAACCCACGCTGCACTGCCTTCTCTTTGAAATAAAAGGTAAGAACCAGTGTCAGAGCCATACCGCATTTCCCCACAGTATCTGTAGTTGCTTTAGAGTGCTGCTTATTTGCAACCTGCCAGTTAAACACAAACAAATAGAGAGTTCTCACTGCTAGGACTATTATACAGCCTAGCAAATATCAGAGGGAGGCTTGGAAACTTCATGTTTATTCCTGTTTTCAGGAAACTGCAGGAAGGCTGAGGAGATTTTGGCATGCAGTTTTAACTGGCTCAAGTAAACCTGAGAATAAATACATTATTTTAGCAAGTATTACCAAAAAGCACAAATGATCCAAAGAACTCATTTTCTGTTTCTCTCTTTTTTTAAAAAAAAAACCCTCTCTCAAGCAGGGGTGTTTAAAGAGTACTTGGTGAAACATTAGTCTTTACCTTCAAATAGCCAGTGTCAAATAATGTCTGTTCCGTGTGCCCTTAATTATCCCCAATAATTCATTAAGCATGAGCTGTGTCCTTATTAAATCTTCCCAGTCACCTATCGAGCATTCAAGCTGTATGCATTCACCCGCATAAGACATCCAGAAAGTCTCCAATTTTGTTTCATGTTAAGAGCCTCTTCTTTTCTAAGCCCTTATTTGTGGTGAGACAGAGAAATTTTGCTGTTGAAAGAGATTCAGGATGCGAAAATGTATTCTATCAGATGATGAATAGACAATGTATTTTGGAGAAGAGATTTTGACTGTGGCCCTTTTTGCATGGACGCCCGCCCCCCTGGCCCATGTGGTGCGGGAGGGTGGGGGTCTGTGAGACCGCCATGGCAGGTGGGTGGAGTTGCGCATGCGTTCTTGCGCTCCACCCACTTCTACCCATCGCCCATGCACAGAGCAACGGGTGCCAATGGCGGATACTCCGTGCATGGAGGTAGTTCGAGAGTGGTGGGCGTCCATGTAACGGAACACCCACGCACTGCCCACCCGCAGTGACTTCCACCCATCTCCCCCCCCCCCCCCGCACCACCAGCCCATTTGAAAAGGGCCCATGACAGACGTTATGGGGACGATGCTCCTTTTTACTGATAGTGTGCAATGTGCAGCTTCGCATGCCATTTGCAGCGATGATCTCATTGACCTCAGCTCTGGTTTGCTTGGAACTAATCTTTTAAATCACCTTTGTGATGGAGGGCAGCACATCATCACCCGAAAGCACATTAGCATGGTTAATTATTCATACCGAATCGGTCCAGTTACTCTTAAACTCATTCTGTGAATGGAATCACTCCTGCTTTTCCTACTGCCTTGCTCATTGTTTGGAGCGTGGCTTTAACAGTCAAACAACACTGCAACATTTTTTTTCCAGTTTATACACCACCAGAATTATGGTGTACATGAAATTACTACCATGCACATATTTGTTTGTTTTACAGTCTACCGTTTTAGTTGTTTTGCTCTTTAGCAAGAGAAATGCACTCTGAGTGAGCCTTGACAACAGACTAAGGCCATTTTAGCCGTAGGTAAAATCTGCACGTTTAAAAATACGCAGGTTTTTTAAATGTGGTGCATTAAAAAAAGGACGTGTAAACCTCTCCCATTTTCTCAGCGAGAATGGGAAGGGGGGGGGCAAAGAAGTGTGGTGCTGCCCTAAGAAATAACTGATAAGAAGGAGAGGGGCTGGAGGAGGCGCACTGCCCTGAGGAATCAGCTGATGAAGCTCCTCCGATAATGCTGGATGGGAGAGGGGAGCCATAGTGTGCTCCTCCAGGGTTCCCATTATCTGTTTGCTTGGGGAAGCATGCCTCTTCTGGGCCTCCTCCCCCTAATTCGATATTTCTTGGGGCATCACATGCTCCTCTGGGTCCCCCTCCCCCATGCACACTGTTTCCAGGGGCAGTGTGGACCGTGCTGCAAGCTCATCTGGGGCCCCACCCACATGCAGAGAATCTAAAACTCGTATTCCGGAAACCTGGATATCCAGGTTTTACTAATGTACAGATTTTAACACAAATCCAGCATGAGAAGTGTTTGAATTTCCAGGAATTTGCATGTAAAAAGCCAAAATAGGCACGTAAATGGTACATCTAAAAATGGTCTTAGTTTATTTTCTTAACAATTTCCTCCTGGGGCATCCACGCACATTCTCTGCAATCATAACAAAGGCTTTGGAGAGCAACATGTGTCCATTCTCATAGTGGGAGTTCAGAGGTGCTACCCACACAGATTTACAGCAGCCCCAGGTTCTTCCCAGAGTCTTGTCCTGGCCTAAAAGTACCATCACCATCCAGGAAGAGCCAGGGATGCTGCCAGCAGCCTGCAATAGCCAGCAACAATTCAGTGTAGGGCAGATGGACCTGGTGTGTTCTCCACTGAAACTCCTTTCAAGTTCCATAGCAGCTCTACCTGTTGCATTGGTTCTGAGTGGGACAAACCCAGGATTGCAGTCACCATTCCCCCCCGAAGCAGCAATCACAGCTTTGACATTTAGCTATTCCCATATTTATGCGTACAAGCATGCATACGAACATCGGAATGAAAAGGGCTAGGAAAACGTGTGGATAAATCCTTGGATGTCTGCATACTTAAACTGGCCCCTAAAAAAGGAAAGAGTTAAGAACCCTCCGTGGTGTCAGAAAGGGGAAAAACGTCATTCATCTCTTCTGAGTTTCCTTAGGACTTTGGAGGATTCACACAGCAGGTCAAAACTGTTTAACTCCTACTTCTCTCTACCATGAGTGCCTTTTAGGGAACTATAGTAAGTATGTCAAGGTCATGTTTACCTAATTCTAATGAAGCACAGCATAAATCACAAATTGTTAACCATCCGCTGAGACCAAAAGTGTAATTTTTTTAAGCAGCTAAGTAATTAAAAAGTAAAATGTGTCCTGTGTTCAAAGAATGTTACTCTATTAGATAAGGGAGCAATCTGTGGCCATGTGACACTATTAATGTGATCAGAAATGATGTGCTCTCAAATTACTTCATTTCCCTTAGCAGAATATTAATTTCAGGTGAGTAATTTGAACTGTATTGAGCAACCTAGTGCTTAAAATTGCATTGCAATCCATTTCAAAAGTTGTTTTAATTTTTCTTCCTCTCTGTTCTACAACATTTGACTGTTTTTTAAAGTGGTTGCTACTTCTGTAGGCACAATAGGCACTCAGATAGCCAGAATATTTATAAGTACAAAGAGCTCATTGGAAACTGGAGTTTTTATGTTCGGATTCAGTGTAAGAAAGACAGGCAGTGTGATCCTCTGCTTGGATAGCATGCACATTAGAAGTTAGCATGGTTATACATTTCATTCAGTTCATAAGACTCATGCTAGTACATGTGCGTTATCCCACTGACATGACAGATTGCACACTTAAAAGATCATAGAAATCAGTAATTACCCTATCTTGAATGGAAACTCTTTCACTTAAAGGTATGAAAGGTAGATCAGTTCAATCAGCAGAAAGACTTGGGGCTAAATTCAACCACTCCTTAGCTCACAATAGCCACAATCAACAAATCACCTTCCATTGAAATCAGTGGTACTACTCAAGAGCAAGTGATTTCAGGATTGATGAGCAGTAATTTACCCTGTAAAATGTCTCACTGAAGTCAATCCAAGGGAGGCAGAGTGTGTCTCAGTAGAGCTTCCCACTGTACATACAGAATGGGACAAGCACTTTATGATACCGTACCCAACAGTGGTACCCTTGTGTAATATAGATGGGCAAATGAGAAGGGATCTACAAGTAGATTCAAACCTCATTGGTGTCAGCTGAAGTGGGAACTCATTGGTCACATGCTTTATTCCCAACAGTCTGCTGTGCACTGAGTTCTTCACTAAAGAGGGAGGAAGAGACAAAGAAAGAGAAATAAATTTCAGTAAAGGCCCATTTCATATGCGTACAAGCAAGGACCCACCTTCACCCAGTTTTCCCCATTGATGGCAACAGAAAAACTCAGTGAACATGTGTCCCTGGATATAGTTTTGTGAGGGGGGGAAGGAGGCTAATGGACAGGTTCCAAGGGATTGTGGTTCTCCTGTGTAGACACTGGGTGTTTTTACACACACATTTCTCCTGCATGTTTGCTGTTACATCCTGAACTTTCTGTGTGTCTAAATCACTCACCCAGATCTTAAAAATAAGGCTCTTTGAACTTCTAAATAAAACTTCTCCCAGAACTTTTGTGTGTAAAATGTTCTCCTGGTAAACTGCTTTGCTCCAGACAGCTGTGGTCACTTGGTTTCCATGGCAGCCCCTCACGTCTACAGCTGCAGCTACTTTAGGCTGCCTCAGGGCAGCGTGTGTGGGAAGAATGCATTGCATCCGGAACTTACTTGCAGCCTTGTAAACCCAGGAGATTGAAAAATCCGGAATTTTAAGGTGTGTGTAAAAATGCACAATGTCTGAATCAGTTGAAAACTGCATTTCCTGGGAATCAACCAGGAAAGAGGTGCCGGAGGCATGAATACTGGTCTTTTTTGCTCTATCTCCTGAAAGAGAAACCTTGACTCACTCTAGGAAAGACAGTGGGATTCAGCACCAAAGAGAAACTGTCCCTCCTAAATAGGAACTGTTGGCATGGAAGACCTTTTTCTAGCACGTTGGCAATTTAAAATTGGCTAGAGGACTAGATTTAAAAAAACAACAACCCAGCCACAACAACTGGAAAACCAAGCCTCTGGTGCTTCCCACCAACTGGCTGTTCAGTAGAAGGTAGCAGCCCTCATCTCCTGGCTTCCTGCCATGCAGACTCTATTCCCAGCCCCTGCTTACACACTTGTGATGGAGATCATGAAAACAACATGCATAACACACATGAAACATATATGTACGTGGGGCGAACACAGCTTTGTTATTTTGTACCCATATTTGGTATCAAACCGATCACTGTAATGTATAGAATAACATGGTGTAACTTATACAACATCAAGTGTCAATTGTACCAGCGTGAATGAAAGTTGTGGTAAAAGCTTAGAAAACCAAACAGGAAGATAGAACAGGAAATGTAAATCAAAGCAAGATAAACCAAGCCTGGCTCAGACAAAAGAATCTGGCCCAAATACACATCCAAACAGACTAAATGACCTCACCCAGCTACCTGGAAAAGTGAGAAGAGAGGGACAAAGGACCAACTTGCATATACAAAGGAGAGAGGAGAAAGATATTGGGACCAACAGCATGGAGAGAGATTCCTAAAACCTTGACTGAAGGAGAACGTGAAAGGAACTCTGTAACCGAAACTGAAGAGGAAACACCCAGTTCTAACATCAGAGCTGTGACAAAACACTTGTAAGAGAGAACTGAACTTTAATGTATAGCTGACTGGGCAAGATAGCTAGAATTTTCCCAGTAACTTAGATGTGTGTTACCTTTTATATTTATTTGAATACTGCACTCTGCGCACAATCTTGTATTGCATATTAATCTTAATTCTTATAATAAACTTCCTTTAACTAAATCTGTGAGCTTAAGTGATTCTTAACTTTGGAAAAAGACAGTTTGAGGAGATTCTCAAGCGAGCCTGGTAAAGAGTTTTTTGTTTTTGGAAATTCTGATGCAAAGGTGACTAAGAGATTTAACCCTTTATGGGCTAGACAGTTCTGGATTGAGCTGCTCCAGTAGGAGCATAAGTGGGGGAAATTGAGTCACAGCTAGTCTAGAAGGGGACAGAGAGGTCCCAATCCCATCACAACATTAGCAGGAAGTAGTAGAGCATCCCATAACCACTGCTCCAACACCCTCAGCCAGCATACACATGACATGAGGAAGATCATGGAAAGTCACATTTAAAGGGGAGAGGAGCCACATTTAGTTCACAGACCAGACGTTCCCCATCTCTGGATAATATCTTCCTATGGCGTTATACAACTGGCACTATGGAGCACCATCACTACACAGAATACTTAGGTGATACCACCATAGAAACAACAACTAATAGAAATTACAACAATAAGTGAACACAACAAACTTACAAGGGGACTACTACATTCTAGCAGATAAGGTGCTGTACTGATACCTGGAATACCTGGGTTCAAATTCTGTCTTATCCATGGACTCATTTTGGCGGCCTTGAACAAGTCACGCTCTTTCAGCCTCCGTTTCCAATCTGTACAAATGGGTTTAAATAATGACCTACTTTCATAGGGTTGTGTAACGATGAACTATATTGGGTGTCTAGACATAACGCTGTTTAGTGTTCTGTAGCACGGTGTCCTACCGTTAAAGTGTTTAGACATAGCGTCAACACAGTGTTCACCCCAAACACTGATTAAACTGTCAAGACCTGACAGTTGTTCACTTCCAGTGTTTGGGGTGAACACTGTGTTGACAGTATGTCTAAACACTGTAACGGTAGGACACTGTGCTACAGAACACTGAACAGCGTTATGTCTAAAGACACCCATGATTGTAAACACTTTGAACACTCTGATAGAAAAGCAATGTGTTGGCGAATGTTAAACATTAGAACATGGCGGTTTCCGAGGAAAGTTTGGCTTGAGCTAATGGAGTTTCCCCATTCCAACCAAAAGGTATTACAGCAGATCCATGGGACATTCAAGTCTTAATAAATATTCCACCCAAAGGTATTATTTATTCATTACCCACTATGATGTGTTGAGGCATTTACAGACTGGCCACTACTGGTGAATGTATGCGTATGTGCATGTATAGAAAGTGTCAAATGATACTGCAATTTATCATCCCAGCTGATGAGATGTGGCATGCAGTTTTTGCACACTGTCACACTGACAGCTCAGCTAGCTGGATACCAATGGCCTTCACGGCCTGGACCCTGCCTATCCGCAGGATCGCCTCACTCCCCATGTGCCCGTGCAACCCCTGAGATCATCCGTGGGGACCTTTTTGGAGGTTCCCCGGGCGAGACGGGTGACCACTGATGTGAAATCTTTTTCGGTGGCTGCCCCCATGCTGTGGAATTCACTCCCGGAGGAGGCTCAGCTAACCCCTACCCTCCTGTCATTTCGACGTTTATGTAAGACCTGGTTGTTCCGCCANGTTAGGGTTTGGGAGGGAGGGTGAGAGGTTTTTTTGAGTTGTTTTAAAATTTGTTGATTGTTTTAAATGTTTTATTGTTAAATTTTTGTGTGTGTTGTTCGCCGCCCCAAGCTGCCTTTGGGCAGGAGGGGCAGGATATAAGTTTTAAATAAATAAAATAAAAATAAAAAATAAAAAAACAAACAAACACCTGAAACCATAAGGGTTAACACTCCCAGTATCTATCAAGCTTGCTTTTCTCTAGCACTCCCTTGTGCACGTGCTTCAAATGATTTACCACTCACAGAATGAGTCAAGAAAAGGCCAGCTTGAAAATCTACAACCATGGGATAGAATTCCCTACGGGAGGGGGCCAATATGAAGTCGACGGTACATGAACAATCACAGGGGGTTGGAGAGACTTCAGTAAGGACAATACTATTTGGGCTAATAATTAATATCCATTGACCACTTTTGCTACACATGATAACAAGAAAAATCCACACAAGCGGTCTTGTTGCTCCGGTTTGTTTTGTTTCACATGAATATACACGATGACATGAAAATGCAGAAGTAAATCAACCCAAAGATGCATTCAAAATAGGCTACTTTTCCAGCAAGAATAAATCCCAAGGGGTTCAACTAGCATCATCCCATGGGGGTATACAGTCAGGCCTACATACATTTGGATTTTTAATCAAAACATCAAGAATTATGTTTATTTAAAAATAAATAAATACCTAAGAGCTGTGAAAATCTAATAAAATTACAATCTAAGAATCTTTCAAGATAATACTCTAACAAGAACTACTCTTCCCCCCTCTAGATTCATCCTTCTGCAAATTGCTGCTAGATTTATACACTTTGTTGCAATTTATAATCTCAGATATTCTGTATGCAGAATTTAATACCTGAATTCAATAGTTATGAACTTCCAGAGAATTAGATAGGTCATTTTATTACACTGCTAGCTAAAACAGCCAATGGTAATTAGAACCTAACTGTTATCAGATTTTATTGTATGTGTGGACCTGACAGACATAGGGTACCTTTTCAATAGGAACCAAAATATAAAAAGATTTGTATAAAAAGATTTCTGTGGTTTTCCTTAGGGAATTGGGAAATAGAATGAACATAAATAAGCCAAACATACCTACAGCTATTATAGTTAAATCACATTCTCACAGCCCCACGACGCTTTGTCAATTTCATTGAACTTTTAAGCTGGTGGAGTGGTAAGCTAAGCCACTTGGGGAAAGGGTCACTTAAAATTTGACGCATTGCTATAGAATATACAATGAATAAAAACAACAACACTGAATATATTTCTGCCCCTCTTCTCAGTATGGGGCATTTTCAGATGGCAAAACTAGTCCGGACTAGTTTGAATAAACTCGGGTGCTTATTAGTCCACGCTTACCAAGTTGCACCTTTCAGATGGACAATCTAGTCCAGGATAACTTTTATTCTGCGATAGCCATGTGAACAGAAAATTGCTGTTAGCATGATGCTTAGAGTCTCCAGGCTGAATTTCAATCCCATGGTGCTTTTCATCCATGTTCAGCGCACTGATTTCTGGAATTGAAGAAAATCAGATTTTTCTGATTACTGCGTTAAAGAAAATAGAAACTCATCCCTCAGGGTATTTAAACTTGGTGCTCTGCAATGCTCCGCAATGCATTGTTGAAGGATGATGAAAGTAATATGATCGCCCCACAGTCATGTGCCCATAGATACCACAGAGGCAGAAAATGCTTATAGCATCTATCAGGTCTTGCCATTGGACTCTGTGGCTCTCAGTACGGGATAGTCAACTAATCCGGGATAGTAATTCAGATGGACATTAGTCCGAAGTAGTTTAAGAACGGTTGTTATAAACCCCAGCAATTGAGGTTTTATAAGAACCAGGTTTATTTGTTAGTGCGGACTAAAAACTGTTGACAGTGTTCAGACGGGCAACCTATCATGGACTTAACACAATTAGTCTGAACAAAATGTCCACCTGAAAATGCACATAGGATGCGCCTCTGGGGATAGGTTGCAAGTTCAACATTTGGGTTTGGTATGCATCTAATCAGGAGACTCCCCTGAAGTCTCATCCCAACAAACAGTTTGCCTTTGGGGTCTAAAATCTTCTGGTTGCAAAAGCAAGACATGAAACTAGCAGAAGAGAATTTGTTTAGTCTTTCCTTCCATCTGCTCACCCACAGGAATACAATAAATTTAGTACTGGGGGGTGATAAGGATGGATTATTGCAGAAGAGAAAGGCAAGACAAGTTGTTTTCTGATAAGATGTGTGCCTTGTTCTTGCAGCCAGACAATTTTGGTTCAAAAAAGCAAAACTTTTCCTCAGATCCAGCTGCAGATGAGTCTCTGATCAGACACAAATCAAACCTACAGGCAGAATTTGTGAGCTATCCCTAAGCCATCTATCTCTACTAATAAGAGAGGCAGAAATGCAGTGACAATAGTTCTGTGAAAATCTGATGACTGATAGGGTGTGCAATTTGTTTTCATTCTCCGCCATGAGAAGGATCGGGGTTGATCGACCCTATTGGTCCTGTTAGATCTTTCAGCAGCATTTGATATCATTGACCACAGGATGTTGGTGATGCACCTGCGGGACAGTGCAGGGGTGGGTGGGGTTGTTCTCGAATGGTTCCGCTCATTCCTGGCCAGGAGAACTCAGCAGGTGGTACTTGGTGATTGTTTTTCATCTTAGCGAGACCTCCCGTGTGGGGTTCCGCAGGGTTCTGTTCTGTCCCCTCTCTTGTTCAACGTGTATATGCAGCTGCTTGGCGAGGTGATCAGAGGGTTCAGGGTGAGGTGTCATCAGTATGAGGATGACACCCAACTGTATCTCTCATTTTCGACCCACCTAGGCCTGACTGTCTCAGTGCTTACCCGGTGTTTGGCAGCTGTGGAGGATTGGATGAGGGCTAACCAACTGTGACTGAATCCTGACAAGATGGAGGTGATGTTAGTGGGTAAGTTGGTGAAAGTGACAGCTCGTTCAGTTGGTGGGATCTGTCCTCCACTGGCTTCCCAGGTACGGAACCTGGGGATGTTCCTCGATGTGCAGCTCCGCCTGGATCTCCAAGTGGAGGCTGTGGTAAGGAGTGCCTTCCACCAGTTACATCTGGTGCAGTGACTTCGGCTGCTGGTTTCGGTTCCTGACGTGGCCACGATCATCCATGCTTTTATTACCTCTCAGACTACTGTAACGTGCTCTACATGGGGCTACCTATGGTGACGACTCAGAAGATTCAGCGGGTGCAGAATGTGGCAGCCCAACTCCTAACTGGGACTGGGCCGCTGGGAGCACATTACACCAGTGCTTCGGTCTCTGCACTGGCTGCCAATAGTCTTCCGGGCTCGATTCAAAGTGTTGTTTTTGACCTATAAAGTCTTACACAGCCTGGGCCCTGCCTATTTGCGAGATCGCCTCACTCCCCGGGTTCCAGACCAGCCCCTACCATCATCAGGGTTTCCCAGAGGGGCCCGCAGAATAGGGCATTCTCTGTGGTCACGCTGCACCTTTGGAATTCCCTCCCAGTGGGGACCCATCTGGCCCTGGACCTTCCAGCCTTTCATAGGAAGTGTAAGACCTGGCTGTTCTGTCAGGCATTTGGCGGGGGAGAGGGGTAAGTGGGGTGGGGTGGGGAGATTGGTGAGGGTGTGGTGGGTTTTATTCCTCTTTTTCTATTGGTCTTATGTTACGATGATGTTTGAACTTTGTTTTAATATTTTATATTTTTATGATTGTTGTTAGCCGCCCGGGGCTGCCTGTGACAGGAGGGGCTGGGTATAAAATTCCTAAAATAAAATAAATAAATAAATTATTATGATAATGGAAATGAAATTTTTCATTTGAATGAAACATGGGATGGTTATGTCGCTACTCAAGATTACCAATTCTGACAAATTTCAGAAAGATTGGATAAAGCTTCCTGATGTTATAAGCCATTAACCTGAAAATTCATTTCTGACTAACATTTTTATATTTCATCCTGTTTACAAGAGACTTAGCAGGAATGTATCCCACATCTCTGCCAAACTACAAGACAATTTGATAAAGGGTCCCAATTTTATAAGACATTGAAGTTGCCCCTTGAAGACCATTATTCAGATAAATAGCAGCACATGCAGTGCCAGTCAGAGACAGGCACCTGGAATGGCAGCAGGGGGCGGGGGAGGCTGTAGGAGGGAGGATGTGGAGCAACCCAACAGACTGACAGACACATTCACTTGTCAGTTACTGCATGCTTCTAGCTGTACAGGATAAATCAGTGGTCGCTTCAAGGCGGGCATAAGGGGCAGCCCTGATGTGGGCATAGAAGGGACATAACTGTCAGGGATAGCATCCCAGCAATCGAGAGACATGTTTTACACATCCAGGCTGGCCAATTATCATCACAATCGCATCCTGCACCAGGGACCCATGTCATTATTCATTTTTGTTTTCCATTTCTGTTATTTAAATCATTCATACTGTGACAGAGGACATAAGAGTGTCCGAGATAGTAATGTGGACACTGTAACAGAGGACATAAGAGAATTTCTATTGGCTCTTTCCTAAACAGATGCTTCCAACTTCCCAGTAACAAGTGAGGGAGAGAGGGTGGTGTGGTCACAGTACAGAATGAGGATATTTGGTTGACATTTCTGCTGACCAATTGGCATCACAAACAGATCTTATACCACATTGGGCATTTTTACACACACCTTAAAGTGCTGGTCTTTCAATCTTCTGGGTTTACAAGTCCATAAGTAAGTTCCAGATGCATTCTTCTTCTTCTTCTTTTCTCTCTCTCTCTCTCTCTCTCTCTCTCTCTCTCTCTCTCTCTCTCTCTCTCTCTCTCTCTCT
>QEPC01005117.1:6970301-7028130 GCA_003113815.1 Sphenodon punctatus
ACACACACACACACACACACACACACACACACACACACACAGAGCCTTGGGGCACTTCCTGGATGCATTCTTTACACAAACACTGCCCTGAGGCAACCTAAAGTAGCCACAGCTGTAGACGTGAGGGGTTGCCATGGAAACCAAGTGACCACAGCTGCCTGGAGCAAAGCAGTTTACCAGGAGAACTTTTTATACACAAAAGTTCTGAGAGAAGTTCTATGCAGAAGTTCAAAGAGCCAGATGTTTAAGATCTGGGTGAGTGATTTAGACACACAGAAAGTTCCAGATGTAACATCAAACATGCAGGAGAAATGTGTGTGTAAAAACAAGAGAATCCCTGGCATAGGCTCGTTCTTTGCATATGCTGTGCAGGCTTATAAAATTGGGACCCTTTATCACATCTTTCCAATATTTGTCAGAGATTATCCTAAGGATGTGTGATATACCCATATCAAATTTCATGTAAATTGGTTAGACTACAAAGATGTTACAGTCAGACATATATGTATAAGTTAATTGCTTACACCACCAGGACCATTTATCCAATCCTTCAGAAAGTTGGCATAGATAGTAAAATTGGGGAGTGATATAAACTTGCCAAGTCTCATGCACATTAGTTGGGAGACAAAGAAGTTACAGCCAGGAATGTATATGCAGATTTTTGCAACATAACATAATCCAACTGCTTATGAAATCAGATTCCTTTATTCAATCTTTCTGAAATGTGGTACACATAATGCCTTCCATTGGAGGTACAATCCCTCCATGTTTCATCCAAATATAATGAAAAACAAAAAAGGTACACAGCTGAAAATGTGTTTTCCATTGAAACCAATGGAACTTGAAAGTGAAAGCAAAAACTAAAATGAAATTTTGATATTTATAAAAACAAATGATATTTTTTTAAGATGGAACACCAAAAAAAGAATAAGGACATGGGTCCCTGGTGCACACCTCTAATGACTGGCCCCCCTAATGGGGGGGGGGTCGCCCGCCTGTTGCTCTACAGGTTCAGAGTCTGGGGGTGGTTTTGGATTCGGGCCTCCGTCTGGATCGGCAGGTGGAGGTGGTGGCTAAAGCCACCTTTCGCCAGCTGCATCTGGTACGAGGGCTTCAACCTTACCTCTCTGGGCCCGATCAAGCCACTCTCATCCATGCCTTCATCACCTCAAGGCTAGACTACTGCAATGCACTCTATGTGGGGCTTCCCTTGTTTCTGGTTTGGAGGCTGCAGCTAGTGCAGAATGTGGCAGCCCGTCTCCTGATGGGCACAGGGTGGCGTGAGCACATAACACCGGTGCTCCACGCTCTGCACTGGCTGCCTATAGCGTACCAAGCCAGATTCAAGGTGTTAGTATTGATTTACAAAGCCCTGCATGGTCTGGGCCCCTTGTATCTCGGGGACCACCTCGCCCTCGTGCCTCAGAGCGATCCCTTTGGTCCACCAGAGGCACCTTTCTGGAGGTCCCCCGTGTAAGACGGGGGGCCACAATGGAGAGGGCGTTCTTGGTGGCCAGGCCGCGGTTGGGGAACTCCCTCCCGGAGGAGGCTCGCCTGGCCCCGGGCCTGTTAGCCTTTAGACATATCTGTAAGACTTGGCTGTTTGCCCAGGCCTTCGGAGGGGAGCGGGGGTTAAATTTGTTTTAATTAAGATGTTGTAGATTTTTTTGTCTTAAAAAATTGTTTTATATTATGTTGGAAGTTGCCCCGAGATGCCGTAGGCATGGGGGGTGGCATATAAATATAAGGAAATAAATAAATAAAACAATACTGCTCCTGCCCCGCAGCCTTTTCCCTCCACTCCTAGACTCCTCATTTTGGAAAGGCAGTTTGCTGTTTGCCCTAATCTGACAACGCATCCCCTTTCTACCTCGCTCACATGCTGGTTGTTTGATCCACCTGCCTAGTCTGAACTTTCCTGAGAGAGCAAGAAAGAGCCCTCATAGAACCACAGCCCCCCATCGGACTACCACCTGTTGGGCCATATATTACATTTTACCTGTTGGGTAGCTACAACAAAGCCCAGAGTTCAAGTCCTGCGCTTTTCAGAAATGCAGACACATTAACAGTATAATCCTCAGGCAGGATAATACACATTCATGATAGCAGCTAGCACAAGTTCCATCCACTTCTATGGAAATTAGACTAAGGTTCACTAGCATGTGAGCTGTCTCAACTGAGAATTGCACTCAAGGTGAAATGAAATGGGGGGTTTTTTATATGAAAAAACACAGGAAATGTATTTTTACACATAAAATTAAAGGAGACAAAACTGCCATGAAATGTTTTAGACTAAAGTAGTGAAGCTTCATTTGATGGGTACTCCCAATGAGAGAAGTCTCCCTCCATATAAAACTTCTCCACATCATGAAGAAACACTGCAGAATTAAAGCATAGCATAAAAGACGACGTAGCAGTAAAATCCAATAAAACCACGACCATACACAACTTGTCAAGCAGAAAGCTTTCACACAGAGGCATATGGGTTTTGCACTTTAAAACAGGATGAGCAAATACTAGAGCCACAAAGCCTAGAGAAAATCAAAGCAACACACACTAACAGCATCTAAATCTGCATTTTCTTTTTTAAAATTCATTTAAACCCCTAAATGCTTTATCTCATAGCAGCCACTCGGGCTGATAAGCAGCAAGAAAAAAATCTTTTACAAAACCACTATGATTTTCCCATCTAGTATTAAGGGTACAGGGGGAGAGCTACATGCTTGAGAAAGGAGGACTGGAGCTCGATGGACTTGTCCAGACTGCTGCACTGTGTCTGTTGCCACATGTTCTCCATCTTCTTGCTCGCCTTCTCAATCACACTGTCGGACCACTCAAACTGCTGCCAGAGGCCGGCCCAGTGGCTATCCTCTCACCGGCGGTCCAAGCAGGCCTCGACATCCATGGTCTTGCATTCTGCTACACAAGCTTCCCATTCTTCTGGCCCATGTCCCAAATCTCATCCCGGAGCTCATCTACCCACCACATGTTCTCCTTGAGCAGCTTCCTTGCCAAATTCACCCTGCGCTGCCGGTTGTGAGCACACAGGTCCTGGTTGCTCTGGGTGTGTGTGCCTGGGGGTTCTGTCTGTGCCTGTTGCAATGGCAGACCTATAGCAAGACAACAGTTCAGCCTGCCTCACCCACTTTCCTGCCCCAGTGTTTAAGCTCCGGCCCACCCTTTCCGCCCAATGTAACGGCCCTCTACCTGTCCTAAGGGAAGTGGGAATAAGTACCTGGCCTATAGGGCTGCTGCTGGGTCAATTCCTATGGCATGATCAGAGCGGCATGTGGTTTTCCTCCTGCAATCACTGTGGAGGAGTGAAGAACATCCAAAAATCACCCTCGACCCTTCCCTCCACGCCTGCCGTTTTGCCATTCTGCTAGGGTTCCTCCCAACCACCATCAGCCTGTGGTCCCACTGTTGATGATGGCCTCAGTTTTCCCTAAAATGGGTACAACCCTCCCCCCCTCTGCTGTATGACCAAGTGCCAACAAACTTGGACCCGGAGGGCTTGAAAGGACAGCCCCAGACAGGGCCAAAGGGTGGCAAGCGTGGGGAAAAAGGCTTGAGAGCATAGCCCCCCATTATGAGCAAGAGGGGGGCTTGTAAAACAGAGTAAGGATCGGGCCCAGCCACCATGGAACCCAGCAGAAAGTAGGTCATTCATGTGAAATACCAGCCTGAACCTGGGGGAAGAGATGATAAAGGAAAATGCCTAGAGTAAAGTATGGGGCCATTAAGAGGCATTCTTCCTATTCAGTAGAGCACCGATGACTGGAACTTGGAGCAGCAACCCCCCCTCAGGAATAAAGAAATCCAGGGGCTCCCTTTGTGTCCCAGGAAGCCGATCGTTAGTCCTCTCCTCCCCTCCTTAACTACCCTCCAGCCACTGTTGTTTACTCTTTCCCCCTGTGTCAAAGATATCTTATGCATCTTGGATGGCCCTTTTTGTGATGGAAGTGAAAGTTGGATTTCTCCCCTCGTTAGCCCATTGTACACCACAAACGACCCTCCGTAGCCTCCCCAAATCCTTTGTTCAGTACCCTATAACTGCCCCTGGTTTTCCCATCAACCTCGGAGAAACCTTGGACCCCACATACATGCAGGTCTCCCTGCATGTGTCTGGGCTAATGGATCCCCCCAGACTTCGGCCTTCCCCCCCCCCTTTTGGACCCCAACACCGCTGGATCCTGGGCTGCTGATCCTGCTCAATCAGCTAGGAGAGGTAAACTATAGGTCCAGTCTCTTGCTTTTTCTTCCCCTCTGCAGAGCCTAACCCCCCCCCCCCCCTGCTCTTCAGTGTACTTTCACTTTCCTAGCCGCAGTCTGTGTTTTCTTTGTAGTCTTTATTTGTACCCCTGGAGCCTTTGTTTGTACCCCTGTATTCCGGGAATCCCCAGCTTAAGGCTATTAAGTCATTCCCCCCTGAAGTTAAGGAACGGTAGATATTGGGTGGCTCTGTCCCCAGTAGCTACAAGGGGGAGGGGTTTCCTATACTTTCTTTGTTGTTTGTACCCCTGTACTCCTGGGAATCCCCAGCTTAAGGCTATTGAGTCATTCCCCTCCGAAGTTAAGGAACGGTAGATATTGGGTGGCTCTGTCCCCAGTAGCTACGAGGGGGAGGGGTTTCCTATACTTTCTCTTCCCTCGCATTTGTTTGCGTTTCTTTCCTTCATGTCCCATCAGCCAGACATGGGCTGTGTTTTAGTATTAGCCTGTATGTGTTTCTGTACCTTATTTGGGTCCTTTTTCTTTTATTGTATAACCCAATAAACCTCGTTTAGTTTTATTGGAGCATTTGTGTCTTTTTCTTTCTATTTGGGGAGGATACATAAACTTCCTGTAGCACGTACTGTCCTCAGCTTGATCCCTTGAACACGAGGGGACCCCCTAACTTGGCTAATTCCCCTAAATTTAAAGATAGAGCAGATATTGGGGAACCAACCCCCCAATAATCTCACATGGCAGGGTTCTCGTGTTAACACCACCATGGTGCTTTCCCACCCACACCATTCACCTCTGGTGCAGCTGTGTCCTGGGGAGTATCGTGCTGCTCCCCATCACACTCCTAGCCAGCTGTGTAAGTAAGTAAGTTTATTAGGCATTAGCTTACGCCATAGTCATTATATAAATAATACATAGATAAACATAAGCAAACACAAACAAAGCATATAAATAAAACATTTAATCACTAGGACTAATATACAATCAAGAAATTCCTGGGAAACACAATATTCAGGAACACAAAGGCCTTGCCTTTCTCGGGGCTTGTGCTGGCAACACTTGACAGCCAACTGTGTACGCGGTAAAGAAAAAAACCCCACATCATTAGATACCAATAAATGGAAGTCTTTATCATGCAGCTGTGTAAATAAATACAGTGCTGTCCTCCCCATCCTCCCCCCCACCCGGTGCATTAACTTACTGTTCTCCTCCACCTCCTCTTCTGGGTCCTCTGTACCCACAACCAGTACCTTATCTGGCTCCTCAAATAAAGGCTGGTTTTCCATCTCAGGGGGGTTTAACTGGAGAGTCACAGTGTCCATTTCCTTGGTGACGGTGCTGGCTCTGCAGTGGGGGCAGGCATGGAGGAATCTCTTCCAGCGGTCACAACTTCCATGGGGGGAGCAGGAGCAGTTGGAGCACGAGTAGTTGCAGCAGGAACTATGGCGGGATGTGTATCATCTCACTTCTGGGGCCTGATGAAGGTATAGTCGAACAGTTTTGATGCCACAATGACTCCATGAACACACAGGAGAAGGTCCAGCAGACCGTAGTAGGTAGACGTTTGCCTTCTGTAGCCAGAGGTAAAGTTGCTGTCCCAGATATCCTTGTAGCCCTTCTGGAGATCCTTTGTCTGCTGCCAGCACTGGTTCATGTCCCTTTGATATCCCAGCTCTGTCAGCTAAAGAGAGATCTCCTGGAACATGGTTTCATTGCAGTAGCACTTCACAAACTTGTGCTATATGTTCCACTCCTGCCACAGAACAATGAAAGCTTTGGTCTCTTCCTTGCTCCAGAGAATACGACATTGGTAGGCAGATCAGTAGGTGAAGAGTGTCTGAGAAGAAGACACAGTTGAGGTAAGACTATAAGAACATAAGTAGGGCCATAATGGGTAAGACCAATGGTCCATCAAGCTCAGCATCCTGTCTCTGACAGTGGCCAATCTCTTTCTCTTGGAAGAAGTATCCTAGAAGTCACAATGGGCAATCCATTCCCCATTGTTCCAACCCCCAACAGTAAGAGGCTACATCCCAAAAATCTATTTGGCTAATAGCCATTAATGGACCTATCCTCCAAGAACTTATCCAATCCCCTTTTAAGGCTAGCTACACTAATGGCCTTGACCACTTCCTATGGCAGTAAATTCCACAATTAATTGTGTGTTGAGAGAAAAAAATACTCTCTCTTATTTGATTTAAATCTGATGCTAGTTAATTTCATGGAGTGTCTCTTTGTTCTAGTACTGTTAGAGACTGTAAATAACCGCTCCCTATTTACATGTTCCACACCACTCATGATTTTATAAACATCTATCATATCCCCTCTCAGTCGTCTCTTCTCCAAGCTGAAGAGCCCTAACCTATCAAGACTCTCTTCATACAGGAGCAATTCCATAGCCTTGATCATTTTTGTTGCCCTTCTCTTACTTTTTCTAGTTCTACTATGTCTTTTTTGAGAAGGGGAGACCAGAACTGCACACAATACTCCAGGTGCCGTCGTACCATACATCTATATAGAGACATTATGATATTTTCTGTTTTATTCTCTATCCCTTTCCAAATGGTTCCCAACATTGTTTGCTTTTTTGACTGCCGCCACACACTGAGCTGAGGATTTCAATGTATTGTCTACAATGACTCCAAGATCCCTTTCCTGAGTGTTTACTCCTAATTTAGAACCCAGCATTGTATACATATACTTAGGGTTATTTTCCCCTATGTGCATCACTTTGCACTTCCCCACATTAAATTTCACCTGCCAATTGGATTCCCAGTCACCCAGTCTCACAAAATCCTCCTGCAATTCATTGCAGTCCACTCGAGTTTTAACTACCTTGAATCTGCAAATTTGATAACCTCACTTTTTACTCCCTTCTCCAGATTATTAATGAATTTATTAAACACCACCAGTCCCAGTAGAGATCCCTGGGGAACTCCATTAGTTACTTCTCTCCAATGTGAAAACTGATCATTTAGTCCTATTCTTTCCTTCCTATCTTTTAGCCAGTTACCACTTCATGATAGGACACTGCCTCTTATCCCATGACTCTTTGATTTCCTCAAGAGACTCTCACCAGAGACTTTATCAAATGCCTTCAGAAAGACCAGATATATTATATTAACCAGCTTACCCTTATCCACATACTTACCCTAAAGAATTCCAATAGATTAGCGAGGCATGACTTCCCTTTCCTAAATCCATGTTGACTCTTTGCCATTAAGCCATGTTCATCAATATGCTCAGTAATTCTGTTCTTAACCACCATTTCCACCAGTTTACCCAGCACCAACATCAGGCTTGCCAGTTTGTAGCTTCCAGGATCACCACTGGGGCTCTTTTAAAATATTGGCATTGCATTAGTTACCCTCTAATTCTCTGGTACAGTGGCAGATTTTAGCGATAGATAACAAATTACCAATAGGAGGTCTGAAACTTCATATTTGAGTTCCTTCATGGATGAATACCATCTGATCCTGGTGATTTGTTACTATTTTGTTTGTCAATTAGCTCTAGAACCTCCTCCAGAGTCACACTTATTTGGGACAGGCATTTGCTGGAGGTTGCCTGGCTGTCGTTCTGAGCCATGGCTATGGCGATACGGCTATTGAAGCCGCTCCTGAGATGGCAACAGCTTTGAAAGAGACAACATTGGGCACATGCTGCAAGTCAGGATGAGCTGGGACAATGCATGTTTGAATCTGATTCCCATTGGGCTTTGAAGGTGCCAGTGAGAGCAGGAGAGAAAGAGGGTCCAGAAGCAGTCACTTCTCAGAATGGTTTTTACCCATGGTGACTCTGGGCTCAAGTAGGCACAAAGCAAGTCCCACCCCTGGTGGCGCTATTCTCTGCTGCCATTGGCTCAGGCCGATAGAAATTTTGACCCAAGATGATTCTCATTGGTTGGATTCCTCTGTAGAAAGCCAGTATAAGATTCCAGCCCTGCCTGTATTCATTTATTTTATTTATTCAATTTTTATCCTGCCCTTCCCACAAGAACTCAGGGCAGCTGAGCAGCCACAGCTTTATTGGGGCAGATCCCATTTGGCCATATAGAGGAGCCTCCTCTGGTGAGACGATCATCTTGCTTTGAGAACGTAGATCTGCCTGGTCAGTTTCAGAGTGGGAGTTTTGTCTTGCAGCTCAGAGCTCCCTGGTCAGACCAAATGTGCTCCCCGTTGAGCAGAGAACAGCATAAATGTTTGTTCAGGCTGTTCCACCTGGGGATAACTGTATTGTAACCATGGGGGGGGTGATTTCCCCCATGTTCAGTGTAACATGCAGAGCCATCCACTGATAGTGGGCTGCTTCCTGTGGTGTCAAAAGATCTCCCAGAATAGTACTACTACTACTACCACACACACACACACACTACTACCACACACACCACCCTTCCATACCTTCTGCAAGGATCTATGTCATTCTGTTCACAAGGCTACAGGATTTAGAGAAAGACCTTTGGGACTAACAAAGCCTGCTAGCATACATTTCCTTCCACTTTATACCACCTACTTTGAATTCTGACTGCCCCTTCCCCACTCAAAACAACAGCTCATATCATAATATCTCCATGCGGAATTGCAAATCAGTTCCATACAAGGCGGCCTCTGCAAAGTCACTAAACAGTCACACCAAACAATAAACTCACAACAATAACCTGGATCATCACAGCCTTGCCCACTCTTCCTCCAAGTCTCCCGTGGCTCTTCATGAGTCCTCTGCAAGGGTGAGCTCTGAATAGGAAGGACACTCTGAATATTGTATTCACCCCACTTGCAGTAAACAGAGGCTCTTTCATGTTGCTATAAATAAGCTCTTTTTGGTAATATTCCCTGTGCATGTGAAAGCTGGCAGCCAATGGAGGAATTAAGACAGACCAACATAGTATTCAGTGGGGGGGGGGGGGGGGAGGAGGACGGCGGATCCAATGGCATTTAATTTTTATTATTTATTAACACAATAAACTCTCTCTCCAGATGCAGCACCCCATCTAACTTATTCAATGCAAGTAAAATCTAACCAATACCCAGGAACCTTGGAAACCTGATGCTTTCATGTCATACCACCAGGTTTTTATGATTAGCATTACTCTTGTCCTAATTACACAATGTACAAACATGGCACACCGCAGACCCGCTGAGGCACTTTGTAGTGCCCGCAGGCTGTACTATAAGGGTAGCGAGGCACATTTGTACAGTTGCACCCATGCGATCTTTTATCACTCCTCTGGTAATGAGAAATCAGTAGTAAATCAATTAAAAGTGTTAACGCTATTGGCAGGCTCACAAGTAAATACTGACAGCATGGCAAATTGAAAGCCTCCGTTTGGTATCAAAGCGAGAGGGATGGTGTGTAATGTAGGTGTAGCAGGAGGTTGAAAGCTAAAACGCCAGTAGTCAAGGATAAAGTCGCCCTGTGTGTGCAGCTTAGCAGGATGTTAATTGGGTATTGTGAGAACATAAATAGGGAGGCATACAGGGCATGTGCCGGGATTTTTGTTGATGAAGGAATAGTGCAAATGCTCAGCTTTGGAACATGAAACGAGGGCAAGAAGTGAGATGAATGTTATTTCTCTCAGCTGCACTCTTTGTTACAGACAAGATGGGCTGCCTGGATGAGCACATTCCGTGCCTCTCTCTTTTCAGGATTAATTTCTTAAAGGCTTGCAAAGAGTCAGGAATGTTTTCAACCACTAGACTGAATGATGTTTCCCTTCCCACTTGCTAACCATCCAAGGCAGTTAGAATAGGACAACATAAACCTGCGGATAGATACTTATTCCCTTTCGCTCAGTCTGACACAAAGCTTTTCCAGCAGGGGCAAAATTGTGCTGTGATGCAACACAACATCAAATGGCTCTTTGGATAATGTGTTGCTTCCCAAAAACTTTGAGGGGGGGGGGAACATAGAGAGGGGAGGCAAAAATATAAAAGGCAAACTCATTGCATGGTATTATCAGCTTATCTTAAAATCATATCTACATAAAACTGGTTTCATACTTATTTCCAAATCCAAATCCCTCCCCCCATCTCGCTGCGTCATCTCACTTCTCCAGAGTCAAGTATCCATTACTCACTCCCTTAATCATTGCCTTTAAAAAACAACCCAGCCCTGCTGCCAGAACTCTGTCTAGCAATTCGCTTTCAGTTCAGAATTGGATGAATATCTACTGCTGCATTTTATGTAGAATAATTTTGCTTCTCTGGCATAAATAAGTGCATCCTGATATTTCAATGTGTTACTGACATTTTAGAAATTAAGGGCAGTCCCTTTGTAGCTTGGGGCTTTGGATGACTCATGAAGTCCAATCATGCATTCATTTAGGTGCTCCATGCTCCTGAAGTCAATGAGAACTTCTTGCCAACATCCAATGCAAATGCATCCAATTAAAAAACCTTTCAAAGTAGTTTTTAAAATGGTACTCCTTCTAGCGTCAGACAAATCACCACCGCCATTGTGATGCACATCTTCACTCGCATTCAAAGAAGGTCAATGGCATGAAAAGGAGTCGAAGTTCAAGAGATTCAGTGGTTCAATCGGATACTTGTCCAGACTTATTGAGTCTCAAAATCTGGTCCCTAAAAGTTCCAGGGGAAAGGAGACAGTGCTACATTGGTAGCTGAGCCCTCCCTTTCATTTATGGATGGGAACATATCCACAAATATACTGCCTAGAGGAGTGATTGATGCTTACTCAGGACAATTCTGCTGAAAATGCTGGACGTTTCATTGAATATTGAGATTTGATCCTCCTAGGTATATATACAAAGCACATTAAAAGATGCAGCCCTTGCCACATCAGGCATTAGTCAAATGTCTTCAAATTTAACAACATCAGCTTCTTCTTTGAGTACAGAGAAGGTGTAGGTCATTCTTTCTCCCAAACAGTGCACTTGTACAGACAGCATTAGACTTCCTAAGTAGCTGTCCAGCTAAGGGCATTTTCAGACAAGACACTCTCCACCCACTGCCCAACCATTATACACGTTGCAGGGCTGCAGTGTTGCCATATGGGTGCCCTGTAACATGTGTAGTGGGTGGGTGGGTGGGGAGTCTCTTGTCTAAAAACGCCCTAATATGTACTAGCAGTGGAGCACTCAGCTGTGACGTGAAGGAGTAGTTACTATGTAGTAGAGGGATAATATATACTAGTAGCTGTCACATCTGAATGCTGCAAAATCTAACCTATCCACTCTTCTTCGGCCATCCCACCACCCTCTAGCTCCTCTTGTTTCTGTGCTCTGGAAGGGTGACAGAGATGAATCATTGGCTCAACCATGTCCCTGTTGCAGGGATGCTTCATCGAGCGGGCATGCATTTCAATCACTCTAAGCAGCACACTTAACATTGCAAGTTATCATGTGGCAGAGAGTGACTACCTAATAGCTTATAGTTGACTGACAGTGTCACATCTGAAAATGACCAGTCTGCCCATTTTCCCACCATTCCAGAGATTCAGAAAGAAAGACAAAATGAGTAGGGAAAGCTATTCATTCCAGCTCCCTTTGTATGGCTCCAGCCCACAACATTTTAAAGAGATCATTTTTAAATAATTAAACCATAAACATAAGCATGCAGTGCCGCCATGGCAGGACATCATTTACTTCTTTGCATCATAACTCTTGGCTGTGGATGGCAATCACTCAGATGACCAGATGGCAAGATGGGGGAGAGACATTCTCCTTGGCACACACATCTCAATAATCTTTGTGGGCACTTGTGCAAGTGGACACTGCAGTGCTAAGCTGCTATTAGCCGACTGACTGGAATGCCATATTATTCTGGAAAGTAATTCCTTTTGTTTTGAACCATCCCTGTTTTATAGCATTGTATTTCCATTTGTCAACAGAGCTCTGGTTCAGGGTTGACTTGCCTGCCCTTACATCTCTGATAAGTCTGGTTTCCTTTTACTGTAGATCAAAAGGTATGGGATTTTGTTCTATTCCCCTTTCTGCACATACCAGCAAGTTACTTAAGTAAATCTGTCCACTGTACTTACACATCCCCCTATCCCCCCCCTTTTTCCCCCCTTCTTAATTCAATGCAAACTCCAAAGCCCTTTTCCCCTTCTGCAATACAATAAAATTTGATTTTCCAAGTACAAAGCAAGACCTAAGAAGGGCTCCTGGCACGCCAGTAATGGCCACCGTGGGGGGGAAGTTGCCGCCATCACAACCTGACTAAAGTTGGGAACATGCTGGCAACATGGTCTAGACCCGGTCTACTGGCATAACAAACGTGCAGGTGACTGGCCGCCAGGGAAGGCAGGGAGACACATGGATGTGTGGCCACCTGTCCCTGCCCCTTCGCTACACCCAGCGCCCCACCCCCATGTCAGTCCACCATGGCAGCTGGTCATGGTGCCACCCTGGACCAGGCTGGGAACAGTGGGCTAGCACATGCGATAGTCCGCTTATGCCCCTAAACTACTAACACACAAGGGCTAAGGGGAGCAAGAAGAACACAGCAAAACAGCAACAAGGAGTGGGGGGTGACAGGAACCAGAAATGTTGTTCCATCTTGCTTCCTTCCTGTTACTACCAGCTAAACTTATATATCCTGGCTGGCAGTCAACCAGGAACTCGGGGTGTGTGACAGGGGCTGGGGCAAGCTTGGGGGGGGGGGTCATGGCAAGGGCTACAGCTGTGGAAAATGAACAGGGTCTGATCTGGGCTGAGTCACGCAGCTGTGGTGGCAACTGTGAAGACAGACACTGCTCCAGGGACTGCTCTAGGAAATCCAGAGTTGAGGGTTCAAGATCCATGTCATAACACACAGAATATCGTCCAGGTGTTAGCTGTTGCTTGATCACAATGGGTTGTATTCTTGGCTGTACCGTACTCCCTTTGCAGTGTTCAGGGTGGGGAGAATGGAGAGCTGGTTCCTGATCCCATTGAAGTCAATGGGAGCTTTGCCAATCACTTTGATATCACCCAAGTGCACCCCTCACCAAGGGAGTGCAGGCTGGCATCCCTTGCTGAGGCCTAGTATAATCATGTCATTTATATGAACTTATGAAGGTAAAATTATCCCCAAAACTACCACAATGCCATGCCAGATCCCTTAAACTACAGCACATCACACCACAGGGATCCAAATTATTAATTAGTTATTATTATTAATTAGTTATTATTATTATTATTATTATTATTATTATTATTAAGCTCATGGCACAGTAGGTACTTTGTTATAGGAGAGGAAATAAATCTTTGAGAAGAAAAAAGCATACATAAAAGTGTGGTTTGATTTTTGTTTTAACTCACAAAAGCCTTTTGTTCAACCCTCCCGATCTTAACCTGATCAAATGGAAAGCAAATTTCCACAGAAACAACATGGCTGCCTTGCCAGCCTCTTGGCTCCCTTTTAGGGTATGAGGGCACTCAAAACACAAAAGTATTTACATTTGTTTGTTTTGTAAGGTTCTCTTTTCTCTCCCTTCTTTTCTATACTATTGATGTCTTGAAAACTAGAGGAAGCAAACTGCTTCAAACTGGAAAGGACTAAACCTCCAAGTCTCTCAGCAAAATTGAAGCACTAAAGGGAAGGAAAAGAATTGTTAGTAGAGAGATCCAACCATGGAGGCTTGTAAACCAGAGGACAAGCCAAGGTCTAATTTTCACTGGAGGAGAAAACGGTTACGTGGTTCTCAAATGGGGTGGAACTGGAGAGCGCCAAGGCCACACTGTATTATTCTCCCTGGAGTCCAGCAGGAAATAAAACTAGAGGAGCAGGGGAAGGGAAAGGAATCCACAAGGAGAATCTACACCAGGCTGTGTCAGGGATGAGGAAGCTGGACAACAAGCCTTTGCCCTCTTGATCTGATCACACTTGTCACACAGCATGAATGAAATCTACAGAAGCAAATGGGAAATCTCCCTTCAAGTAGAAATAGTAGACTGATCACTGATGGAAACCTGACTTGCAGAGAGGACAGGGAAGCCAGAAAATGTCATTCCTGTGCAGAGGGGAGTAAATGTATCCTTCTCCTATGAGAGGGGGACATAGCTAAGCTGTTCTACTTAATGCCAAATGTTAAACTATAATAATTTAAGACACCAAAAGGTATTGTGCTAGCTACACACACACAGAGGAAATTGTACAATAATCTAAGCAGCTGGAACTCAAAGAAAATAGTGATGGGAATGGAGGGACAGACAGACCAACAAAAATATTAACAATTGGCATGTAAGATGCTTTTCCTGCTTACATGTCAGGAGACTCCGAGAAAAAAAATGTTGTTTTCTTGTTTGGGGTTTTTAATAGTCTTTTTATTGTTTTCCAGCAATAACAACTAAACCCACTGATAAAAACGGTGCTGAACAGCAAACTAAAACACGCCTAGGGCAAAGAGAGCTCTTCAGACTTCCATCTCTCTAGAGTCTGTCTCTATGAATAATGTCAGTATGTCACTGCCTTTCCTGCATTCTATTAAAGTACAGCCTTTGCCGTTGCCAGCCCGCCCCCCACCACCACCACACACACACACCACACACTTTTATATTGCTATGATTTTATTTCTTCATGATGAATTTTCTATATCGCATTGTTGATTAACACTTCCCTCTGGGGACGGGCAAACGTGGTTCAGAAAGTTTCTGATGGAATGAGGCCTTTTTCAGATTTCCTGCTCTATTTGAGCTGGTCCTAGGATGGACAGAGAACACAAGTGGCTACCAGAAATGCCATCTCCAGCCAATCGGAACGGACTATGGAGTGTAAGCTCTGCAGCAGGTCACTGTATTAGAGAATGGCAGAATAGCAGTGGCATTGGGATGGGAGGCCAGCCAGGTAATAAGATGGGCCATTCTGCAGACAATAAGCAGAAATAAGTGAGCCAACCGTGAAAGCAAAGCAACAAGAAACTGGTTGACTAAAAGCAAACAGCTTGGGGAAGGGTGAGAGAAGAAGGAGATTTTGAGGAGAAAGCAAGTTCATTGAGTATAAAGGTCATTGATTCACTACAATCCTTTGTCCCACTCCACACTACTCCCTGTGACTATGGCCCTATTCACACAGACACTCTAACACTGATAAAATGGGTGTTACATTTTATTATACATGTTGCAGGGTATCCATAGAGCACACCTGCAGCCCTGTAACATGTATAATAAAGTGTAATACCCATTTTATCAGTGTGAGTGCCTGCAGCTGGCCTGGGCTGGGGAAGGGGTGAGGAGCCCTAGGAGACCCAGAGCTGAGTGGATGTCCCCACCTCCCCTTCGCAGGTAGCTATCCAGAGGCTGGGGCCCTTTGGGGGGGCGGAGTGAGTGCCTGCAGCTGGCCTGGGCTGGGGGAGGGGTGAGGAGCCCTAGGAGACCCAGAGCTGAGTGGATGTCCCCTCCTCTCCTTCACAGGTAGCTGTCCAAAGGCCGGGGCCCTTTGGGCACCAGCCCTTGGGCGCCATCCAAAGGATGTCACCCGTTGGCGGGCCAGTTCACGAGACTGCAGTGGCAGTGCCCTGCCCCATCGTTCACAAGATAACATCCCTAGTGGAGAGGACACGCCGCCACCGTGCTGTGGAGAGGACTAACCTGTAACCAACCCACCAAGATGCCTCTCCTTCTCTCCCACCCCCTCTCTCCCTCACCTTTCTCCCTCTACTTCTGTCCACTCTCCTCCTGCCTCCCACCAAACCTGTCTTCTCTCTCCTCCATCCCCACAACTCTTCCTCCTCCTCCCCCCCACCACATCGTGCCCCCTGCCCCTCTGCCGCATGGCCTGTCTCCCGCTGATCCTATCACCCCCTCTTCCCTTAATCTTATGTCCATTCCCTGTCTCCCCCCGATCATCTCCCATTCTCCTGTTCCCTCTGGAACTGTTGCTCCTCCGCTAATAAAGCTCCCTATATTAATGATCTTTTCTTTTCTTGCTCCCTTCACCTTCTCGCCCTTACTGAAACCTAGATCTCCCCCACTGACTCTGTCACCCCTGCCACCCATTCCTACAAAGGTCTCTCCTTCTCCCACCAGCCCCGGGCCAAAGGTCGTGGTGGTGGTATAGATCTCCTCTTTGCCTCTTCCTTGCAGTTTCAACCCCTCCCCCCTCTCTCTCCGTCCCCTCCTTTGAGGCACACTCCGTATGCCTCTACTCCCCTCTCCACCTCCATGTTGCAATTATCTACCGCCCTCCCGGCTCCCTCTCCTCCTTTCTCTCTGGGTTCGAGTCCTGGCTCACCCTATTCCTCTCTGATGACATCCCCACACTTGTCCTTGGCGACTTCAATATGCATGTTGATGCACCCTCTCAGCCTTGCATCGCCTGCTTCCTCTCCTTGACTCCTCCTTCAATCTCCACCTCTGGACAAGCTCCCCCACCCACACTGACGGTCACTCTCCTGATCTCGTGTTCTCTAAAACTGCTCTGTCTCCGATCTCTCCTTCGAGCCCCTTCCCATATCTGACCATTTCCTTGCCTCTTTCAACCTCTCCCACTGGTCCCCCTCCACTTCCCCATCTCTTCCGCGATCTGCCCCAGGACTGTGCCCCAGGACTTTGCCTCATCCCTCTCCCCTCAGTCCTCTCCTCCTACTCCCGATTCTGCCATCTCCACCTTCAACTCCTCTCTCGCCTCCACCCTCAACTCCCTTGTCCCCCTCTCCTCCTACCCAGCTCACTCCCGTAACCCTCACCCTTGGCTCACCCCCACCATTCACCATCTCAGCTCCTGCACCCGGGCTGCTGAACGCCTCTGGCGCAAATCCCACTACCGCACTGACTTCCTCCACTTCAAATTCTGCCTCTCATCACTCAACTCTGATATCTCCCTCACTAGACAGCAGTACTATGCCTCCCACATTGAGTCCTGCTCCTGGGACCCTCGCCGCCACTTTTCCACCTTTGACTACATTCTTAAACTCCCCTATCCTCCTCCTCCCTCTTCTCTCCCCAGTCAGGATCTTGCTCTCTTTTTCACCTCTAAAATTGACAAGATCTGCCTGGATATCGCTTCCAAGTCCTCTCCCCCTACCACTCCTCCCGCTCTCCCTCCTCCCCCCACCTCTCTCCTGTCCTCCTTCCCTCCTGCCTCCCTTGAGGAAATCTCCTCCCTGCTGTCCTCCTCCAACCCCTCCACTTGCCCCCTGGATCCCATTCCTTCCTGGCTCCTGATCTCCATTGCTTCCACTGTCACCCCTCCCCTCCTGCACATCATCAGCCTCTCCATCTCAACCGGCTCCTTCCCCTCTGCCTTTAACCATGCCACTGTCTCCCCCATCCTCAAAAAGTCCACTCTGGATCCCTCTGAACCCTCTAATTACCATCCTGTCTCGCTCCTGCCTTTTGCTTCCAAGCTCCTTGAACGGGTTTGTCTACCCCCATTGCCTCGACCTCCTCTCCGCCAACTCTTCCCTTGACCCCGTCAAATCTGGCTTCCGCCCCCTTCACTCCACTGAAACCACTCTGGCTAAGATCACCAACGATCTTCTTGTGGTCCTCTATTCTGGTTCTGCCTTCGACACTGTTGACCACTCGCTCCAGCTTGAATCGCTTCACTCCCTGGGATTCTGGGACTCTGTCCTTGACTGGTTCTCCTCCTACCTTTCTGACCACTCCTTCAATGTTTCTCTTCCTAACTCCTCCCCCTCCTCCTCCCTACCCCTCTCAGTCGGGGTTCCCCAAGGCTCTGTCCTTGGCCCTCTCCTCTTCTCTATCTACACCCATTCCCCAGGCAAACTCATTGCCTCCCACATTTTCCAATACCACTTATACGCTGACGACACTCAACTCTCTCTCTCCACTCCTTCCCTCTGTTCAAGCTTTCAAGCTTCTCTCACCAACTGTCTCTCTGATAGCCACCTGGATGTCTCAATGCCAACTCAAACTGAACATGGCAAAAACTGAACTCCTTATCTTCCCTCCCAGTCCTTCCTCTCCCTCTTTCCTGTCAATTGCCATTGACGGGGTCTCCATCCTCCCTGTCCCCCAAGCCCATAGCTTGGGCTTAATCTTCAACTCGTACCTTACCTTTAAACCCTACATTGACTCCGTGGCCAAATCCTGCTGCTTCTCCCTCCACAACATTGCTAAGATCCACCCTTTCCTGTCTGTCTCCTCTGCCAAAACTCTCATCCATACCCTAGTCATCTCACGCCTTGACTATTGTAACCTCCTACTTGCTGGCCTTCCCCACTCTCACCTTTCTTCCCTCATCTCTGTTCAAAATTCTGCTTCCAGGATCATCCACCTAGCCCATCAGTTTGACCATGTGCAGCTGCTCCTCTCCTCTCTCCACTGGCTCCCCCTTCCTGAGCGCATTCTGCACAAGCGCCTCATCTTCACCTACAAAGCCCTTCACAACCTCGTTCCCCCCTACCTCTTGGCCCTAATCTCCCTCCGAACCCTTGTTCAAGCACACCACTCCTCCATCATCCCCTCCCTCACCCTCCCATGTCTCCCCTGCTCCCCCAACCACCTTCGTCCCTCCTCCCATGCTGCCACGCATGCCTGGAACTCCCTCCCTCAGACCTTCAAGTCCCTCCTCAAAACCCACCTCTTCTGCTCTGCCCTTCCTAACTCCTGCTAATCATCCCCACCCAGGATTATCCCCCAGCTGTTATCTGCAAACTCCCATTGTACCGTAACCAAGCCAAGAACATGTACCTGAGTTCTTGCATCCTCATGATTGTTGCCTCCCTTGTCTCTCCCTCTGTTCCCCCTTCCCTGTCTCCCCTCCCTCCCCCTGTCTTTAGATTGTAAGCTCTTGGGCAGGGACCATGTCTATCTTATTCTCTGTAAAGTGCCAGGTACATCGCTGGTTCTATACAAATGCTAATAAAATAAATAAATAATAATAATAATAATAATAAATGTACGAACATTATGCAGGTTGACCATTATGCTTATTTAGGGGTGGTATTTGCCTGAGCAGCCTCCTGGAGGACTCATCATAAATTTGCTATGACTAAGGCCAAGGCTCCCTCTAAGGGGATCTTCAGCTTTTTCTTCTCGTAAGGGGGGAAGCTTGTGGATCCGGTGGTCCGTCTGTTAGGGCAAAGGACAACTTCTCTATGGAATCCAAGTCTGGGGACTCCAATTTTTTAAAAAAATTAGAGTCTCACCAGAACACATTTTTGAGGTTGATTTTTCATTTTCCTCGCAGTGCCCCAGCGGCCTTGCTCAGAGCTGAGACAGCTTCGCGTCCCGTTGCCTCCCTGGCTACTGCAGCTATACTGAAGTTATGGGCTCAATTGTTCTTCCAGTCTCATGAATCTCATGGTTTAGCATGGGAAGGTCCCTGGGAGAGGGGTATCTGTAATTGCCTGGCTCAATTGGGTTTTTCAGGGGAATTATTTTGCCCTGATGGACTACAGCAGGGCTGGAGGTCTAATAAAGACCAGGAATCTGGATCAGGAGCTCCAGGTTATGGGAGAGGATCTAGCTAGGCAGCAGGTTGAGGGTCTTTATCATTTGTTTCCTCTGAACCCCAAGGGGGTGACCTACCTCACAGTGCTGAATGCTAAGCTGAGAGTTCCTTTTTCCTTGGCGGTGATGTGGGGTAGATATGCGGGTTTCCCACGCAAACTGAGGACTTGCCGTTTTTGCACGTCTCCAAGAATCTATCAGTCAAGTCATTCTGGACTGTTCATTATATAACGACTTGTGGACCACTTTGGTGGAACCCGTTGTCATTGGAATCCCTCCCTGTAGTCAGGCGACTCTGCTAACATGTCCTCTAGCTGCTAGGGATGCCTCTGTCACTGAGAGAATAGCTAAATTCTGCATGGCAGCACTGCAAGTGCGGAGCGCTTTGCTAGGGCAAGCCCAATATGGAGCCCCCCCTTCCCAGATGGGATGAAATTTTATTCTTGTATTGTTTGTATCTGGATTTATCTGGCCATTTGATGTATGTTTGTGTTCAATCAAATTTTGTCTCTAGAGGAGGCTGTGTTATCCTTCCTCTTTGTTTGTTTTTTATACATTATAACGTCTAACGCTATATAATAAATGAGTTGATTGATTGATTGGTCAGACTGGATGATCATAAGAGTCTGCACTCTAGCCAGGGATGAATTATGATAACCTTTTATTTTGTGGGGACTAGAGGGAGGTAGAGAGCCTGGGGAAGGCATAGTTCATATGTGTGCTCTTAGGGTTGGTGAAATTCAGGCCAAAATAGGGACAGGAGGGGATTGTAAGTTTCTCAGTAACAGCCCCATCCCCAAAGCCCCAGATTTTGACTCTAGAATCTGTGGGCGTTTTTAGACAAACACCTCCCCACTCAGCACACACCCATCATACATGTTGCAGGGCTACATAGGGTGCCAATGCGGCCCTGGAAACTGAATGATGTGTGGTTGATGGGTGGGGAGGTGCTTGTCTGAAAGCATCCTTTGACTACCACAGTCTTTTCATTCTGCTCATTGTGAATGAAAAGACTTTTCATCCCTTAATTGTGGAAAGTGCTATTTTCTATACATTTGTATGGAGTCTGGCACTATGGGTCCTCATGCTGGTCTTCCAAAATAAACACAAAGTAAGTGCTATTAATTAAATGACTGCATTTCACAACGCTGTGTCCCTAATCCATGTTCTGGATATAGGTTTATTTTTAAAATTTAAGGTTGCAATCCGAATCCAGCAGGCTTGACATGCAGTTTCTCATTAGCAGCCAGTCAGCCCCTGCCCAGAAATAAGGGCTTCACTGAAGCATTCTTAGTTCATTTCTTGAGTCATCATAGCTACAGGACACATTTTTCATTGGATATGAAATGGGATTCTGCGGGGCTCTGTCCTGGGTCCAGTGCTGTTCAACCTCTTTATTGATGAATTGGGTGAAGAAGTGGAAGGAATGCTTAGCAGGTTTACAGAAGATACAAACCTGGGAGGGATAGTTAACACCTTGGAAGATAGAACTCGACTACAAAATAATACTGATAGGTTGGGAAACTTGGCTGAAATTAATAAAATGAAATTCAACAGAGATAAATGGTAACGCTCTACGTCTGTGAAAGAAAAACATCTGTGAAATGCACTATGATAATATGGGAGATAGTTGACTTGGTAGCGGCATGTGTGAAAAGGATCTAGAGATTGGGTGTTAACAAATGTGACACCACCCAATTTGGCCTGCTCTGGCTCACCTGTGGCTCAGCGCCAAACCCTCACATCTGTTCTGGACCCTCCAGATGTGGTTCTGGTCCAGACCCCAGTGAGGTAGGTGACCGCACTGGAAATGTGGTCCCGGAAGGAACCAGGCCCATAATCGGGGTCCAAGAGTCGTCCAGGTGGTCCAGAGAGGACCAAACCAGGTGGGCGCATCTGGTTTTGCACCACCCCAGCCTGGCATAGAGGGTTGCTATGGAAGCCAGCCATGGTGGCCAGTTATTAGCAGCCATGGGTGCCCGCCACTGCAGGGGACAGGGCACTGGCAACAGCACAGGGGCAGAGCCAGCTGGTCATGTGTCACTCCCCATTCCCCCTCCCTAGTCAAGTCAGGCTTGTCCCTCACCTGGAGCACCATGTCTATTTAGGGGCATCTATTTTAAGAAGGACATTGACAAATTGGACCAGGTTCCATGCAGGGCAATAAATATGATAAAAGGTCTGGAAAGCAAGTTTTATGAGGAAATGTTGAAAGAACTGGGTACGTTTAGCCTAGTGAAGAGAAGAGAGACTTGAGAGCAAGTCCTCATATGTCTAAAAGGCGGTCACAAAGAAGATAGCAAGAAACTGTTCTCTATTGTCACAGAGGGCAAGGTGAGAAATAACAGTCTCAAGTTACAAGGTAGATTTTGAGTAAATTGCAGAAAAGGCTTCTTTATAGTAAAGAGATGCTCAGCATTGGAACAGGTTGCCTAGGAAGGTGATATGCTCTCTGTAGCTGGAGGTTTTCAAACAGAGCCATCTGACAAGGATGTTGTAGCTATAGATATCCTGTATTACCTGGCCAAGATGACCTTTGAGATAATTCCTTCCAACTCTATGACCTACCACACACTTCCATCTTTTAACTGTTACCCCTCACTAGCGTTCAGATGCTCTGCTAGTAAGGGGTAGCTTACCACGAAGGGTTTCTTCTCACCAGCATTTTTGGGGGCGGTAAGTACATATGAACTAATTTTTTTCCACCCCCACCCCACCCTTTACCTCTCCTGTTCCCACAAGCACAAGGGTTAAAGTAAGAATAAAGGAGCTCTTTACTCTCCAAGGAAGTGAAGTTATAACGAGGATAGAGTTTTTGCTTCCTGGAGGGAGATCATCTATACAGAGGGAAGTAATAACCTCCAACTCTTTGTCCCAGAAACTATCAATGGGTGCTTTTAAATAAGATGCTTCCACGCATGGCCACTCAGGAGCCTCTCATCCAACTGCCCATCTGAACATGGTGTGGGGGGAATGTGCGTTCCGATGAGCCACACAGCACCCACCCATGGTCACTCAGAGCACTGAGGTACCAGGGGTACCACTGGGGTACCAGATTGGTACACTGCCAAGAAATCCGAAGTGCTCCATGTTCTTCCAGCTCCCCCTACTGGCAGTTCTTTGTAGATTCCCAAGCAGGGAGATCCTGGGAAGAGAAGTGCTATTTAATCTTGCTTCCCACTTGAGAACAGAGGGAAGCCCTTGCCCTTACTCCAAGCCCTTGCCTCATGAGAACAAGCCTAGAGTAGTAGCCACCACCAACTACTCCTTCCTTAGGTTAGGGATAGCTTACTGCACACTCCAGAATGTCCACACTTTGGAGATACCACAAGGTTGATATTGCTGTGATTTCTTTACCAAAAGGTAGCCAATCTGTCACCATAGGGTCAACAAGGGCTCACGCTTAGCTACCGATGCTCTTGGGACCAGAGTTCAGTTGCTACCTGGGCAAGGTAATGCTGCAGATGCACAACGTTTTGTGCAGATGATATAAAGTTATTTCAGGAAAATGGAATTCATGATCTGAGCTGAGTTTCAAAGAAGTCTATGACTAATACATTTGTGTTCCACTGTCACAAAAGACTGTATATGACTAATCCATCCTTAAGGAAGCAGAAATTAGCTTTAATACACACCCTGATAGCAGTATAAAACCCCTTTCCTCTCCTCGTAAATTTGTTTGGTTTAGTTCAATTTATTATTAATTGGTTTTTAATGCTGATTAATATTTAATGCACAAAAGTGATTATTTGTTTAAGGCCAAGATTCTTCTGAAGGCTGTTCCCATCCTGAGCCACAGCAGTTTCAAAGAATCAGATCAGCAAGGAGAACATGGTCCTTACCTGTAGGAAACTGACTGCACAGAGACCAGTACGCCATGAGGCTTCCCCTTGCCAAGTTTATTTTGAAATATGCGCTCCAGAGGGTGGAGGAGAGCAGAAGTAAGACTGGTTCCTGCTGTTAGGAGAAAAATAGCATAAGAAGAGGGGGCAAAACATTATAGTGTTGCTGTAGCGTAGCCTTATATTTGTTGGTGAAGATTAGAGCTGAAACAAGTACCCACAAAAAAGAGTATATCCATAAAATTTCTGGTACCTGAATCAACCTGACAACATTAGGTACCAAGTGGTCCTGATTTAGGTACCCAACAACCTGAAATGTCGACTTCCAGTCCTGGAATCTTGACTTCTGGTACTGATTTTTCAACGTTTTCATCGATATACTGACTCCCAACACAGATTTATCAGTTTTCTATCACCTTCCATCAGTTTTTGTTTGGCAACTTCCAGTCCCAGAAAACTACTTGCATTCCCAATTTATTTTATTTTATTTATGCAATTTAACATTTTAAAGACACTTCTTTATTGGTTTTCTCTCCTGGAAAATCAACTTTCTAGTCCTGAAAAATCAACTTCCAGTCCTGGAAAACTACTTCCAGTCATTTATTTTTTCTTTCTATTTTCATGCCAATTTTTCAGTTTTCCAACCCAATATACTGATTTGTATCCTGATAGGTAACTGGTAAATTGAAAAATCACTACTGTAAGTACCTGACTTTTGGGGTACCAGATTGATACCTGAGTAACCCATCAGATACCCGATGTGGTACCCCCCCCCAAAAAAATGAGTATTATCTGTGGGTACTAAATTTAGTACCTGTTTCAGCTCTAGTGGCTTTTGGACTGCTGTTCTGTTACTCCTTTTTCCTTCCTCCCACAAGAGCAACCAGAGAATTCACCTTTTCACTCCTCTTCCCTTGCCCTCCCCAATTTAACATCTGAGATGAGACTGCACAGAGGGCCAGTGATTTGCTGTCCCTTGCAGCAATTGAAAGGCCTGTCCCAGGAGCAATGTATGTATACATAGTACAGTGCATGTATGTAGTTGAATGTTTCCCAAGTTAAGTGATGGCTGAGAGAGGTGGCAGATTTTAGAAGGCCATGCCATGTGGTATAGCAACCAGGAAGGTAAGTCAGCGAGTGGGTGACAGTGACTTGTGATGATTATGGAAATCTCAACTGTGTTTCCATATTTGTTGGGGTTTGGCACAAGCGGGGTGGAGGGAGGGAGAGAGAGGGAGAGCGAGAGAGAGACTTTACTCACATTCAACATAGTTGTGGGGTTGGAGTTTTTGGGGGGGTTTCTGAGAGAATTTTGGATGACCTTCTGTGAGATCTAGGCTAGAAAACAAATATATAGCAAAGGCATTCATACATTCAGATGCCCTTTCCCCTGCAGCAAGAATTCACTGACTTTCCAACCCTTCTATCCATGTCAGGTGATGGGATATATCTGGTCCTATCTCAGAACAATTTATAATTAAAGAGATTCTTTTTCCTGAACGTTGCTGCAAATTGTAAGTTCCTACAAAGTCTCCAACACGGTTGTGTTAACTTGGAGAAGAGGGAGTGGATTTACTATACTATTCAGTATAGTAAATCCTATCCAAAATCCCTTCCCTATCAGATAGTCTCTCCCATTAAGGGATTTCCCCTACACATGCACCCTTCCAAAGTGATGGGTATAGAGAAAAATAATCCAAACTATATGAACACCATGCAAATGAGGGGTTTCCACTCAGGAAAAGGATCATGGAGTCATTGTGGACAATACATTGAAATCCTCAGTTCAATGTGTGGCGGCGGGCAAAAAAGCAAACAGTGTGTTAGGAATTATTTGGAAAGGGATAGAGAATAAAACTGAAAATATCATAATGTCTCTATATAAATCTATGGAGTGACCACACCTTGAAAGTTGCTTGCAATTCTGTCGCCCCATCTCAAAAAAATATAGTAAAACTAGAAAAGGTACAAATAAGGGCAACAAAAATGATCAAGATATGAAACAGCTTCCGTACAAAGAGAGGCTGGATAGGTTGGGGCTCTTCAGCTTGGAGACGAGACAACAGAAGGGATATGACAGAAGTTTATACAATCATGAGTGGTGCGGAATGAGCAAATAGAGAGAGATCGTTTACCCTCTTGATTAGTACTAGAACTGGAGGAAACTCCATGAAACTGCCAGCAGATTTAAAACAAATAAAAAAGTATTTTTTCACCCAACAGGCAATTAACTTGCAGAATTTGTTGGCAGATGACGTGGCCAAGGCCAGTAGTATAGTTGAGTTTAGAAAAGGACTGGATAAGTTCTTGGACGAAAGGCCCATTAATAGCTATTAGCCAAGTAGGTTTGGGGAATGTAACCTTTGACTGTCAGGAGCTGGAAGTAAACAACAGGGAATGGAACACTCCACTCTGGCCTGTTGGGTACTTCTCCCAAGTGACTAAGATTAACTACTATCGGAGACAGGATGCTGGGTTCAATGGACCATTGGTCGGACCCAGTATGGCATTTCTTATGTTCTTATAAAATTGGAAGAGGTGCATCTCTTTCTGTAACAGAGGGCTGCTGGCAGGGTATTTCTCGGAGGATCCCAAAACTGTGGAATTAACTTACCTCTTTAGTCTATGTAACCCAAATCTGATGAACTTCAGGAAAATTGCTAGGCTGATGAGGGGAGGGGGTTTATAGCAATTTGAAAATGGTGGTTGTGGAGCAGAGATTCCCAGAATGCAAGTCATGGCCCCAAATGGAGTCACACTGAGGCCACATTCACACCTGACAGCGGTGCCGTGGAGAAACTTTCGCAAACCAAAGACGCAGCGGCAGAAGGAGAGGGATGATGGAAGTTCCGCCGGGGTGAACGGGGTTCTGCCATGATTTTAATCACGGATGATAGGGATAGAATTTGATTCCCTGTCATCTGCGAGTAAAATTGCGGTGGAACGTTGTGGTACTTCCACCCCCCAGCCCCCACCCATATCTTTGGCTCACAGAAGTTTCTCTGCCAAGCCGCCATCAGGCATGAATGTGGTCTGAGTGTTAACAGATGAGGGATTATCCCGCTGGTGTACAGGGTTGCTGTACTGAACTTGCTGTCACTCTCTTCCATGTTGGCCTGTGCCAGTTATTTGTCCAGTCACTGTGGAGGGACAAGCATTGGGCATGTGCTGGAGACCAGACCGTCCTCACCCAATGTGGGTTTGAATTTGTGTGCATTGCCTTTAAGGGCACCATGGACCTCACGAGTGGAGAGGAGGGCTGCTCAGAGCCCCTCTTTCCACTGCTCAGAGTTTGGTCACTGATCAGAGCGCTCTGCGCTTTTTGCCTGTGTCTCTCTGGTGCTACAGGACCTGCAGGCAGGCATGGCTGCACACAGCTTAACAGACAGGCACCCATTAGCCCTCATGACAGGACTCACATTTTCCAAGATGATGCCGTGGCTACGCGCAGCTTAATAGACAGGCAGCGGTACCATGGGCACCCGTTAGACTTCATTTGACCTCATGGTGGGATCCACGTTCTCCGGGACGATGCCGCACTGGGCGGTTGGGGGGCATATGGCAGTGAATATCTGGCAGCCACCTAATAGACAGGCAAGTACTGACCCATCCGGAAGGGGCTAATCTGGGTTACTGTCCTGTCAGTAAACACCCAATATCTGCAGTTGGGCTCATAATCATGGTTGATATTTGATATATTTTGCATGCCTTTGCTGCTGTCTTGAGGTATAGAATTATGCATAACTCGCAAAATGCAAGCAAAAAGATTTGGGAAGCACTATGGCAGAGGGATAATTGAAAAGGTGGATGTTTGTCCAAGAAGTTAGGGTATTTTTATATTTTGTCAAAGATGTCAAGGGCACGTGGCTCAAGGCCCTTTTAAACATTACTATTCGTGAAAACAATCGCATCCATTGAAAATGGCACATCTTATATTATTCCTTGAGTGGGAATAAAGTTTCTTTGTTCCCCAGATATGAATTGCCCAGGCATGTATCAGAATTGTTCAGTTATTTAAAATGCTCTAATATGGTTCCCAACCCCTTTTTTCCAGACTGTGATCGCACTGAAAGGCAAAAGAAATCCTTGTGACCCCAAACTTTTGGGAATCTGCATATAGAATTAGACAGATCCACTATCACTGGAACTCTTCTGTTTAGCAATGCATTGACCTTCTCTTAGGGTCTCAACCCCCTAGTTTGTGAAGCCCTGTTCTAATACGAGAACCTGACACATCTAATTTGAGGTTGAAATGATTGGTTTTAAATATCTACACCAATGCTGTAACACATGGTAGCCTCAGTGCTCAAAAGCAAGAAAAATAAATAGGTTTATGGGCTGTCCATTTTTCTGCACTCTGAACCATTTCCCTGGCCAAAAGAAATTAGCAGTGATAAACTTTATGAATTTCTTGAGAGCCTTTAACATATAGTTTCAATTATTACAGGTTGTTAGGGAAAAATAATAGGGACTGTCTCCATCTTTTAGAAGTCCCAATACGGCAATTCAAGTGGCTGAGGCAGCCCTGGAAGAGGAAGAGGTACAACTATATTCAATCACTACTTCTGTCCCCTCTCAACCCTAAATTCAATAGCTACATCTGTCGTCTTTTGACCCATGCTAAGGTAATGTGCCACCAGCCCTCAGTTCGGGCTCCATTGCCTGAAATTATCACAGTTTTGTACAAATGCTATTTTTTCTCTAGAAACAGCAGACTTAAAGTACACGCTGCATATAAACCAAAGTTAATTGAGCACATAATGACTTTGGAGCCATAAGGTTAAGTATAAAAAAACACAGATAAACAAATCCCAGGCAGCAGAGTACAGTGCATGCCATATTGATGCAGTACGCTCTTCAGCATTTCCTCAGAACGAAAGGAACGGTAGGAAGTGAAGTGTAGCAACTAACGCAATATGCTAAATGGAAACAGCAGTGGGTGTATTAATTTGATAAAGTGCAGTATCAGAGCAGCCAATATCACTCTCACCCAGTTAACACAGGACTGTTCCATAAAGTCAGAAGCCACTGGGTTTAGTTCTTAACTAAAGGAGATGCAAGGCCAGAACCACCACTACACTTATTATCGCCTGGCCCCAAGCCTTTTAACATTTCGGCGGAACTGTAAGACCTGACTGTTTGCCCAGGCCTTTGGGAGGGAGGATGGGGAGGGGGGTGTTTAGTCCCCTACCCATTTGTGTTTGGTTTTTGTTCTAGCCCTGTTGAGTTATATTTATATTTAATATTTAAGGTTTTAAGCATTTTGTATTTTATTGTATTTTATGGTTTTAATGTTGGAAGCCGCCCCGAGCTGCGTTGCAGGAGGGGCGGGGTAGAAATTTACTAAATAAAATAAATAAAATAAATAAATTATGCTAGTTTCAGGACTCCCAGCCTAGAAGGAATCAGTCAGTGAGCATGTCTGCCTAGCCTAGATCTGGTTATAAAGCATGAGATTTCACTGGGATTGTTTAATTGCATATGGTAATAAAGACATTTACACCTCACCTACCTTGAGTACTCTGTTTTTTTGAGAAAAAGTAGACAAATAGATGGATTGGGATGGAGGGACCTGAAGTCAGGGCCGGCCTTAGGAAATGCGAGGCCCTGGGCGAACACAAAATGCGGGGCCCCCTCAGCTCCATGCGCTTTCCACAGCCCACCCACTTTCCCATGGCCCCTCCCAATTTCCTGTGGCCCCTCCCATTTTCCGAGGCCCCGCCCACTTCCATTTGACAATTAGAGAATTGTCATACAAGTTATTTTTAACTTGTCTGTACAATGTGCTCCAAAGAACATATAAATCTGGTTTAGATGAAAGGGAGCCCAGGACACAGATATGCTTAAAAGGCAAAGACTTATTTAAAACACAGGCGGGCATGCACACAACGGATAGGGACAGATTATCCACGGCCTGAACCCTCCTTCTCTGGAGCATATTCCTATTACACGTCCAACACAGACGTTCAAACATAGATCCAGCCGCTCAAACATAAATCAAACAACTCCCACACAGTCACAGCACCCCCCATGAAAGCAGGGATGAGGAACTGAACCTCAGGCCCAGAGCAGCCAAACACAGCTCTCAGCAAGACTTTATCAGTGTGACCCCTTTCCAGTTATTGGATTTAAGGATCTCAAGCACCAAAGCACTAAAAACCCAGTTAAACGTATCAAACACGAAACTCCCCCACGACCACAGCACCCCCAGCCCCTTCCCAAACCATCCCCCAGATGGCCCCACTCTACTCCCAAAGCCCCACAGACGCGTGTAGTAGAACAAATGAGCTAATATGAAGAAAGAGAAGGAAGAGGTATTGGCTGGGTGGCCCTTACCTCAGCTGCTGCTGGGCCTGGGTCTTCTGGGAGGGCTGGAGGCTGACAGGCTTAGGTTGCTAAGCAGGAGGGGACAGCAGGAACGTTCTGTTGGGCCTCTCCTTGGGCAGGGGGGTGGCTCTGTTTCCCCCTCCAGGAGCCATGGGCGAGTGGGGGCAGCCATCAGGGGGTGAGAGGGGACAGCCATGGGAGGGGGAGCGGGCTAGAGGGAGCAACTCCCCCTCGCACACATACACTCACCCACACACACACACCTTTCTCTCTCTTACACACCTCACACACATTCATTCTCTCATACACATTCATTCGCTCTCTTACACATGCTCTCACCTCTCACACACCCCCGTTCAAGCTCTCACACATGCTTTCACCTCTTTCACACACACCCATTCAAGCTCACACCCACACGCTTTCACCTTTCTCTCTTCACTCACACACCCATTCAAGCTCACACACATGCTTTCACCTCTCTTTCACACACACCCATTCAAGCTCACACCCACACGCTTTCACCTTTCTCTCTTCACTCACACACCCATTCAAGCTTACACACACCCTTCCATATCTCTCTCTCTTTCTCACACACACACACCCCCATTCATACTCACACACATGCTCTCACCTCTCTCTTTCACACACACAAACCCATTCAAGCTTACACTGTCGAACATGCTTTACTCACACACACCCATTCACGCATGCTTTCATCTCTCTCACACACACTCTCAATCCCCATTCATACTCACACACATGCTCTCACCTCTCTCTCTCTTTCACACACACCCATTCAAACTTACACTGTCATACACACTTTCATCTCTCTCTCTCACACACACACACACACACACCCATTCAAGTTTACACACTCACTTTCAATCTCTCTCACACACACCTTAATCCGCATTCATACTCATACTTTTCCACTCTCTCTCTCTCTCTCACACACACACACACACACACTCACTCAATCTTAAACACACTTTTATCTCTCACACGCACACCTCAAACCCATTCATATTCTCCCACATGCTCTCACCTCTCTCTCTCTTTCACCCACACCCATTGAAGCGGACACACATTTTCATCTCTCTCACACACACCCAATCCCCATACTCACACACATGATGCGCTCTCTCTCTCTCTCACACACACACACACACACACACACACACACACACTGCACTGCCTCCTCTGGTCCCATCCCCCAGCCGCCACATTAAGCAGGAGATCCTCATCCTGACGCAGGACCCACTGCCCTCAATGCCTGCTCTGGTCCCCATGCCACCACCACCTTCTCTGCTCCACCACTGGACCACCACTCCTCACATCGCCTCCACTCCGACCTCTTCCGCACAGCAAGTCAGCAGCAGGTAAGCAAAGCCTGCTCGGCACACTGTGTGCCCATGGGTCCTCTCCTTCCTGGAAGTTCCTTTCATGCAATATCCAGGAGAGAGGAGGAGGGGCCAGGCAGACTGTGAGGATGGAGGAGAAGGAGGAGGTGGTGGTGGTAGGTGGGGCCACAGCCATGGGTGGGTGGTCTGTTCAAGGTTGACTGGGAGGAGGGGCCCCGTGGTGCTGTTCCTGTCTGCCAGTGCAGTGTGGTGCCACACCGACCCGAGTGTCCCCTCCCCCAACTTTTTTTTTTTTAAAAAAAATTCTACACCCCTCCCCCGAACTGTGGATCCCCCCCAAGCGCGGGGCCCTGGGCAGCCACCCCTAGCTGCCCTGAGGTAAGGCTGGCCCTGCCTGAAGTATGGCTTTACACGAGACCCTCGTGTGCTTTAATCTGACCCTGAGAACAGTGTGAGCTATATTGAAAAGCTAAGTGAATAATTATTCTGTACACAGAGATAAAAAACACTATTGCTGGGCCTTTTCGCACAGATGCCTCCCCCCACCCCCCCCCGCATACGTGTTCAGGTGAGGGGGGCCTCTGTACGATTGCTGCATCAGGTGCGGGGGGGATAGGGAGACATCTGTGGGAACACCGCAGTCGGTGGGTGGGGGTGCATCTGCGCTCCCGCACTCCACCCACCTGCACCTATCACCCACGCACAGAGCAATGGGTGCCAATGGCGGATGCTCCATGAGTGGAGTCAGGTGGGGGTCCATGAGAATACACACCCATGCACCGGTCACCCACCGCACCGCCCACCCATCCCACCATGCACAGCGACCCATCTGAAAAGGGCCACTGTTACGTAGTATGACAAGACACAGGCCATTTTAAGTTTTCATTAGATTTTAGCCCTGGTGGATCCTCAGACCTGGTGATTCTTCCTTAATGAGGTAGGTACATTGGCTTTAACACTGTGGTACACTGTTTACTGTGTTACCACAATTTGCTGTGTTTCTAGCAGAATTAGCTAATCCCTGCAGTGATGAGACTGAAAACATAATGAAGTTGCAGTGAGAGTTGAGAATGGGCCTCTTAAATCCTGACTCAGGCTCTACTTGTTGCCCTGGTCCACTGCTGCAATCATTGCTTTGTTGGTGTATCCCAGAATGAGACAAGGACACCATCACTGGGTTTTAAAGGCTGCACTCTTTATTCAAATTCCATAATCTGGGTGTGGAATTGCCACAGGCAATTTGGGTCCAATAGCAGAAAAGTATCAAACATTACTTAAAAGCTTTGGGTAAGGATCCTGAGGCACTCTCAGGTACCTGCCCCTAATGCTTAATCAACTATGCCTCCTCCTCTATCCCAGGACACAAATAAAGGGTGAAGGAGAACAAATATGTCCCCACAAGGGACCAGAGAAAGGAGTAGGATGCGGAAGGCCCAAGGCCATATATGCCTCATTGGTGCCCTTAAGTTTACCCCTCCCAGGCCCAGGGATGTAACCCTGGTGCTTGCTGCACTGTGCTGATAAGAATGGACCCCTAAATTCTCCAAAAATGGATCCCCCCCCCAATCCTGTTATGTAAACTGAGGCCAAGGGACCTGAGAGAAAGGGCATGCAAAAAGCCCCCAGGGACCAACGGAGGCCGGAGAACATGAGGATAGAGGCTTGGTGGGGAAGCCTCCCCATACGAGGTGCACAATCAAAAGAGGGAGGGGGGCAGGACAAAAGTAAAGCAAAAGTAAGGATCGAGCCTGATGCCAGGATCACTAGCTCACTCATGTAAGATACCAGTTTTCAGCTTGGAAGAAAGAATAAAGGGAAGACACACAAAGTAAGAATGGAGCCGTTAGGAGAAGAGTGTGTTTTCTATTGATCATAGCTTCAGGGACATGACTTAGCTCAGTAACATCCCCCATGCCAGCGAGACTAGGGATCCCCTGTGTTAAGCAGACATTAGAGACCAGGTGTGTCTTTTGTGTTACAGAAGCCGGTTGTTAACTCCTTCCTCCTCTCCCATGTTTACCTGTAAGTGATTTGTTGTTTATGGTTGACCACCGTTTCTAATATATCTTGTGCAGAGCATCTCGGCTCCTTTCTCATGGAAGTAAAAGTCTACGTTTCAAACCTCGTTAGTCCATTGTGCATCCCCAAATGGCCCATTTTAGCCTCACAACTCCTTTTGTTCAGGTCCCTATAACTGCCTTAGTCTTCCTCTCAACCTCTGAGAAAACCTTGGACCCCAGATACATGCAGGTCTCTCCTGCATGTGTCTGAGCTAATGGATCTCCCAGACTTCACACACACACACCCCCGACATTGCTGGATCCTGCTCAATCAGCTAGGAGAGGTAAACTACAGGTCCAGTCTCTTGCTTTTTCTTCTCCTCTGCAGAGCCTAACCCCCCCCATCCCCCATTCTTCAGTGTACTTTTACTTTCCCAGCCAGAGTCTGTATTTTCTTTGTAGCCTTTGTTTGTACCCTTGGACACCTGGGAACCCCGGTTTAAGTGATTAGACTAAATTCGCCCTAAAGTTAAGGAACGTTAGATATTGGGTGGCTCTGTTCCCAGTAGCTATAAGGGGGAGGGGGTTCCTATCAACACAAGCTTACTTTCCCTTCCCTCGCATTTGTTTGCGTTTTTCCCTTCACATATTCCATCAGCCAGACCTGGGCTGTGTTTTAGTATTAGCTTCTATGTGTGTGTACCTTATTTGAGTCCTTTTTCTTTTACTGTATAACACAATAAACCTCGTTTAGTTTTATTGGAACATTTGTCTCTCTTTTCTTATAATTTGGGGAGGAAACAACCTGTCTGTAGCGTGTATTGTCCTCAGCCTGATCCCTTGAACACGAGGGGACCCCCTATTTTGACTAATTTGGCTAATTCCCCTAAATGTAAAGATAGAGCAGATATTGGGGAACTGACCCCCCCAATAATCTCACATGGCAGGGGGTCTCGTGTTAACAGTGCTTCTGTGCCATGTTACAATCCCCATCACTTAGGAGATGTCTCAATATTGTCTGCTCAACTGAGACTGCTTTTAGATCTGTGCGGCGAACACGCTGCATAAAATCACGCTGCATGTAAATATCCCATGTGTGGAATTTAGATGTGACATTTCGCACGTGAAAGCTGGTCGCGTGTTCTTTTAAAGCTGCAAATTAAATACCTCGATGTTGAGGTCTTTAATTCACAGCTTTAAAAGAATGCACAACCAGTTTTAATTTGTGAAATGTCACGTCTAAATCCCACACATGGGATATTTACCCGTGATTTTATGCAGCATGTTTGCCGCGCATGTCTGCTGGACCCCTGCAAGAGTGCAACAAGTTATGACTGAATGATCAACCCACAGTCTTAAGAGGTCAAATCAAGCCAATCAAATAACACTGTGGGGAAGGCAAAAACCAGAAATTTCTAAGTCAAAAAGGGGTTCAAAAAAAAAATCCTTTTCAACCCCAATAGGCAACCTGCTGATGCTCACAGTGCTAAAAAGCAGAGGAGGTGCTGCTTGCCCGCTCCCTGCACCTGCTGCGCTGGAGCTCTGGACCAGCCGACTGCTGGGCCCTACATCTTGTGTGTGAGACTACAATCACACCTCTGGGCTGGGTTGCCTAACAACCCCAGCTGGGCTCTACAGTTTCCCACCACTGCTGGGCATTGCCCAGGCAACTCCAGCTGGTGGCTACCAGCAGCTAACTGCTACAGCAGCCTACCCTCAGTGCTACTCATTCCTGAAAGAGGGGAGCACAACAAAGCGCCCTTTGCCGCCCCCGCCCCCTTGTGTTTGGGTGAAGGAGGGAGCCGAAGGGGTAAGTCTGTGAAGCAAGATGAACACTCCATAGAACCACTGAGGGAATGGGGCCCCTTGGAAGCTGATTGAGGATCAGGACCAGCTAAGATCCTGGAGCTGAGATTCAAGTAGGGAATGGAAGCCCAGAGGATCTGGGAATCAGATAGGGGATGGGCACTTTTTAGACCTTCACAAATACATTGATTCCTCATTACTTCACCATAATAATGTGAAGACAAACACAATAATACTGCTGTTGAATCCTGCCAAAAGTATCACTGGAAGAATTAAAATGACTGGATCTTTGACAATAACACTTTCTGATTCTACAGGAAAATCTGATCTCACAAGAGAACCAAGACAGACATTTTTATGTGACTTTTTTTTTTTCTCTCCCAGATCTAAGCCCTGAAACATAAGCTGGCAAGAAAGAATATTTATTTGTCAAGTAAAGCTTTCTGGATGAGGAAGTCGATTGCCTATTCCTAGGTAAGTTCAAGCACAAACAGAGGATATTTTGGAAAAAATTAAAGAGACAGTGCAAGTCTCTCTACAGGAAGAGGAAAGAGTGGGTGACAAACACAGATGCAGCTTTTGATAATACTGGCCTTTGTCTAATACAAAGGAAGAGCAAGTTGGGGAGTGGGGGAATGGGGGCATTTCAGAAAATTGTTCTAGGATAAAGCAGTTCCTTTTCCCCACTACTCAGCTGCGAGATAGCTTGGAAAGCTTAGAAATCGTTTCACACGTGACTCTGATAAATCTGCTGTACACAGCTTTGCTGATGCACCAAAGGATACAGGACACTAGCACTGGGTTTTTAACGACTGCACTCTTTATTAAATCAAATCATAATTAAATTAGGTGGGGGAAATCACCTATTGCGATATGGGTTGAACTTTGTTAACCAAACAGCAACTCATGGGTGGTTTCGATGTACCCTTGGTTACCACCCCAATCATGAACACAACTTCTCCCCCCCCTGTGGCCCCTGCCATGGGTGAGGGGAACCAAATTCCTTTTGAACTTGAGTAAGGATGAGGGCACCTGCTGACGGGGGACCGTACCTGTCCCTACCACACTCACTGGACATCCCTCCCAGGGAGGCTACCCCGACACTTGCCATACCCTGCTTTTCTGGTGGGTAGACCTCCCCATCTCTTAAGGAGATGACTCGTACTTATGGTCATTCTAATCTACCCTAACATGCAGTACTGGAGCCCGGCCATTAAGGGGTCGCTGGGGCTACCCAGATGAGCCTGACCCCACCCCCCATCTCCTACAACCTTACTAGCACATGAACCAGCTTCTCTTTCAGGGCTCCTAACCATCGTTACCCTCAGCTGACAAGTGAACCCCATCCCATTGGTACAGTGCGGGGCGTTTGTGTGTCACGGCATGGCTGCCTATGCTCGCTTCACCTAGGCCTACAAGCCACCTGCCCACGTCCTTATTGACAGTTCTCCAGGTTTTATCAATCTTTCTAGGATGTACCCCTTGCCCCATATCATACGCTCCACCAAATCAGTCCATATCATTAGGGTAGATGGGAAAAGCTTCTTAATCTCCCACACATCCCTCTTGATGTTTCTGATAAGCTAAACACCCTTCAGGTGGGGTAAATCATTCTTGCTCAGGTGTAAAACTAGGACATCGGGAGGGGGGCCCCATTGAGGCACCTGGAGTGTTGGCAGGAGTTGGTGCCACCTCATGCCACTGTGGCCTTTCCATTGGATCTCAGCTTGCGCCAATAACCCCAACTGGGTTCCCCATCTGGTCTGGCCAGCTGCCTTGCCTGCCCAGCGCACGAGGCTGTGGCGATGATCCAGACCTGCTTCCGGTGACGGGGGGGGAGCGCCTGAGGGAACAAAAGGAAGGTTAGAACTGGTAGCGGGGGGTGCCCTGAACATAAGCCTGGAAGGCCCCCGACTCCCAATGGCCCACTGCCCGTATACCCTGTTCCGACATGCCGGCCTCTGCTGCAAAACTGGTGATCCCTATGCGGAACGAATTCATGCCATACGTGACCGCTGGCAACCCGAGGCAGGATAACACAGACCTAAGGACTGCTGCAAATTGGTACCTCATCACATTCTGGCCCCCAGCATGCCTAAAAAGGGGGCCAGGTACCATCTGTCATACCGCAAGGTATGCCTCGACCACCCATACTGGACATAACTCAAACGTACTGGCCCTATTCAGTCTAACCACTTGCCCTCTTCCCCTTTGATCAGTTTTTGAGTGACGAATGTGCAAGGCCATCATTGTTGAGCCAATTTGGATGTCACTGAGCCGAAGTGCCCTACCTGAGGTGTCCCTGGCTGATTCAGCTACAAGTTCGCTAACGCGAAACGCCCTGAAGAATGCTAGCTTAAATAATGAATTAAACAGTGAAATTTCATAACCATCAAAACAGATCTGGGGGAGTGTCCTGCACATGTCCAGAAGCAAAGTCGGGGTAATGAGGGCCCTTTGGTCTGGGGTCTGGCCCTGCTCCCTGGACCAGCTCTCTAAAAGGCGTCTGGTGAAAAAACCTCTGTCAGAGTGTGTGTGTGCCCCATAAAGGTTACTCATAAAACCCAGAGCCAACAATTTCCCGGCTATGGTTCCCAGTGCTGCCCCCTACGCGTCAAGTGGAGGGCAAATTGGAGCATCTGAGGCTCCAGGATCAGGAAACCCAGTTCCCACCCTCACGACAACTGGTATTGTTGAAAATCCTGGAAGACTCGGTCATAGGCTGCCCTCATTCAAAGTGCCAGGGATCCCTGAACGGCAGTGTACAGCTCTATGACCCAAGGTACCACACTGATGGTGCCAGTGGTTCTGGGGTCACCTGGGCGCATGGTGCCAAGCAGAAGTGCTCCATCTGGAAGTGAGAGACGGCATCGGCTACACCATTGTCAATACCAGGGATGTGCCTAGCTTGAAAGAGTATGTTGAATTTCAAACAGGTGAGCACAAAAGCCCTAACTAGCTTCATGACCCTTGGGGACCAGGAAGATTGGGTGTTAATGATGTGGACAATCGCTTAGTTGTCAAAGCTCTTTTGGAGAAAGATGAACAGCTAGCACAATAGGAAAGCATTCCAGGAAGGTGAGATCCCTGGTGATCCCCAGTTCACTCCATTCGGGTCATGAGGGTGCTGCCACCCACCTGTTCCTAAAGAATAACCCAAATCCAAAACTGCCGGCCGCATCAGAGTGCACCTGGAGCAAAAGCTGGTGTTTCCCAAAACTGGTCCCATTGAAATTTTCTAGAAAGGCGGCCCAAGTCTGGAGATCCTCCTTCATTTCCTTGGTGAGCCTGATATGATGGGGGGGAGGGGAGATTACCTGCAAGCTTGACGTAGAGGTGGGACAGGAAGGCCCGCACCGGAGCCACCACCCTACATGTGAAATTAAGGCTCCCCAGCAATGACTGGAGGTGGCAAACCGTAACCTTCGCTGCCCCCAAGCACTCATCCACCTTGGCCCGAAGGGATGTCACCTTATCTTGGGGCAGGTGGGAAATGGCCAAGACCGTGTCCAGCTCAATCCCAACATAAGTCAATCTAGTGGCTGGTCCTTCCATCTTTTTGGGTGCCAGAGGGATGCCCGGTTCCTCCGCTACCCTGTGAAACATCTGCATCAGCCCTGAGCATTCCTCTGTGTTCGTCCGTCCAATGAAGAGGAAATCATCCAAATATTTTGTGACTCCCCCCGCACCAGCCCGTTGTCACACAACCCATTCAAGGAGGGAGCTGAATCTCTCGAATGCCGAACAAGAGATGGAGTACCCCATCGGCATGGCCTTGTCATAATAGTATCAGCTGTCAAAATGGAAGCCGAGCAAAGGGAAACTCTCCAGGTGAACTGGGAGCAGGCGAAAGGCAGACTTAATATCGCACTTTCCCAGGATAGCACAGAGCCCCAAAAGCCAAACTAGGGACACTGCCAAGTCGAACAATGCATAGTGAACTGAAGTAAGTTCCTTGGGTATGGTGTCATTGACTGAGCCACCCCAAGGGTGAGACAGGTGGTGGATCAATCAAAACTCACCTGGGGCCTTTTGGGGGACCACACCTAGGGGGGAAACCACCATGTTGGGGAAAGGGGGCTGGGACGGGGTCAATCAGTCACCCTCCCCTGTGCTCGCTCCTTCTCAATTTTGGCTTGTATCACCCACTCCATCCCAAGTATGGACCTTCAAGTTGGGGGGCACCTGTTGCTGCTGGACTTTGAGTGCTGGGATCTTAAAACCCTGTTACAACATAATTCACCTCCGCTTAGTCAGGATGCCCACAGAGGGCCAGTTCCAGCTGTTTGCCCTTAACTGGCATTGGGGCTCTTACCAGGGGTTCTCAAATTGCTGCCTCCCTACCCTCCTTTTCCTCCTCCCCGGGGTAGGGTTTACCCGGGTCTTGCACGGGGGCATGTGGAGGCTGCATGGTGCACAGAACAGGTGGGGCAGGCATGACAAAACCTGCAAGCCGCGCAGGAACATCTCCCAGAATGGCTGAACTCCCAGCACTGCCCCGCGAAGGTTCCTACCACTTTTTTTCCATCCTCACAAAAGGAATCAGCGGCAGATGTGCCCCCCCCCCACTTACCAGCAGATGGCCACTGTCTGATGTGGGTACATTGCCCGTCCCGCTCATTCAATTGAGCCACAGATCATTTGCATGTAGGTCCTACTGAAGGCGGGGGATGTAAGCTGTACAATGCCTAAACACTTCATCTATCACAGCCAAGCCCCCGATGGACCCACCTCATATGCGCGCTGCACTATGTCGGCGTATTTGAGTAGGTCAGCAGCCCGACTGGGGTAGGCATGTATCATCACCCCTTGATATATAAAAAAGACCGCGGTCCAGTTCCGACCAGTTCTTTTCAGCCTTGGGACATTTGAAACACTCCCTCTTCTTCTTGTCATCCTGTTCAGCTGGGTCCACTATGGGACCACTGAACAGGAGGGCAAATATATCCATGTACTCCCCTCTCCAAATTCTCTCCCGAGTGGCTGGGAGTAAGTGATCCCCGATCGGGGCACTGTCTAGGGATGCTGTCCGAGGTCTGGGTCACATCTGAGCAATTGTTTGGTGGCAGAGAAAAGGCGGGTGGGGGAGCCCACACTTGAAGCGCCTGCCCCTCGAGGGGGGCAGCGCCCAGTCTATGACCTGGAATGGGCAATGGCCCCAGTGGGTAAGTCCCACTGCTGGCCCCAGCTGAAGGAGAAGGGGGGGTTACTGGGACCGAAGTCCTATTCCACCACACCAACTGGGTCCTTTCGATGCCCCCCGTCAGGCCCTGGTGGGGGACAGTTGTTGATCTGCTGGCTCCTTCAAGAGTTTGTGTTGCCACAGGCCAGGCCTGGGGGATTGCCCTGGTGCCCCCAGTGTCTGCCCTCCGTGAGTGTGCCCCTGCCTCACCTGCATTGTGATCCGTCGGAGGTGGCACCTCCTGATGAGGTCTTGGTAGCTGGACACATTGCTGGGCCAGTACTTGGATGGCATGTACAATCTTTTCAATTTTCTGGCGAAGATCATCCCTCTCCTGCCCGTGGGCTTCCGCTCGTCCCTGGTTTTTAAAAGGGGGGGGGAAGGGGCTCCCCAGCCCAGCACCGCAAGGATGCTTCCCCAGCTGGCTGCACCCGGCCACACCCCGGGCAGGACCCGGAAGGCCGAGCTGGGCAGGCCCACCCCAAGGACCCCCAACGGGCAGTAAAACCCACCCCAGTGGGGATGTCCACCCTACGCTGTCACCCCCAAGGCAACAGCCAATGCAGCCACCGACAGGGGGGGCAGCAAGGGGGGGTTCACAGGCTCCGCTGGACCACCCTGCAGGGCCCAAGTGCCTCTGCATTCTGGCACCCTTGTTGCCCCACCCATCTGCTCCAGGAATCATGCCGGGGGGTTGGTTACACATGGCTTAATGGGGAAGAGTCAACACAGATTAGTAAAGGTAAAGGGTGTAAATAAGCATGTGGACAAGGGAGATCCAGTAGATATAGTGGACCTAGCTTTCCAGAAAGAATTTGATAAGGTCCCTCATGAGAGACTCTTGAGAAAATTAAAAAGTCATGGGATAGGAGATAGTGTCTTGGATCAGAAACTGGTTGAAAGATAGAAAGCAAAGGGTTGGACTAAATGGTCGGTTTTCACAATGAAGACATGTAAAAAGTGGTGTGCTTCAGGGATCTGTATTGGGACCGGTGCTGTTTAATGTATTCATTAATGATTTGGGAAAGGGAGTTAAGAGTGAGGTGATCAAATTTGCAGATGACACCAAGTTATTCAAGTTAAAACATGAGCAGACTGGGAGGAGCTACAACAGGATCTTACGACACTGGGTGCCTGGGCACCTAAATGGCAAATTAGATTTAATGAAGACAAGTGCAAAGTGATGCACGTAGGGAAAAATAATCCAAAACTATGCATACACAATGCTGGGTACTAAGCTAGGAGTTACCACTCAGGAAAAGGATCTGGGGGTGGTTGTGGACAATACAATGGAATCCACAGCGCAGTGCGCAGCAGCAGTCAAAAAAGCAAACAGAATGGTAGGAATTATTCAGAAGGGGATAGAGAATAAAACTGAGAAAGTAATAATGCCTCTATACAAATCAATGGTGCAACCACACCTAGAATATTGTGTGCAGTTCTGGTCACCCCATCTCAAAAAAGACATAGCTGAACTAGAAAAGGTACAGAGAAGGGCAACAAAAATGATCAAGGGCATGGAAGGGCTCCCGTATGAGGAGAGGCTTGGTAGGTTGGGACTCTTCAGCTTGGAGAAGAGACGACTGAGAGGAGATATGACAGAGGTCTATAAAATCATGAGTGGTGTGGAACTAAAAAACAGGAGCAGTTATTTACCATCTCAGCTAGTACTAGAACTAAGGGACACTCCATGAAACTCATGGGTGGCAAGTTTAAAACAAATAAAAGAAAATATTTTTTCACTCAGCGTATAATTGGGTTGTGGAATCTACTGCCAGAGGTTGTGGTAAGGGCCAATACTATAGCTGAGTTTAAAAGAGGTTTGGACAAGTTTCTGGAAGATAGGTCCATTAGCAGCTATTAGCCAGACAGGATCAGGGAACATGATGGGAGCTGGGGGAAAACAACAGGGAATAGATCCCCCATTGTGACCTGTTGGGTGCTTCTCCCAAGCCACCGTGATTGGGCACTGTCGGAGACAGGATGCTGGGCTAGATGGACCATTCGTCTGACCCAGTATGGCACATCTTATGTTCTTATTGCATATGCTTTGATGAGACTACATTGGGTGAAAACAGAGATGCACATCATTCGGCTTTAACACCACTTTAACATTTCTTATGCATGTTGCAAGCCCTATGCAACCCTGCAACATGCATAAGAAATGTTAAAGCAGTGTTGTTAAAGCGGACTTATGTGCATGTCTGCTTTCACCCAGTGAAGCAGAAACACTATCTTTCTGCTAATGTATCTAATCTACTTTCAAAAAATACCATTCCCATAACCATGATAGGTTTCATACTGGGAAAGTGTTATGGTGAGAAGCTTGGCTATTGTGACTATGGGAATGGTATACAAAGTGATTAGATACATTAGCAGAGAGACAGTGTTTCTGTCTCAATATAGTCCCATCAAAGGATGTGAAATCACCCTCGACATTGCAGTCCTCCAACTACTACCTGACTAGTTCATTGCACATAGCTCTGGGATAGAGCTGAAACCAGTAGTACATTTATTACCTGTGATGTGAGTAATATCTGAATTTTCAGGTAGCCCTTCCAGTATGCCTGACTCTATACAAGCAATGGAAATGAGTATGTTGTATTCAGATAGTTGCTAATTATCAATTTAGTTTTAGTTTGTAAGTAAGTTTGTTCCCTCGAGCCTCCTGTAGCCTAGGCTGCAAGGGTGATGGAAAAAAGGAGGAGGAACAGAGGGGGAGGGAGACGGGATAGGGACTCTGTATGGGGTTGGAAATAAAGATCTCTTCCCTGTTACAGCTAAAGCATGTCTCCCGTGTCTTAGATAAAGAGGAGCATGATACAAAAGAGTACTTGCCTACCTGATTTGCATTTAAAATGAGAGAGGGTGGGTGTGTAAATGCCCACCGATTTTATAAGCCAGCTGTTAGAAAGTGGCATGGGCAAGCAGAGGGCAGCATAGAACCAGGACCCTTGGCAAAGCTGTCCTAAAACAAAGCAAAGCAGCCTGCGCCACACCAGAAGGGTGATTTACAAATCACTAATTGTAAAACCTTATAGGTCCAGTTTACAGTGCCCATCCTCCTGTCCAAAGTAGATAGGCACTGCTAGCAATTGCTCTGGCAGCGCTCCTGGCAGAGCTTTGGAAAAGAACTGGAAAGGTACAAGGATCCTATAGGCATGGCAACATCAGAGAATCCACTACACAAGAGGCAAGATTGTTTCACAAAGTAAACTTATAAATGCAAGAAATCACACCTTAAACTTACTACACGGTCTAGATATGAACCCTTGAGCTATCAGTCTCCTGTGCCCTAGTCTACTAGCAGAGCAATAGGAGAAACAGCAGGGTAAGGACTCTACATAGTGCCCAGCAAGCTAGACAGCTGTTTGTAAGGCTACTACAGGTGCAGCTGGGTAGCTAAGCTTTGTACTTGCTGTGTCATGGATTCTTGCCTACATTGTGTTACCTTTTTTAACAAAATTAACTCTCAGCAGCTATCGACCCCTAAAGGATGTAGGAAGCAACTTGAGCTGTGAAAGAAGGAGCTGCTGCTTCGTTATTAAAAACAAAAAGACATAGTCCCCCTGTTTGTCACTGGTAATTATTCCTGTTATTGCAATGCCCTCCCGGAGGCTTTCCCTCTCCAGCTGCTGGATTCTCTGCCATTTCCATGCAGTTTCTTTACCTACAGGAGCCTTGAACCACTAACCTTTTCACTTCTTTTTCAATGCTTTACCAGAGCATCTGCTAGCGGTTGTCTATCTTTTACTCTTCCTTCTCACAGCCCCTTCCCTGTTCAGAGTTCCTCTGCATCTGAGTCTCCTCTTGTTACTTTGACCCTTTTCACAGAGACACTCTAACACTGATAAAATGGCGGTGACATTTTATTATACATGTTGCAGGGCACCCACAGAGCATTCCTGCAGTCCTGCAACATGGGTAATAAAATGTAACCTCCGAGTGTCTGTGTGAAAAGGGCCTTTGAACCCCAAAAGCTGGCAGTGAACGCTCACCACTGATGGCAAGGGGGGGGGGAATAGGATTTCAATTTGAAAAAAATCACAAAAAATTAAGTAAAACCATAGACTTTGTGATTTTATGCACATGTATGCAAACTCAACACCCACTGGTTTTTAACACACAAATCCTCCATGCTGTTAGTGGCAGGAGCTTACTGCCTGCTTTCTGGGCGAATGGAAAGTAGCTTGCAGCCCACTGAAGGCTGGAGATGGCTGCTCTAGATGGATGCTTTTATAAACAGCATGTGAGTGATGCTTGCTTACTGTTTTGCTTAGTTTGCTTTGTAGTTTAAGGGCCCATTCTTCATTGTGCACCAAGTTATTCCTGAGTTTGTTTAAGGCTTTGCTCTCCAGCTGTGCTGCAAGCACCACTCTGATTGCCGCTCTCTCAGCCCCCAGGGAGGGCATTTCACTGACAGGGATAACTACCAGTGATAAACAGGGGGCAACTCCTCCAAAATCCAGTGCTAGGTACACTGAATACCACAGCTTATTGAGGCAATTATTCCGGATGGAACCAGAATAGATAGAAGGTCACTTCCCCCCAAACACGCTGCTGGTTTTTAGTCTGCTCCTGATGCCCCCTCGATTTTGCTTGCTTCCTGGATGGGGGGTAGAGTGTGCCACAGGGAAAGAACAGGGAACCTTCTGTTTGTGGGATGAGTGGGATAGAAATATAAATAATTAAACCTTAGGTACAAGCTGGAAACTGCGCTACCTGACATAGGCCCTTTTCAAACGGGCCACGGAGGGTGGCAGGATGTATGCGCACCTGCGGTGGGTGGCTGCGCGCTCGTTCCCACAGGCGCACACCTGTCTCTACCCATCTCCTCGCATGGAACAACTGGCATTGGAGCCTGTTGCTCCGTGCGTGGGTGATGGATGGAGCTGGATGGAGCGCGGGAGCATGCACGCACCCCCACCCATGGTGTCCCCACAGGTGCATCCCACACACACCTGCCACGGCATTCACCCAGGTGCAGGGGTCGGTGTGTGAGAAAAGGCCCATAGCCTCAGGTTACCTGTCCTTCCCCTCTCCCCCCTACATATCATTCTTTTCAGAATGAGAGAGGGGTGGGGAATGGGCAAGGAATATCTGCTCTCAGGGATGGGAGGATGTGGTTAAAAGGTAGGGGACTTGGGCACCGGGCTGCCTCTTCCTTCTCCTGCTCCTCACCCTGCTCTTGGTAACTGTAATAGAAAGAGATATATGTAGAACACAACAACAGGATTCTCTCTCAGATCTAACGCATGATCAGTGCTCAGTTGCTTCCCCCCACACACACACACTTTATCATGCTGAAGCAGATGACCTGGCAGATGTATATTGTTATCTGGAACCAGATGAACCATATTATGCCCCTTTAGAAAACAAAAATACCCAAGCTCAAAATGTCAGTGGATCTCCGCTTTGTTTTTAAGACTGCCAAATTGCTATCAGATTACGCCCCTTCACAAATGGGGATTTAATGGATGGAAGCTGGCTGTGGGAGTGGTTTGAAGGGAGGCAGAAACACATGGGCAATGAAAAGTCAACTAAGCACTCTGTGTCGGAGCCTAGATTTAAGCTTTTGCAAATACAAGGTACTTTGTTCTCTGTCCTAAAAAGCCCAGAGCAGGCTCCCTGGTAATTCTGCTACCTGAAAGCCTGCTTATCTTCCTAACAGGGAATATCATTATCTGAAGCACACTTATGCTTGAGCGAAAAGAGCAGAGTCTCAATGTATAATCTGAAATTGTTCCACAATGGATTATCGCTGTTTAGCCAGGGAAAAAAAAAGAGGGCCTCCTACAAATGGATATGTAGTAACAATACGTAATAGAAAGAATGTGTAAAGTAACCTAATATTGGAGCCACAGTGCTTTGTAGCTAGAGCTATAAATGGATTGCGCAGTCCTTACCACACCAGCAGTATAATAATTGGACTCCTTTCAAACACTGAATCTCATAGGAGCACAACATACTTCACGGGGCACAGCTTTCTAAGTCACCCCAAGTCACTTTTGCAAGGGGCAGCGTAAAAAATGGAAAAAATAAATTTAAAAGATTTTTTTAAAAAAAAAAAGAAATTATGCAACTCTGAGCACAGAACGTTGTAATCTTTAGCACTTCTTCTAGCAGTAGAACAAGCTTTACTTACAGCAGGGATGGGGGAACGTTTTCCTTCCCAGGGGTCAACTAGCTTCAAGGGCCATCTAGGAGTTGCGAGGGGGAGTGATTAAGCAGTGTGCTCAGTAGGGATGTGCGAACAGAATGGGATTCGGACGTTTGGACGTTCAGTCCAAAAACTTAGTTTGGGTTCGTGCATTCGGTCCCGCGGAGTTCAACCCCCCCCTCGAACGTTCAGAAAGTTCGGCCACTGCAGAGGCTTGGGGCGCTCCAGGGGTGCCCATGGGGGCATGGCAGGCCATCAGAGACACAGCAGCAGAGACCAGGAAGGCTTGGCACTGGCACGAAGGCTTGGCGCTGGCACCCCGGCTTGCCTGGGAAGGCAGGCTTGGCACTTGGCCCCCGGGGGTGCCTGTGATGCCATGGCTGGCCGTCTGAGACCCAGCGGCAGCAGCAGCACCAGAGGATGGGAAGGCTTGGGGCTTGGTGGCTGGCCTGGCACCCCTACTTGGCCGGGCATTGCAGGCTGCCAGGCATCAGTGGAGTAGCGGCAGACACTGGATTGCCCGATAGCAGAACCCATGGCACAGCAGAGGCAGCAGCAGCAGCAGCAGAAGACAGGCAGCATGGCATGAGCAGCAGAAGGCAGGCTGAGGCAGGGTTCAAGGTTGGCAACCAGGGCGGACAGACAGGCAGTGTGGCATGAGAGGCAGTAGGGAAGGCAGGCTGGGACCTTGGCAGGGCACTCAGATAGGCTGGCAAAGACTCCACAGCGTGTGAGAGAGAGAGCCAGTCAGATAGGGAGGCTGAGATCATCTAGACAGAGGCCAGCTGGCAGGCTTTCAGCTTCCCAATGCCACCCTGCATCATGAGGTCAGTCAGATAGGCCAGCTGAGGTCATCTAGTCAGAGAGAGAGAGAGAGAGAGAGAGAAGCAGGGTGGGCGCCAGGCATTGGGAGGGAGGGACAGCACCTCAGCAGCAGCAGCCCAGACTGAGGAAGAGCCCCATCCCAAGACTGCCCCTGCCTGGGATGGCATGTGCCACTACACCATCAATCCATATCCAGGGGCAGCTCGGGGAATCCCAGCAGTGGAAGGTTCACCTTTATAAAAAGCAACTGCTCCACCATCTTGGCCCCCAGTCTCAGGCTGTGCAGCGAGCAAATGTCCCCCACCATAGAGAACACCCACTCGCTGGGGACACTCGTTGGTGGGCAGGACAACAGACCCTTGGCCACTTTGGACAGGGCCGGCCACACATCCCTCTGAGAACTGTGTCACCACCATGTTCTGCCCCTCCCATCAGCGCTGTCAGTAGTGCAGCAGCAGCAGCCAGTTGAGTCCCAGAAGCATCAGTGCACCATGGAGGTGCTGGGGTGGGGGCAGCTGCCAAGTCCATTGACAGCTGCAGGACGTGAAGGGCAACTGAAAGCCACGTGCATGTTGGAGGAAATGATTGCACTCGATGGGCAGCCCTTCTTGGTGGTCGGGAACATGGGGTTTAGATGCCTGATTGGGTTTCTGGCCTCCCCAGTTTAAGCTGCCCTCACACAGCACCCAGAGTCAGCAGGTGGTGCCAGGCTGCCTTGTACCAGGCTTTAAAGGCACGAGTGAGGGAGCAGCTGGCAGGGGCTGGGGGTGCCACTGTCCACTTCGCCACTGACCTGTGGTCGAGTAGGAACACACAGCATGCCTACCTGGCAGTGATGTGGCGCACTGGTGGCAGGACCCAGAGGCAGCGTTTGGCAGTGGCAGGAGAAGTCCCGAAGCAGGTTATAGGTGAGCCCTGCTTCAGGCAGAAGTCATGGACGCCATGGCCCCCACACTGCTCGGAACATCAAGTCAGCCCTGACCGCCATCGTGAGGGAGTGGGTCACGCCAGGCACGCCCTTCACCAAGGGGTGTGTGGTGACAGACAACGCAGCCAACATACTGAGGGCAGTCCACGACGGGGGCTTCCCCAGCATTCTTTGCGTCACACACACCCTTCACCTGGTGGTCAGGGACACTCTGGGCTTGGGGGAAGAAGGAGATTTGGGGCAGGCACCCTTAGCTCCCTGATCAAGCGGGGGAGGAACCTGGCCGGTTTCTTTAACCGGAGAGTGAAGGGCAGTGACCTCCTCTGAGCAAAGCAGGCCGAGCAAGGCTCCTCAGTGCACCAGCTGGTGCAGGATGTGTCCACCCAGTGGAATTCCACGTTCCTGATGCTCGAGCGACTTCTCGAGCAGAAAGCCGCCTTGCATCAGGTTCAACTGGTGACAGACAGTGGGGCATCTCCAGGGTACAATGGGGCAGAATGGGAGATCCTGGCTCACATGGTCTTCATGCTGAGACCGTTCCTAGCCGTGACGGAGACCATCAGCTCCTCCACGGCCACCATCAGCCAGGTGACCCCTCTGGTCCAAAGTCTCCCCATGAGGCTGGAGGAAATTCTCCAGGGGTGGATTGTGGACCTCAGGACAGGAAACTGGCGGATGAGGTAATTAACCTGGTGCGGCAGCTGAAGGCAGGGTTGAAGGCGCGGTTCGATGAGCTCCTGAAGTGGGCTGAATACGTTTTGGCAACCATGCTGGACCCCAGAGTCAAGGGCAGCATGGCGCACCAGACAGCGCTCTATGGGCACTGGAAGGGTGAGCTGGTGGAGAGGGTCCAGCAGGCAGAGAGGGCTCTGGAGAGTGCACAGCAGCAGCAGCAGGATGCCCCTGGGAATGGTGGGAGTGGGAGCAGCCACCCCTTTCAGCCAGCAGGGTCTATCCCTGCCCCCAGCCCTAGAAGTAGCAGCACCAGCAGCAGGATGAGCAGCAACAGCACCCCTATTGCCAGCAGCAGCAGCTTGTATGTGCAGGACACTGTGGCGAGCATGGGCTCATGCACAGCAGGGCAGGCAGCGTGGCTGAGGGCAGCGGTGGAGGTGGTGCCAAAGGACAGTTACATGAGGGAGTATGACAGCACCTCAGCAGCAGTGGAGAGCTACCTGGAGGAGGAGCAGGGGAGGGGAGGCTACCTGAGCCCCTTAATGGGGCAGTGATCTGACCCCTTCTCAAAAAACCATCTTTGGATGTTGACTCCCCAGCAAGCTATCGGCCTGTCTCTAACCTTCCCTTTTTAGGAAAAGTTATCGAACAGGTGGTGGCTCATCAGTTGCAGGTGCATCTGGACTATCAGTTTTCTGGATCCTTTACAGTCTGTTTTTTGCCAAGGTTATGGCACTAGCTGTGCTTGTGGCCTTGGTTGACAACTTGAGAGCGGACCCTTCTGGTTGTTTGACCCTTCTGGTTCTACTTGCTCTCTCAGCAGCATTTGATACAGTGAATCATGAGGCACTGGTGACCCACCTGTGGGACCTTGCTGGAGTGGATGGAACAGTTTTGCAGTAGTTCCATTCCTTCTGGGCAGATAGATCTCAGCGGGTGGTCCTGGGAGATTGTACATCTTCCCTCAGGGGTCTTCATGTGCAGTGCCACAGGGATCTATTCTGTCCCCCTCTTGTTCAATGTATATATGCAGCCACTGGGGGAAGTTGTGCATCAGTGGGGGTACGTTGTACCTCTCCTTTTCATAGGACCCAGGTCCTGCAGTCTTGGTACTATTCCGGTGCTTGGTGGCTGTGGTGGACTGTATGAGGTCAAGCCAATTGAAGCTGAATCCAGACAAGACAGAGATGATAGTTATTGGCGGGTCTGTGATCTGGGTGAGGGGGGTTGCCTGTCATTGATAAGGTCCACCCTGTGTTGTCATCTCAGGTGCAGAGCCTGGAGGTGCTCCTGGACCCCCAGCTGCATCTGGATCTCCACGTGTCGGCTGTGGCCAGGAGCGCTTTCCACCTGTTACATCTGGTGCGGTGGCTCCACCCCAATATCTCAGACTCTGACCTTGCCACTATCATTCATGCATTTGTCACCTCAAGGCTGGATTACTGTAATGTGCTCTATGTGGGGCTGCCCATTGTGATGGTCTGGAAGCTGCAGCTGATGCAGAATGCGGCGGCCCATCTCCTTACTAGGACAGGTCGCCGCGAGCACAATACACCGATTCTCTGGGCTCTGCATTGGCTTCCTAGTGTCTTCCAGGCCCAACTGGGCCCTAGTTATCTGAGGGACCGCCTCACTTCCTGGGCCCCAGGATGGTGCCCTCCTGGAGGTCCCTTGCCATAGACTGGTGGGGACTGAGACGGGCATTCTTGGCGGCCACTCCAGTACTGTGGAACTTGCTCCTGGCAGGGATCCACCTCAGCTCAGATCTCCTCTCATTCCATCATCAGTGTAAGACATGGCTCTTCCACCAGGCATTTGGAGGGGGAGAGGGTTGAGGGTGGTTTTTGGGTGGGGTGGTTTTTCATCTTTTGATGGTACACTATTTTAATCATTTTATGGGGGTTTTATATTGTTTGTTATGTATTTTGTTGCTGTACTGGACTTGTATTTTGTTTTTATGATGGAAGCAGCTCCAAGCTGCTGGAGGCAGGAGGGGGCATGGTGAAAAACTATAAAATAAGTAAGTAAAAATAAAATAAAATAAAATAAAATAAATAGAGGAAGGAGCACAGGCTTGGGAGACAGGCTCAAGCCTCATCTCAAAACCGGATTCACTGTTTTGCCTTAGATAAATTTCTGGCTCTATTTTCCTATCTGTAAAATGAGAATAATTATATTCATTTCTCTGGAAAGTTGTGAGAATCACTTCAGTCTTCCAGCAATACAAGTTGCTTGCTGCCTCGCCATCAGTCAGTACAGAGGTCATACCCAGTTACTTCTCACAGTGCAGATCTTTTGGCTCAGCAGCAAAATTGTGCTTCAAAAAGGTAGGGAATCAGAAAATGTAAAACTGGAAAACTGTAGTTAAAAGAAAAAAAAAAAATAAGGAAAGAAGAGAGCGAGAGGCATCGGTTTCCTTGAACCTGTTCTAGACAGTCCAAACCATTACCTCTCTTTCCCTTGATTAGGGTTTGAAAGTTTTGGCAAATTCCATGCTATTAATCATTCGTCCACGGCCAGGTTTTTAAGCAGTTCTGGGAGATTCAGATGCCAATTGCACTCTGTGAAATCAAAAGGAGGACGTATTCTGTAGACATCCAGTCCAACATTATCAAATCCAAAAACAATATCAATTTTCAGTTTGTGTCGTGTTCTTCTTATGCCTTATACTTACTATCACCAAGCAACCTTCATTTTTATAAAGCAGAGCAAAATGTGATAGTTATTATCGGGAAGGAAAAAACCAACAACAAGTGAGCCACTCTGTCAAAGCCTGTCATATTTTAGCTGAGTTTCAGCAGCAGGAAAAGCAACAATAAAAAAATATGCGAACGCCAGCATCTGAAGCAAGATGTATTTACAAGATAAAGCTCCGCTTTCTCCATGCTAAAGCACCCACTTGAACAGATGAAGGGTGTACATGATTATGGCTCGAAGCATGTGGCTGGTGAGAAGGTATTACTAGCATCGACATTGGGCCGTAATTGAAAATGTCTGTCTCGTTCTCAATCCCTTTGAGACAGGCCAGCTGTGATGTGTCTTCTTCCTCTGCCATTCTGAGCCAAGTCATTCTTCTCATGAGATTCCTTAAACACCACCTGTCTGGGTTGAGAAATTATTCTGAAACAAATTTTTAAAAAGTATCACACCACTTTCTTGTTAGAGGTGTAGATACAAGCAAGTACTGATGACAAAACTAGCAGCGTGTTGCTGCCTAAACATTAACCTCTATGGCCCTTCTTATATGGGCCGCGTGGCGTGGTGGGTCTGTGTTTGCGCCGCTGTATGCATGATGGGGGGGAGGTTTAGATGGGCGTACACGCATTTGCACTCATCCCCCACTCATCAACACACACAGAGCAACAGCTGTTTTCACCGGTTGTTCGGTGCATGTTGATGGGTGGGAACTGAGTGGGAATGCGTGTTCAGCAGGAGTGTGCACGCACACCCACCGCACGCACACCCGCCATGTCATTTACACAGAACCCACACATGAACATCCAGATTCTGCATGTTCATGTGTGGGTGCATCTCGTGTATAAAGGATTGGGACATTCACCTGTCTTCCACTATTGTTCTCTGATGTAAAGCTGGAAAGAAACCAAATCATTTTTCCCCACTGGTTACTGAATGTGCCATTGCAGCAATGCATTATTATAATGCAGTAATAATTAGTTCTGACAACTTTCTAATATCCAAAACTGCCACCCAGTTAGTACACGGTGTGCTGGGAGTGGTGTTTCAGTTGGATTTCTACTGGGTGTTGCTCCATCTCATGCTTTATCCTACTCTTAATTAAAGGCTATAAGGAGCTGCCTAACTGAGTGAGACCAATGGTCCATCCTAGCCCAGTATTGTCAAATTCTGGCATAGATGGCAGCAAGGTTTCAAATCCAGCACTAGTCCACAGTGTCTGCCAGAGGACTCACCCATGCGTGCTACCTGAGACCCTCCAGGATCCCCAGTAAAGGCCTCAACCAGGCATGCTACTAGAGATCCTGAATTGGAGATACTGGGGATTGAACTTGGGACCTTATACACACAAAGCATGCAGTGTACCATCTGAGCCCACCCCCATTCTCATTCACGCAATCCTCTTTTAGGGTAGGTTGTGGCAGAAATCCACATGAGTGTTGTGTGAAATCCTTACTAGTCCCTGTGCTCCTTAAAGATCAGTTGTCCTCGGTCACCTGATGCAAGGAGTGGGCTATGAAATGCAGGGAAATCAGCAGCTGTATAAATTCAGTGCTATGGGCAGGGCAAATAAACGGGGATAAGAATGAATCTTCAGAAGCCTCAGGTTATAGGGCCATTGGCATCCTAGAGCAGCATGGCAAATCTCAGCTCTGCAACTAGGGTTGGAGCGCAGTGTCTGCAATGCATAGAACTCCCTTAAAAATGTAAAAAAAAATAATATTGTTGAATGGGACTCAGGCACAATTTCCATATCATACCTGTTTCTTTATAGATTTGGTGCATACTTAAGCATATATAACACAGAACAAACAATGTACAACTGAGATAAGGTTGGTATACCGACACCCCCCTTTAGGCCAAACCCCCAACAAGAATGGTAATGCCGCCAAGGTTTCCACAGTCAATGCAATTAGCCTAGCAAACTATTTCTCTCCTCTGCTGCTTCCCCCAAGTAACCACGTACCAGCCACCAAATAACTCCATCAGCTGCATCTATAAAAGCAGTCCTCAAGCTCTATGTTGCCTATACATACTGTATAGGAAACCCTGGGAGGTTAGGAGAAGGTGTGATTGGCAGAATGAGCACTGCGGCTTCAAATACAGGAACAACTACACTTCCCATGCAATCTGGTCAATGTCATTGCTCCCACTGTTTCAAGAGCAATGAGTCTGACTAGAGTGCAGGAAAAACATGACGGGAAGTAGAAATGGTTTTATAGAGAAAATTCTTACTGAAAGAATTAAACATCCGAGCACAGGCATCCAGGTACACATCTATGGCCCTTTTCACACAGACTGGTGGGTGGAGATGGGTGTTGCGCTGGATCATGCACGCACCTACACCCACTGCCCACGGTGTTCACACAGACACCTCCACCCATCTTCACCCAGCGAAATGCACCCCACCCATTGCCCGCAGTGGTCACACAGACGCCTCCACCCATCTCCACCCAGTGAGAAACCGGGTGGAGGCATCTCGTTAGAAAGGGGCCCATGTTGCAGGGCTGCAGTATTGCCCTGTAACATGTAACACCCATTTTATTGGTGTTGGAGTGTCTGGGTGAAAAGGGCCTATATTCCAGTCAGGTAAGTTTGGAGGGAACCATAATCAAAACAGACTGGTGAATGAGAGCCAAGTGCAAAGAACAGTCACACACTCCACACCAGAGTATTTTAGAATAAGGGGTTTTGAAATCTAGAATACCACCCCCAAAATCCACCTCTTCCAACTTACCTAAAAATTCAAGCTTTCTTCAAAAGTTTCATTTCACTTCTCAGTTTCTACCTATTCTGGTTTCCAAACCATAAGCCCTCATTTCTCCACTATGGAAAAACGTCACCCACTTCTAGCTACACAACACCTTTTTGCTTGTGCGACAGACAGACCAGCTTCCAGCTTTCTGCCTTATGATTTAAAACATTAACGCCCTCAGGTTAAAAAAAAAAAAATGCAGAGGAAACAAATAGTTGACACATTTAACCCTAGTGCATTCCCGTGAAATGAGCAATGTTAGTAGAGTTGTGGGGTACATGTGTATCCCAATGCAGATTCAGTAAACAATAACAATTTATTTCAAAACTAGTAATTTTATTTTTAAAAGTAACGCAAAAAGGTTAAAACAACTAACTATGTTTTTGAAATCAATTTATTTGCAAACTGGCAGCAATTTTGAAAAATGCACCCCCTGGAATGTGGTCATTTACATTTCAAAAAAGGCCATTTTAGCCCATTGGAAGGAATCTCATTCATGAAGGCATATGGTGTACAAATATACCCTTCGGGACACACACCGTGGAATGACAGTGTGGAAGACTGTGTGCCTGCTGGGGGATGGGTTTGTGGGTGTGGTTTCTGTTGTAACATATGCACATTGATTTGGATGGAGAAGACTGTATGACTGTGTGTGTCTGTCTGTGTCTGCAGAGAGGATGGGTTTGTGTGTGTACTGTGACACATCCTGACTTCTGTTCTCACATAAAATGGAAGTTGATCACATTCCATTTATCCCAACGTTAGTACTCCCTGGGATACACCTGTACCCCCATATGTAAATTTCCATTGTGAGGGGGATACAAAACAACTCCAGAGTGACGATGGCTGTTTTTATACGGACGTGCACGGTTCTGGCACGGTGAAGGCGGGGGGGGGGGTCCCTTTACACAGACACACACACCTCCACAGGGTCTCCTATGGTTTTCCGGAGGGCTCAGTGGGTGTTGTGCTGGAGCGCGCATGCACCCCCACCCATCGCCCGCTGTGTTCACACGGGCGAACACCGAGTGCACACCCATTTCCCCACCCACCGTCAGCTGTTTACATGGACGCCCCCCCCCAGCAGAACACACACACACACACACACACACACACCAGTGAGAGGGGGCGTCCGTGTAAAAACGGCCAATGTCCTAAAAGGGCCAAGCCGGAGAGCCACTAACTTTTGAGTTATTGCAATATATACACATCCGAGCTACAAAACGACCCGAAAGCTCTCATAAGGGTTAAAAATAAACAGCTGGAGGGATGAAGGGGCAGCAACTTCTTGGGTTGTTTGTTTTGAAAATATGCGATTTAGTGCTGGAACAAATATTCGCTGAAATTTCTTGAATTTGCCCGCTTCAATTTGGGTCCAGCAAAGTGGGCATGCAACACTATTCATGTTGTGTGCTCGTCTGGATATTCGCATGAGGTTTTTCAATTGGTTTTTCTAGTGGGGGGGGTCAGTCACTCATTTTGGATACTTGATTATTTGACCAAATAACCATGATTCAGTTGGTAGGGTTATTCCAGACTGCTAAGGGAACTGCACAAAACCAGCACTAGAACCACTTTAAAATGAAGAAAAGGTGTTTTAGAGAAATTTAAAGAGAATAAAAATAAAATCAAAAGTAAATTACAAAACAAAAACACTACATACTACCAATGAACAAACCATTAACTTACCAACAACTAACAGAGCTTCACAAGGAGTACCAGACAATTAGCACAACCATGAATTCAACAACTGACTCCAAAGTTAACAAAACAGCAAAGATATATCAAATGTACTAAAGTAATGAGTAGCAAAAAGCAAAGGCCAGATAAAACAAAACAGAAGAATGAAATTGTAATCTGAAGAAAAGAAATATTACAATCTCTGTTTTAATGGACAAAGCTAGGAGTAAAAATGACAGAGTCCGACACTTGGCTGGTCAGCCCCAGTCTGTTATGCAGGCTAGAGACAATTTAGGAGGCACAAAGAAGTTTACAAATAAAGACAACACTACTTTCTTATGAAGACAGTCTAGTCAACACTTCAAATATATTCTCTCTCTCTCTAGTTCTAGCCTACTCTACCTTCTCTCACCTCTCTAGCTAGAAGAGGAGAAAGGGAAGTAGAGTTTTAGCTTGGACTCCAAAGGCTTAAGGCCTGGGGTATTAGATGCAAGAAAGGACAGTAGCTAGGGTCCCCACTTTTTGCAGTTTGATCCTGAGATTCCTATTGTGGCCTACAGGAGACTCAGGTCAAATCACAACAGGTGGCAACCCTCATAGTATCTCTTGAATTATCCTTATGGCTTAACAGGACTTAGGAGGTCTTGGATATTAGTAAACAGGGTGTTTTCAGACATGATGTTGGCACAGATTAATCTGAACACCAGCATCACATTAGGAAAAAGCCGCCAGATAAGGATGGGCGAACAAAGCCAAGTTCGGAAATTCAGTTCAGTTTGAAAATCGAGTTTGGTTCGGAAGTTCAGTTTGGTCGACCAAACTAATCAAGTTTGGTCCGAACTCCGAACTTCCAAACAGAGTTCGGAAATTCAAACCCCATTGAACTAAATGGAATATTATCTTATCAGAATGGGCAAACAGAACCAAGTTTGGAAATTTGGTTCGGTTTGACAATCGAGTTTGGTTCAGTCGACCGAACTGGTCGAGTTTGGTCCAAACTCCGAACTTCCAAACCGCGTTCGCCCATCCCTACCACTAGATGCTTCCATGGTCTGGCTCCCAAGACCAAACTCATGGTGGAATTTAGTCCAGGCTGTCACTCGGAGAAATCCCCAAGTGACAGTCCAGGCTAAGTTCCATCATGGTTGGGAGCCAGCTGACAGACCTAGAGTAAAGTGGGCTATCACATCTGATAGCCCACTTTACTTGCCATGCACTGGAGTGGCGGTGGGGACTGGGCACCATGGCGGCCGTCATTGGTCACCATGGCCACTCATCAGCTGGGTGGCCACCCATCAGAAAGGTGCTGCATGTAGCGTGGGGACAAGAACGTGCAGATGTACATCTGTATGTCTCCCCACCCCCTCCCCGGGCCGCTGTCATTCTTCGTTGGCAACAGGCCAAGTCCGCCCAGAATGATGGCTCCCTCCACGACCCGGAGTGGTCCATGGCCACGGCAGGGCTGGTCCCGTGTAAAAGCACCCATAATATAGTACAAATTGCAGTACCTTAATGATGTTGGAATTCAAACCAGAGTTATTAAACAACACACAATCAAGATAAGAAACACATTTATAACCATCAATTTATTTATTTATTTATTTATTTTACAAATTTCTACCCCGCCCCTCCTGCCATGCAGCTCGGGGCGGCTTCCAACATTAAAACAATAAAAAAATACAATAAAATCAATTTTAAAATAGTCATAAATATTTTACAATATTAAACAGGGGTAGACAACAAACCACCAAAAAACAAATAGGTGGGGGAACTAAAACCTCCCACCCTACCCACCCTCCCTCCCAAAGGCCTGAGCAAACAGCCAGGTCTTACAGTTTCGCCAAAATGTTAACAGACTAGGGGCCAGGTGAGCTTCCTCCGGAAGGGAGTTTCACAGCCGCGGTCCCACTACCGAGAATGCCCTCTCCATCGTGGCCCCCCGCTTAACACGGGGGACCTCCAGGAAGGCACCCCCGGCAGACCGCAGGAGCTGCTCTGGGGCGCGGAGG